>BSBK01010021.1:0-185264 GCA_027943335.1 Chamaecyparis obtusa | reverse complement strand
GATATACATATATGTATATACATATATATGTATATATATATATACATATAGATATATATATGTACTACATACATATATCTATATATATATAAATATATATATATATATATACTATATATATATATATATATATATATATATATATAAGATCTTTAAAATCAAATTCTAGATTATGCACAAAACATCAAGTAACCCATAAATTCCATCCTTTCTTCCTGCAATCTGTAAAGATAGATTTATAAAATTTTTTAAGGTTAAGAATGAGATTGCAAAAGGAAAAAGGGAAAATTTGGAATATTAGCATAGAGACCTGCATTGGATTAAATTCATGGAGATGTGAACTTTTATTTTCTTGCAAATAAATTAGAAGATGTAATTCTTTCTAGCTACAAGCACCAAATATATGCTTATTTATGACCTCTCCTCTCTATAGAATACCTATTTACTCATCTAATGTAAGAATGAATTCTTTTTCTAAAGAAACTCCACCTTCCTTTCAGAACTTGGAACCTAAAACAAATCAACACTTTTTCCCTAGAAAAATAAAAATAGATTAGAATGGGATGTTGGATATTGCTAGTGCATGGGGAGGTGATTGAGACATTTAATATGTTTAATCACTACATTACTGAATGGGCACTCATACTATTGTCATTTATGTTTTGTCAGTAATGTCAACATATGTTTCTATGAGGGAATTAGACTGGTAATCACAGTGTGTACAAATATTGTACAGATGTTTCAGATGCTGCAAAGACAGATGACAGTTTAGAAGGATGTTGTGATCTTATATCCAAGATTGCATCATATAATATCTCCTATTCGATGAGTTAAAAATGTTTTGGTGAATACTAGTTACTAACTGTGACAGTGGGAAATGACATAGTCAGTCTTTGAGTTTTGTGTATAACTTTCTGGTGATTCAGAATTAGTGCATGCGAACTTCTAAAATGAAAGAGAGAGTATTGGGGAATGCTCTATGAATTATGGAAGGTACGGAATACAGGATGACATCAGTTGTGGCATGCACACTAGAAGGTGATCTATTTGGAAGCCACTGCAAAGATGTAGCTTGTATGATGGATAGTGAACTTTAATTAAGGATGTCGGTCCTTAATTTTTGTAATGTAATCATTGTAGACTTGTCCTAGATATTGTGTGTATCTTAGCAAGGGTTTATGTAATTGTTTGTAATTAGAAAACCTCATGGGCCGACCTGTTTATAAGAATTGTAATAAGGTACAAATGAAAAGTCTTTTCTTTGGAAAAGATCTGAATTACAAGAAGGTGATATAAAGAGATTGTAAAAGATGTGAGCTTGTGTTTGATGTATGTAGAGCAGAGGTTTATTGGTGGACTTCATTGGAACTAATCAAGAAAAAATAGTTGTTGTCAAATAGTTCAAAATATTGTGTATTTCTTAATATACACTTGTGTTACAAATAGTGAGTTCTAAAGGTGGACTTAACCTTCTTTGGGAAATGAGCCTTGAGAAATGAGCCCTCCCTTTTGTTCTTGACTCCTAACAGGGTCTATCTTCTAACAAGGACTATGTACTATAATGCTTCAATGAGCTCCTAACAGGGCTATATTTTCTAACAAGGATAACTATACTCTTAGTACATCATTTGTGGTGCTAATTCCCACCGGGGTTTTTACCTTTAACAAGGTTTCCCTAAGACCAAAATATTATGTTATTGTGTTGGCATTCATTCTATTCATTGGATCTGATATTGTCATTCTTAAATCTTAAATTTTAATAATCTGTTATATAATTGATTCACCCCCCTTCTCAGTTGTATTATGAACTATTATTCCTAACAATTGGCATCAAAGCTTTTGGTCCTTAGAGAGAAATCTTAACAACTTGAGGTGATCTTTGAGATGGCATTCTATAGGAAGGATAGTTTGAAGTTTGATCCTAAAAACTTTGACAGTTGGAAGACCAAGATGTGAACTCACCTATTTTGTTTGGGGATTGACTATTGGTTGATTACAAGGAACAAGGTAGCTATAAAGACTGAAGATGAATTGACAACTACTTCTGAGGATGAAAAGAAGATATTTTCACTTAACATGATCACAAGAGAAGCACTGATCACCACACTCTCTGAAGGAGAGTTTACTAGAGTTAAAGACTTGGATTCAGGTTTCCAAATTTTAGAAAAATTAAATGTACTATATGAAGGAAACAAGTATACCAAACAAGAAAAGTTACAAAACTGGAAGACAAAGATGGAGAAGCTACAAATGAATGAGGATGAAAGAATTAGGGCCTATGTTCAAAGGGTTACAGAAGCTATAGTTGGAATCAAAAATTGTGGAGGCACTTATGATGAAGAAGAATTTATTGAGAAGATCCTCATATCACTAACACCTACTTACAAGTTCAAGGCTATGTCTATTGAAGAAACTATACCTCTAATTCTGAACTTTAGCAGAGAGATATTAATTGCAAAGCTAACTACTTTTGAAGCTATGGAATTAGGAGAAGTTGTACCTAAAGTTGAATCTTCATTTAAGGCATCTGTACACAAGAAATTGTATGCACTTCCAAGCACCAGAAAAGAAGACCTAAAAGAAAAGCTTGGTGATTATGTTGAGGAATGGGAACATATAATGACAGAAGAAAGAAGGATGGATGAACTTGTTGCACCGATTTCTAGAAGAGAAAAAAGAGGTAAGGGAAAGTTACCCTTGAAATGTTTTTTGTGCAATAAGCTAGGTCATTTTGCATCTAGATGTCCTACAAGAGTTTCTAAGTACAAACCTAATTATGAAAAGATTAAAAGGGATAGATAATTTTATTATGCAAGTGAAGGAATCTCTGATGATGATGATTTAGATTGTGAAGAGATCAACTTTGTTTATATTAGAGATGAACTACTACATGAAGAAAAAGCTTTAATATCTCATGTTGACAAGAAAATTGAATGCATAATTGACAGTGGTTGTTATCATCATATGACTGGTGATAAGAAAAAGTTTGTTAAATTAGTAAAGTATGATGGAGGTGTTGTAAGGTTTGGGGACAATCTCCCTAAATCTATCATAGGAGTAGGATCTATTACTCTAGATGGAAAGAATAATAAATACAATATACTTCTTGTTGAAGGACTAAAACATGATCCATTGAGTGTTGGACAGTTAATGGATAAAGAATTTCAATTAATTTTTTTTAATGGTAAATGTTTTATTAGAAGTAAGGAAGGAAAATTGATTGCTACTAGTTCAAAATCTAGAGGTAATGTATTTGAACTAAACACATATGGAGCCTCTTGCTTTGTTGCGAAGCTAGATGAAAGTTGGTTATGGAATAGGATATTTTGTCATGTTAATTTTGATAACATTGTGAAGGCAAGTATGGCTAATGCAGTAATAGATCTACCAAAGATTGTGAAACCATCTAACACTGTATACAAGGAATACGTTATGGAAAAGAAGACTAGAAGCAGTTATAAAAGAAAAGAATATACATCAAAAGGAAAGTTGGATTTGGTACATACAAATCTATTTGGACCTAAAATAAAAAATTCATACTATGGTGAAAGGTATTTTATACTCTTTGGTGATGAATTTTCTAAAATGATATGGGTTACCTATTTAAGATAAAAACCATAAGCATTTGATAAATTCAAATTGTTCAAAGAAAAAGTAAAAAATGAATTAGGTTTAAAGATCAAGTGTTTAAGGTCAGACAGAGGTGGAGAGTTTACTTCAGACTTATTCAATTCATACTACGAAGACCATGGGATAAATAGACAAATATCTTCTCCTAGGACTCAACAATAGAATGAGATAGCAGAGCGAAGAAATAGGACTATAACTGATGCTACTAGGACAATGTTGATTGAAGAAAATGTATCTCATGTACATTGGAGAGAGGTTGTTGGAACAATAGTATATACACTAAACAAAATTCAAATTAGAGAAGGTACTGTTAGCATTGGTAAAAAAAATTCATGGCTATATACCCTTTTTCCTGGCCTCTGCATCCTTTTTCCCTATCTCTAGTTTAAACCCTAGCTGAAAATTTTGAAAATCTAGCCGTTATAATGGAAAAAACCATAAAAATGCCTGGCTCTATTCTAATTTTAAGTTACTTTTGGGGCCACTTAAAACTTCAATAACGCACATGCTTTATATTTTTGGTCACCCCGCGGAGGTTTTCTTTTTAATTTTTTCCTAAGTTTCCAAGCCCCTAGCGGCCTTTAATATTTCTTAAGTCCTAGCGATTAAATTTTGCTAATGTTTTTGGCTTTTATTTTTCCCTAGGCCCAGACTCTCTGACACCATCTTGATCCAATGGTTGGCATAAAAGTGCATAGAGTCTATTAGAGGCTTGCGATCTTACGCCAGTCGATCTTTCCTTATGATGTAACCTTTTAATGCAGGTGGGTCCACTGCCACATAAACACATTTGGCACTTCCCTATTGGTTGATAGAATTGATGAAGTGGCAGGGTTGTCAGAATTTCCTATGACCAAAGAAAAAGTGGTTCGTCTGCTTGCCACATTTTGTAATGTGGTGGTCTCTCATTTGTCAAGCATCTTATATAGCAAGATGGGGTCAGGCTTTGGTGACATTGGTGAAGATTCCAGATTGATGGTTGGTGTGTATTCTCATATAATATTTTGAGCCCTTCCAATCATGTGCCAACCATTTGATTCTCCAGGTGTTCAGGATAGAAAAAAGCAGTGGGTCCAAAGTGACATGCAAGCACAGTAGGTGATTTTTGATTGGTCCATGAAGCAATACGTTGGCAATCATCAGTGGGATCTGGTTTTGGACTTGTCAGAGGGTCTTGACATCTATAGAGGATCAACAGTGGGTGTAAATTCTCATGGAATGTGTCAGAGTTTTGAGATCATGCGCCAGCCATTGATTTCACCTTTTTTAGAAGCCATAATGTAAGGTGGGTCCACTGCTACGTGTACTCAATTTGGTAGTGTCTCATTGGTTGAGAAGGATGATGTGGAGTTTGTCAGTGGGACCTGAGTCAAAAAGTTAGATCGACAACCAGTGCATGATCTCATGTAAGTTTCTTGCCCCATGCGATCATACACCAGCCATCCATTTTGATGCCAAAGGATCAGTGGGTCCTATGTCAGTTGTGACCAGGTGGTAAGCAATGAATAGCATTATGACAAGTGGCATAAAGTGGGCCTAGGTGGGGTCTAAGGGCTTAGTAATTATGATAAAGTGTTTTACGGTCTGAAAATTTTTCTTTGTATTCACGTACTTGCTAAACAAATTGGGGGAGGTAAAAAGTGTTCTGTGAACTGGCGAAACCCTTCAATCACTAGTTCACCAAATGTGACTGGAGTAAGTTCATTTCCTTTATTCACCAGTTCATGGGGTTAAAGATGAGTTAAATTTTTTATTCTATGAATAGAAATACCCTTGTCATGTAGTCGCTAAGAGTAAACCCAGGGCTATCAGTTGAGTTAAGACATAAAGCTCGTGAAAGAAAAGGATCAAATGGTCATGACTTAAAGTTGATCTCAATTTAAATTGTGATCATTGATACATGCTGGCACCATGGAAGTAACCGTTGTAGTTTGAATTCAAATTTTGAAACAGGTTTCTCAGCAACAGAAAGGACTAGTTTTTAAAATTTTAGAGGTCAGATTTGATTGGTTTGGTGGTGCCGACTGTTGCAGTGTGGTCCAGTGAATTTGATGATTGATTGTAGGGAGGTTTTTTGCTGTGGGAGAATGAATAAAGGTGTTTGAGACATGTTGTAGGGGGTCTAATCAGATTGATTTGCATAGAATTTCATGATCTTTAGTATAGTTCTAGAAGATTTACCATAAATGAAGATTGATTTTAGGTCTGATCACTCAGGGTTTCTTGTTTTCCTTCCAATGTATTGAATTCTGATCTTTTGAATTGTTTTGGTGGGTGGAAACCCTAACCCTTACCCTAGTTATCCATAGCTTGTTGCATCCTAACTTGTTTAGGATTCCAAGGTAACCAGGGGTATATAGTGTTGAATTATTGATTTTGAAAGGGTTCTAGTTTCAAAGTTCAAAATTAGTCCCAAGTTTCTAGTCCCAAGGGTTTGTAATAGTTTTTTGATTCAATGTTTGTTGATGAAAAAAGAAAGTTGCAAGTCTAAGCTGTAGTTTGCAAGCAGGGTGTCTTGTGATTCATTGTATACACAAAAGGAATTCCTCATACTTAATATAAATATATGATTCTTATCTCTCCTTTGTGTCAAGTCAAGTAAGCTTTGAGTTTTCTAGCTCATTACATATTGTTTTTTATGCATGTGTCTTCATTCTTGAGTTCTAATCTAGGATTGGATTAAACAATGCTCTCAATGAGATATGAATTTGCACTTGTCTATGTAAGGATGTTTTGTAAGTAGTAAAGATTAGGATAAATGTATTTATGGCTATGAATTCTCAGGTATTCTCAAATCTATGTTTCTTTGTGTCTAAGAAATCTTGCCCAATGGATGAGGCACTGGCCTAAATGAGTATTTTTCTTGTTAACATACATTGATTGAAGTTATTACATTCCAAATCTTAAAATCAATAACCTTTCTAAGCTTTAAGTGTTTGGTTGTGTGGTTTTGTGACCCTATAGTAATTGAGAGTCAATGAATGTAAGGTTGGCATTTAGTACTTTCTTACTATGAATCTATTGTTTAAACCTAGTCTTTGGTGTGTAAGTTATAGTTTTCACTAGGTTAGGTGCACCCACCTTGGTTTTGTAGAGCCAAAAGTGAAGAGGGTAGTCTTGTCCCTATAGTTGGTCCAGTTACCCTAAGATCCTCCTACATTTTGGAACTAACCAATCCTAAAATCTATCTGAGGGTATATTGGCAACCTAAGAGCATAAGCCATTTTAAAACACCAACAAGATGGCAACTCTACTTGGGAAATGTTACACAAGTCTATAATAACCAGTAGGTCATCATTGGAAAAAATAGGGTTATTCTTGTCCCTTGTCTTGTCAAGCTCATTTTGATATTTGTTAGTGAGCAAATAGTATTGTAAGATTTCCAATATTTTTTAGTGGTGACTCAAACATCTCTGCAGCAGTGCTAGTTAGTAGATTATTTTATAAAATAAGTTACAGAGGTACTAGGTCTCGAAGAAAGGAGCATCCTAAAGAAAGAGTGGAAGAAGGTATTCCAAGCACTTCTAGGCCTAGTCAGACAAGGGGAGGAAAGAAGAAAAGAAATATTTCTCATACTTGGAAAAGTAAAAAGGATACAAGACAAGAAACTCAAACCAAACCTTTTCAAGAAAATATTTTAGAATATGAAGAGGCTATTGATTTGGGATTGAACCAATATGAGGATGAATTTCAAGTGGGAGATAATGAATCCGAGACCACTCTGCTAGAATTAGAAGAAATATTTGAAGAGCTTTATGAGTTGGAGGGAATAATCCAAGAACAAGTTGGTATCAGACAACAAAGAGAGAAAGATAAAGAAGACAGAGTAAGACAAGCCCTGATAAGGGCTGATCAACTAAAGAGGTAGTTGTTAGATTTGGGGGCAATTAATTTTGTCCAAGAGCCTGAAAGAGTAGAGGAATAGCCTATTATGTAGAGAACATATGAGATAACTAGGCCTAGAGATCAAGGAAAATAGAAAGTTTTTGGAGTTCAAATCAATGAACAAGTTCATGTGGAAAACCCATTAGAGCAAGGGTTGAAATAAGATGCAAACCTTGAGAAGGCTAGAAAGGAAAAAGAAATATTAGATAAAGAATTAGAGAAGGTAGAATTGGAGGCTACCACTATAGAAATAAGAAAAATGATTGATTTTGTCAAGCATACCTCAAGACCTTCAAATGCTACTACTTCCTTTTCGGGGCAGGGTGGAAATCATGGTAACCTTGCAACTTAGACAAATGGCATTCTGGGTGCTGCTAAAATTCCTATTCGTTCAAACACAAGGACATCTACATCTCAAGGAATGGACGCACCTCAAGGAGTTCGTATTCATGAAAGGTACAAACAAATTATCTTTCTTGGTATTCCTCATTATCCTAATGTAGTTCCTGATGAAATAAGAAAGAAGCTCCCAAAGTTTGCTGGGAACAATGTCATCACATGTGAGGAACATCTAAAAAAATTTATGGATGTAATAGATGATTATAATGTTGAGCCCGATGATATTATAATGAACTTATTTGTACAATCTCTGATTGAGGATGCTAGGGATTGGTTTAGAGGATTGCCCCTTGCTAGTATAGGATCTTCGAATGAATTTAAGATTTGTTTCAAGGAGCATTATGGAGATAAAACAAATGAGGGTTTTATTTTGAATAAATTCAATAACATAAAGAAAAATCAGAATGAAGAGGTCCTTGAATTTAATATAAGATTCCAAAAGGCTATGCATAGGCTCCTACAAGTTATCAGATTAGATGATAGGGTATGTCTTGTAACACCCCATCTATACTTAAAGATAAAAGATGATACTAAAGAAGAAACAACCATAAATAAAATCACATAAAACCATAGTAATAATTTATTTTTTTTAAACTACAAACTGAAACATATAATCATAGTAACTATTTCTAAGAACTTTATAGTTTTCAAACGATTTACATCAGAGTAATAAGAATACTCTTTATTCAAAGATTAAGTTCCAAAAAAAAAATTTCCTTCTTTCCAAATCCATTACATTCTACAAATAGATCTGATAACTAATAACCATCAAATGATCTGTTTCCCATAAATCTTAACAACTGCTATCCACTGTCCCATACTCATTGATTTATCCATCTAAAAACCTAAAAATCAAAAGTAAACACAAACACAAATAGCAAACAGGGCTCAGTCACATGATAAAGAAAATGAATCATCTCCAAATATCTACAACCATAAAAGTCAGTATAATATAACATTTATGCAGATTTAAATACAGATGTAATTAAAAACCAAATAACATAATTCCATTCTTTTACACCAAAATCATCAAGCACTAAATTTCTTTCTAACAGAAATAAACTCGCAAAGAAAATGACAAGTAATGATCCAATAGTTCATGGGTGTCCAAATAAGGACCTACGCTATGTATCCATAAGGAAACCTCGTAGTAATCCATTATGTCTAATGAAACCATAATGTTTTATCTTTGTTAATTGAAACCCATCACCCTTGAATTTATAATTATCACTTAATTAAACAACTAACAAAAATTCTTTCCCATAAGGATATAGACTAGTGTCAGTCACAACTGATAGAAATTCTATCACCACAAGGTACTAGACTAGTGTCAGCCCCCAATCTAAGGATCATACTTGTATTATCTCAAAAACACATGATCTAGCAATTAATGAAAGCAGTGAAATGAACTACATTACACAATTTCACTAACATTCCGTTTCTATTGCATCAATTTACAAAATTGAAACAGCAATCAGAGTTCCATTTTAAAACCATGTTTCCATATTCCTTAACATACATTCATAAACATGATATTTATCAAAAGATGAAAAGATCACAATTCTTTCTCCATCACAAATCCAATCAAATAATAATCTCCACATTAACTTAACATTAAATTTGAAACTGTGCAATAAAATGTCCATATTGAATTCATGATTCCATTGAATAGAAAAGAACTAACATAATCATATATCAACTGAATCAACACAACACCCATCACTCTAACAAACATACAAGCTTGCCATAACTGATTTATTAGACTAATTGGCCATACATCCTACTCTATTAATTACAAGTTTATACCTTTATATACATGTTGGCGTATGTACATGTATACACCATGGCTTGTGTATACATATACATATCCCAGCAGGTATATATATATATGAATATAATTATATAAGCTTGTAATTAATAGTTCAGAATGACGATCATAGCATCTATTGTATACATGTTGGCGTATGTACATGTATACACCACAGCTTGTGTATACATATACATATCCCAGCAGGTATATATATATTTATATCTGATTGCATAAACTTGTAATTAATAGTTTAAGTCCATAAATATACAATAGAAAAACCATACTAATCATCTTAGTTCTATCACAGAATACATCGACCTTAATATACTATTGAAACTGCTGAATACATAAAATAATGACAGAATAATAATAATAACCGACTTCTACCTCTAAACAAAATACCAAAGTGATTTTCCTTACTGTTTGACCAAGATAGTAATTGACTCTCCTAAGAATTTCCTAACATTTCCTAATGTCGATACAAACTATAATTAACACTGGTGACAATTTCTGAAGATACATAAAGCTCGCAATCAAGTTTTGGTTTAACCAAAGATATCCACATTATCACTATTGATTGAAATAGACAGTGACAACAACCATTTGACAAAACATCGACACCAGATAACTAAAGAAGTATACCCAAAAAAATACTTTTATCCACACCTATGTTGCAAGTGAAAATACAAAATACGACTGGTAACAGATAAGACTATGAATTACCTCTAATCCCTATTTCCACAATACAGCTCAAAAGAAAACATCGATACCAACTTCGGTTAATAACAGTGGTAGAAAAAAAACATGATATCACCTTATAACCAAGACTTTTACAAACTGAATACATTATGATTCTACAGTGTTCCTAACAACAGGTACAGTGTGAGCACACCGTTAAAGAAGATTTTAAACAACCACTCATCCTGTATTCCAAACTAGTTCTCATTCCCGTTTAACTCCCTTTATTCTGACCAAAGATGAAGTATACATCGACACAAAAACACACTAGGAAATAACCATATATCATTTTCAATAACTATATTCCCATAGTTCGGCATAGACTTAACTAAAACACTGCCAAATCCATACTCAGAACAGAGAAAAACCCTCAACACATTATGCTCGAAACAACATATTAAAAATGTGTTTAATACTACACTAAAACCAAACTCTTACTAAACAATCATTTGTTTCCAAATTTCTCCTATAATCACAACATTTATTAACTAAATTGACTTCTTAATCTATCCAAGAAAAAGACCGATTCGTGACCGAACTCACAAAATATACAAACACAAAACTTCACATTTCATCAACTAACAAATAGTAGTAATCAAGATTCCATTAATTCATTTGCAGAATCATAAAATGGAAATAGAAGATAAGGTGAGAGAATGCCCCTGCCTGGTATTCATGTGGGGAGATATCCAAAACCAAAATGCCAAAGCTAGCCCCTGCCTGGTGAGCTTCACAGACGAATCCCAAACTCAACCACGAAGATACCTTATCACAGACTACCAAAATGTCATGCAAGAGAGCCCAAAATGTAGAGATAACAGTATGAAACTCCCAACTTCCTAAATGACCATGAACAGAAGGGTTTAACTTTGTCATGATAACCCATTCCATTCCAAACCACTTATCATGTAAGATACAACAGTAACACAGGTCCATAACCAACTGTTTACCCAAACTGCCGCAGCATAAAATGGTGAAAAATGGAGTCATATTCAACTACAACTCTTCACCAGAGCTAATGGTGGTCATCAAACACAACAATGAATTTTCATCAATAAGTTCATTCAATGCGAGCTTATCTCTTGCAGTAAACACAACACATTTCCTGCCAAATGTCCATCCAAGTACAATTCCACAACCTGAAAAACAACTTAAACCCCACTAACACCTCAATGCGATGATAGTGCATTAAAACCCTATCGATAAGTCATGTCTTCAAGCTAGATTATAATAAGAAGACTTAGGGATTGATATCTATGTTTAATAACATTAGTCAATGTTAGGTTAAGAAAACTATCTTAAGCATCAAAGGTAACAGCGCATTAATCAATGCAAAATTACTAACACTTCATCAAACTAACCTCCTACTAACATACAAAATAGGATATACTAACTTAGTTAATTCATATAATTTTTAGTAAATGAATTACCACATACTTACTAAAACATTCACTCATAATTAGATGTATAAAAATACATATATACAAATTTATTTATTTTGAATTTCAAAATTTGATTAACATCAAATAACAATAATTCTCTATATATTATCTATAATCATCAAGATACAATTAACCATAATAATATAACCATTTCTAATTATGTCTAACATATTATTAAGGATTCCAAAACAATGAATCAATAATCAGACAATTGACTAACCATTTAGTTTGTCCTTATTTCATAATCAAACCAATATTCAAAATTTAGTCTAAGTCAATTCTGTCATCAGAAAAAGAATCATTAAGCTACAGAATAGACATAATTCTCTGAGTGTCTATCAGAATTACAGAGATAAACATATTTAATCCAAATAACAAAGTTCAAATGAACGCAGTCAAAGTTCAAACTCATAGAAATCTAACATAACATAACATAACATAGAAAAATAAAGCCTGAGACTGTCAAGGGCATGACACCCTTCTCCACCAGAGTAGGCTTACTCCTGGAAGCCTATAAACAAATGAGGATGTGCAGCTCTCATATCCCCTATATCTTCCCAAGTTACAAAAGCTACATCATCAAGATCCCATAATACCTTTACCTGCTCCACCTTGCGTCCTCTAAGATTTAGCTCTCTTTGTTGGATGATCTGTACTGGTTCCAGCATCAGTTGACCATCTACCACCTGTAAATTTTTCCAATTTAGCACGTGTGCAATGTCAGGTATATTTTTCCTTAAGACGGAAATGTGAAATACATCATGAATTCGTGAAAGGCTGGGAGGCAAAGCAAGTCTGTAGGCAACTAGACCCACTCATTCTAGGATCTCAAATGGTCCCACAAACTTTGGAGACAATTTTGACCCTTTACCATACTTTATAGGACTTTTCCAGGGCCTAACCTGAAGAAATACCTTATTCCCAACCTCAAATTGACGTTCAATCCTATGCAGGTCTGCATACTTTTTCTGCCTATCCTGAGCTATAGATAGGTGTTCTCTGATGTGTTTAACCTACTGTTCTAAATCTTGAAGCATCTCGGGACCTAAAAGAATTATGTCCTCAAGATTGTCCCAGCTCAAAGGTGTTCTACACGGTCTTCCATACAAAGCCTGGAAAGGAGCCATACCTATAGAACTATGATAACCATTGTTGTAAGCAAATTCAACCAGATGCAAGTACTCTTCCCATCTATTTTGCCTGTCCATCACATACATTCTAAGCATGTCTTCCAAAATCTGATTGACACGCTCAGTCTGTCCGTCAGTTTTGGGATGATATGCTAAACTAAAGTTCAGCTGAGTACCTAATTCATGTTGCAAAGACCTCCATAGAGATGAAGTAAAAATTGAATCCCTATCAGATATGATCTACTTAGGAATCCCATGTAGCTTAACAACCTGTTCCATATAAATCCATGCCACAGATGCAGCATTATAAGTGGATCTTATAGTAATAAAATGGGTAACTTTGGTTAACCGGTCAACAACAACCATAATGGCATCATGTCACCTAGCTGAAAATGGTAACCCCACTATTAAATCTATGGATATGGTATCCCATTTCCATTCAGGCATGCTCTGAGATTGAAGTAAACTAGTTGAATGTTGATGTTCAGCTTTTACTCTCTGACACTCCAAGCATCTAGCCACAAAATCAACAATATCCCTCTTCATACCCAGCCAATAGTGATGTTTCTTAAGATCAACATGCATCTTCTTCACACCAGGATGTGCTGAATAAGGTGCCTTATGTGCTTCAGTCATAACTAGGTTCCGAAGATCCCCAACTTCTAGCACATATATGCTGCCTCGGTAAGTCATTAATCCTTCAGTGTTGATAAAGTAACCCTCAAATCTTCCTTCTAATACATTGCCACTATCAATCACTGCTTTGACATCTAAATACCAAGGATTAGTAGCCAAATTTAGAAGTATTCTCTCTTTCAAGTCAATTGTGAGGGTCAAAGAAGAGAGTTCATGACACCTTTTGCTAAGAGCATCCGCTACTTTGTTCTCTTTACCCTGAATATACTTCATTTCGAAGTCATACTCACACAAAAACTCCATCCATCTGCACTGACGTGTATTAAGATTGGGTTGTGTGAACAAATATTGTAGACTTATGTGATCAGTATGATGCTCAAAATGTTGACCAAGAAGAAAATGCTGCCATTTGGTCAAAGCATGAATCACTGCTGCGAGTTCCAAATCATGAGTAGGATAATTAATTTCATGATCCTTTAGTTTCCTAGATTCATAAGCAATGACCCTACCGTCCTGCATCAAGACAGCCCCTAAACCATCCAATGAGGCATTGGTACACACAACAAATTCCTTAGAAGGATCAGGTACCGCTAAAATTGGTGCACTAGTCAAATGTTCCTTTAGATGTTGGAATGCTTCTTCAGATTTATCTGACCAGATGAATTTCTTACCCTTCCTCTGGAGAGAAGTAATGGAATGGGATATCTTTGAAAAATTAGCCACAAATCTCCTATAGTAGCTAGCCAGACCCATAAAACTTCGTACTTTAGACACATTGGTAGGAGTTGGCCACTCTACAATTGCCCTGATCTTAGCAGAATCAATAGCTATTCCATCTCCTATAATAATGTGACCCAAATAACTTATTTCAGTTTTGAAAAATTCACATTTTTCAGGATTGGCATATAGCTTGTTTCTACGGAGACATTCAAAGACTTGCCTCAAATGCTACTCATGCTCCTCCTAGAAGTTAGAATATACCAAAATGTCATCAAGGAACACTACCACAAACTTATCTAAGAAAGTCCTAAATACTCCCTGCATCAAACTCATGAATACTGATGGTGCATTAGTCAACCCAAATGGCGCTACCATGAATTCATAATGCCCATACCTTGTGCGAAAATCAGTTTTATGAATGTCAGCTTCTTGAATCCTTAACTGATGGTATCCAGATTTGAGATCAATCTTGGAAAACACCTTGGCTCCCTTCACTTGATCAAACAAATCATCGATGCGAGGCAAAGGATATCTATTTTTGATGGTAGCCTTGTCCAGTTGTCTATAGTCGATACAAAGCCTCAAAGATCCATCCTTCTTCTTGACAAAGATAACAGGTGCTCCCCAAGGTGAAACACTAGGTCTAATAAGTCCCTTCTCAAGGAGTTCCTCAAGTTGAACCTTGAGCTCCACTAATTCTTGAGTGGTCATACGGTAAGGAGTCTTGGAAATTAGTTCAGTTCCCAGCAAAAGATCAATCCTAAAATCAATTTCTCTTTTAGGTGGGATTCCCGGACTCTCCGTAATAAATACATCTGAGAATTCCTTCAAAATTGGATGATCTAAGCTGGTGTTCCATGCAACTGGGTCATCAAAATCATTGATAGAAATAGCAAACAATTTGCATCCCTTTTGAAAACATCTCTGAAGTTGCTTAGCAGAAATAGTTCTGACTGACATAGGCCTCTTAACACCTGTAATAATCTTGATGGTTCTATTATCATCGATACATCTAACGGTCTTCTCTCTATAATTGATAACAACTTGGTGTTTCTCTAACCAATCCATACCTAGAATAATGTCATAAGAACCTAAAGGAATAACCCTAAGGTTAACTATAATAGTAAAAGCCTTAAATTGGACCTTACAATTTTCAGCTAAAAACCCCGATTCAACCTTTGTCCCTGATGCTAACTCGACTTGCCATGCCAATTCAGCTTTACTCATAGGAATTCCACATTGCTTAACCAAATTGGAAGAAATAAAAGAGCCAGTGGCACTAGAGTCAAATAAAATAGAGATCTTCTTACCTTGGTAATTACCTCTAGCTTCAATCACAGTGTTCTGATGATCTGCTTGTTTCTGATCCACAGTAGCAAAGATGTGATGATTCCTTCCAGAATCACAAATAGTAGCCTCAGAACCTGTGGCTTTAGATCTGACCTGACTATTGCCTTGAAGGGGACAATTCCATTGCAAATGCCCCAATTTCCCACATTGCCAACACTCTGCTCCTCTCTTGGTACTTTTATCCTGTGATGAGTTCACTGGAGGTGATGCATAACTCTGTTGTACACTCTAAGTTGGTTTAAAGGACTTAGGTTGCTCAGGAACCTTGAAACTCTTATTTGATTTGGAAAAATTTTCAAACTTCCTCTTCTGAAATTTACCACTCGATCCAATGGAAAATGCCTTGATATTATCTTGATAAGGTTTCTGATTCTTTCCACTGCTTTGAGCTAGTGGATTCACAGATCCTTTGGCTAAAAATGCTGACTTCAATTCTGTGAGCTTGGCTTGATCAGTAGCTTCTTTCACTATCTTAGGTTTGAAAGTTCTCACTTCTTCTCCAATTTTAGGGTTCAAGCCCCTAATGAAGTGTTGTACCAAAGGCTTATCATTCTCTAACCAACCAGAATATTTCTTCAGTTGGAAAAACCTCCTCTCATACATTTCCACTGTTGAGTTTCCTTGAGAAATGCTAAAGAATTCTTCGAATCTAGTTTGCTGCCAATAATCCGACATGAATCTCTCGCAGAATCTTTCTATGAAAAGCTCCCATGTAACCTGAGAGATAAGAATTCCAAGTTGCTCTAGTTCCATATTCCACCATATGGAAGCAAAGGATCTTAGCTGCATTACGGACCAATGAACCTTCACATTACCGTGATAATCATGGAGAATAAAACATCTTTTGATGTTCAAGAGCCATGCTTTAGCTTCAGCACCACCCTCTGTTCCATTGAAATATGGTCCTTTGAGCTTAGAAAGGTCTTTTAACTGAGTCTTGATAACAAGATCTTCTGCTACTGGGACTCGTATAACATGAGCATTTGCTACATCAACTGGAACATTGTTCCTTGCTTCAATGTTATCCAACCTATCAAGGATCCATTGGAGAACTTCAACCTATGGTACCTCTCGATCTTCCTGATCCATTCCTATTAAAGGATCAACTTGTTCATCACCAAGTATTCCTTGGCTACCTCATCCTCTACCTCGGCCATGACCACGACCACATCGTCCACCCCTACCTCTGCCTAAATCAGCATCAACTGGGTCACCAAGCCTTTGTGCTCCTCGTGTAACAGGAGGCATGCTTGAAATCCTATAGAAAAGTTCAATAAAATAACTAACGGAAGCATAATGATAAAAACCTTTTTAAACCCTCAAGCCCTGAGTGTTTAAACTCGGGCTCTGATACCAACTGTAACACCCCATCTATACTTAAAGATAAAAGATGATACTAAAGAAGAAACAACCATAAATAAAATCACATAAAACCATAGTAATAATTTTTTTTTTTTAAACTACAAACTGAAACATATAATCATAGTAACTGTTTCTAAGAACTTTATAGTTTTCAAACGATTTACATCAGAGTAATAAGAATACTCTTTATTCAAAGATTAAGTTCCAAAAACAAAATTTCCTTCTTTCCAAATCCATTACATTCTACGAATAGATCTGATAACTAATAACCATGAAATGATTTGTTTCCCATAAATCTTAACAACTACTATCCACTGTCCCATACTCATTGATTTATCCATCTAAAAACCTAAAAATCAAAAGTCAACACAAACGCAAATAGCAAACAGGGCTCAGTCACATGATAAAGAAAATGAATCATCTCCAAATATCTGCAACCATAAAAGTCAGTATAATATAACATTTATGCAGATTTAAATACAGATGTAATTAAAAACCAAATAACATAATTCCATTCTTTTACACCAAAATCATCAAGCACTAAATTTCTTTCTAACAGAAATAAACTCGCAAAGAAAATGACAAGTAATGATCCAATAGTTCATGGGTGTCCACATAAGGACCTACGCTATGTATCCATAAGGAAACCTCGTAGTAATCCATTATGTCTAATGAAACCATAATGTTTTATCTTTGTTAATTTAAACCCATCACCCTTGAATTTATAATTATCACTTAATTAAACAACTGACATAAATTCTTTCCCATAAGGATATAGACTAGTGTCAGTCACAACTGACAGAAATTCTATCACCACAAGGTACTAGACTAGTGTCAGCCCCCAATCTAAGGATCATACTTGTATTATCTCAAAAACACATGATCTAGCAATTAATGAAAGCAGTGAAATGAACTATATTACACAATTTCACTAACATTCCGTTTCTATTGCATCAATTTACAAAATTGAAACAGCAATCAGAGTTCCATTTTAAAACCATGTTTCCATATTCCTTAACATACATTCATAAACATGATATTTCTCAAAAGATGAAAAGATCACAATTCTTTCTCCATCACAAATGCAATCAAATAATAATCTCCACATTAACTTAACATTAAATCTGAAACTGTGCAATAAAATGTCCATATTGAATTCATGATTCCATTGAATAGAAAAGAACTAACATAATCATATATCAACTGAATCAACACAACACCCATCGCTCTAACAAACATTCAAGCTTGCCATAACTAATTTATTAGACTAATTGGCCATACATCCTCCTCTATTAGTTACAAGTTTATACCTTTATATACATGTTGGCATATGTACATGTATACACCACGGCTTGTGTATACATATACATATCCCAGTAGGTATATATACAGGAATATATAATTATATAAGCTTGTAATTAATAGTTTAGAATGAAAATCATAGCATCTATTGTATACATGTTGGCGTATGTACATGTATACACCACGAATTGTGTATACATATACATATCCCAACAAGTATATATATATTTATATCTAATTGCATAAACTTGTAATTAATAGTTTAAGTCCATAAATATACCATAGAAAAACCATACTAATCATCTTAGTTCTATCACAGAATACATCGACCTTAATATACTACTGAAACTGTCGAATACATAAAATAATGACAAAATAATAATAATAACTGACTTCTACCTCTAAACAAAATACCAAAGTGGTTTTCCTTACTGTTTGAACAAGATAGTAATTGACTCTCCTAAGAATTTCCTAACATTTCCTAATGTCGATACAAACAATAATTCACACTGGTGACAATTTCTGAAGATACATAAAGCTCACAATCAAGTTTTGGTTTAACCAAAGATATCCACATTATCACTATTGACTGAAACAGATAGTGACAACACCCATTTGACAAAACATCGACGCCAGATAACTAAAGAAGTATACCCAAAAAAATACTTTTATCCACACCTATGTTGCAAGTGAAAATACAAAATACAACTGGTAATAGATAACACTATGAATTACCTCTAATCCCTATTTCCATAATACAGCTCAAAAGAAAACATCGATACCAACTTCGGTTAATAACAGTGGTAGAAAAAAAACCAGATATCACCTTATAACCAAGACTTTTACAAACTGAATACATTATGATGCTATAGTGTTCCTAACAACAGGTACAGTGTGAGCACATCATTAAAGAAGATTTTAAACAAACACTCATCCTGTATTCCAAACTGGTTCTCATTCCCGTTTAACTCCCTTTATTCTGACCAAAGATGAAGTATACATCGACACCAAAACACAATAGGAAATAACCATATATCATTTGCAATAACTATATTCCCATAGTTCGGCATAGACTTAACTAAAACACTGCCAAATCCATACTCAGAACAGAGAAAAACCCTCAACACATTATGCTCGAAACAACATATTAAAAACATGTGTTTAATACCACACTAAAACCAATCTCTTACTAAATAGTCATTTGTTTCCAAATTTCTCCTCTAATCACAAAATTTATTAACTAAATTGACTTATTAATCTATCCAAGAAAAAGACCGATTTATGACCGAACTCACAAAATATACAAACACAAAACTTCACATTTCATCGACTAACAAACAGTAGTAATCAACATTCCATTAATTCATTTGTAGAATCATAAAATGGAAACAGAAGATAATGTGAGAGAATGCCCCTGCCTGGTATTCGTGTGGGGAGATATCCAAAACCAAAATGCCAAAGCTAGCCCCTACCTGGTGAGCTTCACAGACGAATCCCAAACTCAACCACGAAGATCCCTTATCACAGACTACCAAAATGTCGTGCAAGAGAGCCCAAAATGCAGAGATAACAGTATGAAACTCCCAACTTCCTAAATGACCATGAACAAAAGGGTTTAACTTTTCTGTGATAACCCCTTCCATTCCAAACCACTTATCATGTAAGATACAACAGTAACATGGGTCCATAACCAACTGTTTACCCAAATTGCCACAGCATAAAATGGTGAAAAATGGAGTCATATTCAACTGCAACTCTTCACCAGAGCTAATGGCAGTCATCAAACACAACAATGAATTTTCATCGATAAGTTCATTCAATGTGAGCTTATCTCTTGCAGTAAACACAACACATTTCCTGCCAAATGTCTATCCAAGTACAATTCCACAACCTGAAAAATAGCTTAAACCCCACTAACACCTCAATGCGATGATAGTGCATTAAAACCCTACTGATAAGTCATGTCTTCAAGCTAGATTATAATAAGAAGACTTAGGGATAGATATCTATGTTTAATAACATTAGTCAATCTTAGGTTAAGAAAACTATCTTAAGCATCAAAGGTAACAGTGCATTAATCAATGCAAAATTACTAACACTTCATCAAACTAACCTACTACTAAAATACAAAATAGGAGATACTAACTTAGTTAATTCATATAATTTTTAGTAAATGAAATACCACATACTTACTAAAACATTCACTCATAATTATATGTATAAAAATACATATATACAAATTTATTTATTTTGAATTTCAAAATTTGATTAACATCAAATAACAATAATTCTCTATATACTGTCTATAATCATCAAGATACAATTAACCATAATAATATAACCATTTATAATTATGTCTAACATATTATTAAGGATTCCAAAACAATGAATCAATAATCAGACAATTGACTAACCATTTAGTTTGTCCTTATTTCATAATCAAACCAATATTCAAAATTCAGTCTAAGCCAATTCTGTCATCAGAAAAAGACTTATTAAGCTATAGAATAGACATAATTCTCTGAGTGTCTAGCAAAATTACAGAGATAAACATATTTAATCCAAATAACAAAGTTCAAATGAATGCAGTCAGAGTTCAAACTCATAGAAATCTAACATAACATAACATAACATAGAAAAATAAAGCCTGAGACTGTCAGGGGCATGACATGTCTTGTGACATACTTGAATGCTTTTGATGCAAAGATGGGTTACCTCTTAAGGGATAAGAACCCTAGAAATCTTGGGGAGGCTTACAAGTTGGCTATCAACATAGAGAGCAATAGAAGAATATCAGGAAAATTAGGGAGAAGAGATGATTGTAGGCCTCAAGTGAAAAATAAGAAAGAGATGGGAAGGTCTACTAATTTAAGGCCAAAGGAGGAGGATAATCCAAAGAAAATTATAAGTGCTTTAGAGGATCTAAAGCCTGATGAAAAAAGAAACAATAGGGTTGCAACAAATGACCAGCCAACTTCAAGTAATTTTAGTAGGTGGCCAAGAATGCAGAATTACCCATACAATACTCAGTGGAATGATGGCAAGCCCATTTTTCTAGTTAAAAGGGATAGGCTTGATGATAGGATTCTTGATCCTCTACAAAGAAATTAAGTTAACATGAATGATGATATCCCATGGTGTACTGCTTGTCAATATCCTCATAGTCCAAAGCATTGTGTTATTGCTCTGAATTTATCTGAGAACCAAGAACAAGATGAGCAATATGATAAGAGTGGTTGTGCAATGACTTTATCACATGCATGGGATGAGGTTGACTCTAGTGATGATGAGGAAGAAGAATTTGATGATGTTGGATGTGGTGCAGTGAAGTGTGAGGAACATGTTTCCTTAAGGAGACCCTCTGATGAGGAAATTGCTCAAATCACTGTAGACATGGTCACTCAAGCTAGGAGTAATTACAATTTGAGAAATAGGATAGTTGGAAGCATAGCTAGTAAGCCTGGTAGTATGTTTATCAAGAATTCAGAAAGGAGTACACAACAGCCTAAGGAAAAAGGAAAAAGTCCTGGTGTTGTTAGTTAGGTTAAAATAAAAAAGAAGAGTGGGCCTATGGTAATACCTAAGGGTAAAATAAAAATGTCATAATTAGTTGTTCCCATACTTCAGAAGGAAGATGAATTTGTGCAAAAGGGTAAATCTGACTTGACTATCCAGAGGGATGATAAAGATACCACTGAGATAAAGGAAGTCATGGGCAACCATACATATGTTCCCATTGATATGACTAAATTTCTTTCACAAATAACTATCAAAGTTCTAGTTTTGGAAATGATGAGAATAGAAGAGCACAAGGTTAAGGCCTTGGATTGGGTAAGTGGTGCTTCTTCAATAAAGGTCCAAGAAATGAGTAGGAGTGATAAGCATGTGGCTTCTTTAGATGACACACCTGACGGTAAAAATGAAGAAATTGTCTCTAAGATCCCTCATATATTTTTTAATGCAAATGTTGTAAATGCTACATCAGGGATAGTTGATCATTTTTTCTTGTCTCTTATGATAAATGGAAAATTACTGAAGAATTGCATGATTGATTCTGGAGCATCAAACACTGTCATGCCTGTAGAAATTATGAAGTCACTGGGACTAAAGGTTGATACACCTCATGGGAGATGCCAAGCTATGGACTCAAGAGAAGTACCAATTATTTGTACCATTAAGGTTTTTCCTTATAAATTAGTAGCATTTCCTAACAAGAAACTAACTATGAGTGTTCTTGTAGTTGATATTCCTCCTTAGTATGGAATACTATTATCTAGAAAATGGAGAGCTTCTATGGGAGGAAGTATTCAATGTGACTTGTCGTTTGCTACTTTTAGCATTGAAGGACAAAGTGCTAAAGTTTCAAGGGAAGCTAGAGCCCCACGTATGATTGAGGAGGATGAAAATGATGATATGAATAGTTTTGTTGACACTAATATTGGTTCTTTCCAAGTTCGGGAGAGAGAGGTGCAAGAAAAAGTCAAACCTATCCTTCTGGCTAATGGTGAAAATAACATGGTAGAAGGTAATGTCTTGTGGACCCTGTATTCTGATGGAGCAAGTTCAAAGGAAGGTGCTGGAGTAGGAGTGTTATTGATATCCCCAAGTGGTAAGACTTTCAAATTTTCTTTCACTCTCTTGTTCCTTTGCACAAATAATGTTGCTGAATATGAGGCCCTACTAATTGGTTTGAGACAAGCATCAAAACATGGAATCAAACATCTTAGGGTGATTGGTGACTCTGAGTTAATAGTTTCTCATATTAGATCAAGGTATGCATCAAAGAATCAAAGGCTGAAACAATATAGAAATGTTGTTTGGGATGAAATTGAAGGTTTCAGTGCCTTTGGTATTGATTGGTTGGATAGAAGCCAAAACAGGATGGTTGACTTATTGGCAAACATAGCACTAAGGCCAGAGGATATTACTTTTGTAGGGATATCCAAAATTGAGTTCAAGTCTAGGCCTTCTATCCCAAACAATGTTGAGAATTGGTAGGTATTTTCTAATGATCAGGATATACTAAGGTTTTTGCAGAGTGATTCTCATTTTGATGGTCAGGAGATGGATTTTAGTGTAATACCCCAAAAATGGGCTATATGTTCATTAACCTACTACATCCTCAAATTGAACAAAATCAACATAGAAGTCCTAACCTAAGGCACATCTGCACATCATCGAATCCTAATTGATTATCTCAAATTCTACATCGGGGAATATTCCTAATTATCATAATTATCTTTAATTTAATGATTATTTGGCGATAAATCCTATTTATCCTAAAGTTTCATTAATTAAATATTTTGAATATTTAATTAATTAGATTTAATTCTGCCACTTAATTATTTAATTGAGGTCAATTCTATTTATTCCTAAATTGTATTATTTAATTTTGACAATAAATCAAAATTCCTATCATTAATTGATTAAATTCTTATTTAATTAATTAAAGAAAGTTGTCAATTTTTAATAATATTATTTTAGAATAAAAATTTGATTAAATGATTGATTAACCCATAAATCAATTGTTTTATTTTTCAAAAATCAGTTAAGTTGAGAATAAATCACTTTATTTATTTATTAATTCATAATTATCCATGTGCACAATCAAAGAGTAGTTAAACTCCATATCAGAAAATCAATGCAAGTTATTGAATTTTTGGAACTCAACATTATTTTTGAGTTTTAAAGTTGATAGATAAACTTCTAATTTGAGTTAAAAAGTTGTTTTTGCATGATTTGCATGTTTTTGTGAATTAAATTATCTTTATTTTCAAATAACTCAAAAATCAAGCTGATTTTATTTGAGTGATTTATGGCTTTCTTTCATGCATCCTCAAAGCCCTCGATTTCTATAAAATCAAGGCTTTAGCTCTTCACAAATCATCTCTCAAATCCATAGAATCTCATAATTTGCAAACTTATGTTGGTGAATTTCTATCTAGAGAATCAGAGCTTCTTTGCAAATCAACCACATTTTGTGAGATCACTTTTGTTTTCTTATTATTGTTAGATCAATTTCATATAGATTAGATTTCATATCAAGTTTTTATCATTCTTATTGCATCTTAATTTTTTTTAAAAATAAAATTAATTGCATTCATATTTCATATCAGTTTTGCATTCAAATCTTTCATTTAGGTGTTGTCAAGGTCACTGATCTCAATAACAATCTGAGAACATCAATCTCACACCTATTAGAAGGCAGTAAATCGCCTGGTTAGTTTATGTTTCAATTCATTGCATGATTTCATTTTTGCTAACCTCTAATGTTTTACTAAAGTGTTGTGTCTACAAATTAGGAACAATTTTCACACACCCATTTTTGGCACCCACCATGGGGCAACCCACCTTTACATGCTAGTTTTGATTTTTTGGGGGAGCTAAAACCCTAAAGTTTCAAAGATTTAATTTTATCTACCAAAAAACTTAAATTTTTTCTCTAAAATTTTTTTTTCACATTGGGTACATATCAGGGAAGCTACAATAAAAAATTTAGAATTTTTTGAGATGGTTTGAATTTTTAATAATTTTTTATTGAAATTATTGAAAAAATTAATATCTGACACAAATCAGCATATTTTTTAGAAATTTTTATATTTTCAGAAATATCTTTAAATTATACAGGGGGTCCATTCTTTTTATTTTAAATTTGGACACAATATAATAGCTCAAATAGTCAATTTACAAAAATTGGTCTATTTTGATAAAACGGGTCTCTAGGGCACAAATGAAGAGATTTTTCTAAAAAAATTATATTTTTGAAAAGATCTCTATTTTTTAGCAAGGGCCTCTATTTTGAATTTCTATTTTTGTGTCCAAAATCATTAAAAAAAATTAGATCTTGTTGACTAGGTCAAATGCAGCAAAAAAATAAAGTTTTGTGATGGGTATGCACTTATTTTTTTTACATGGTTCAATGAATGATATGAGTTGTCATTTCAATTAATTGATGGTTATTATTTCTGATAATAATTGATTTTTAGAGCTAACCCTATGGTTTTCATAAGTTGACTATATGTTGCATATCTTGTTTGCTTGTTGGAGAGTTCGTCACTTGCTTGCATGGAAAAGCTCAACAAGAATTGCTAAAAATCAAGTAAAATCTACTAAGAATGTTGTGAGGATCCCAATTATTCTCCTTCATCTAATAACATTTCAATTTGGACTTAAAATAAATCTCTTATGTGTCTGGCTTGTGTGCATCTTTTCATGCTTTTGTCTATTTTTACACACTTGCATAATTGATACTAGGTTGTGACCCCTTAAGGATTCATTAAGTAGTCTTAGAAATTTGTGATTGATCTTGATTTCTATCTTGGGTCATTGGACTCACTAATCCACTAACCCCTCGTTCCACCCCATGGTTGCAAGGTTAGCACCACATTAAAGGGGAGGGGTCAACAGGATAGAAGCGTTAAGTGTTCCACTTGGCAACCCATTTGTGTTTTTAGGAACTAATTTGTTTTCTAAGTTGGGGACTCATTTTCTACTTGTGTGAGGTGTTAAGTGTTCCACCTTGTGGACTCCTCTCATATTCTCTTTAAGTGTTAAGTGTTCCTATTTCTACATTTTGGGTACTTTTAGTAGATTTGCTTTTTGGAAACATACATCTGTGCTCACATAGTAATTAGGCCCTATGAACACTATTCATGATTCTTGAGAGATTGGAATACCAGTGAAATCCTTCTTGACAATAGAATCCTTATAGGTAGGGAGGATACTTAGTGCATTTCACATTCAACTTGGTTAGTGCGTCTTCTCTTATTGATCGATACATTCTATCCCAGGAGAGGTTGATAGATCACATGGGGTTGACATCATGAGCTTTAGTGAATCAAAATTGGTTAGTGCACCTTCTCTTATTGATCAATACATTCTCTCCCTAGAGAGGTTGATAGATCACATGGAGTTGACATCATAGACCTTGGTGAAGCAAAACTTTGTCTTAGCATGTCAGATTTATCTATCTGCTTTGTTTGGGTTAAAAGTGAAAAGCTGTCAAAAACCTTGGATCTAGAGCCAAGTCCCCTTGTGGTACAATACTATGAGTCATCTTTAGAGAGGGTTAACCGTAATGGACATTCCCTTCACAGGGAAAACTACATTGATGGAACCTCAAGAAGTAATAGCCATTTTCACCTTGGTAGTGGCAGTCGCTATATAAATGTCCTTGTGGAAGAAATCTCCACAGGTATGGTTCATTGTGGGTTGTCAAATCTCCCTAACAGCTCCTGAAGATTAAGTTCTCAGACTGTGTCAAAACCTTGGTGCGCCGAGATTGGATTTCACCCCTTTGGATCATAAAAGTTGTAGAGTCAAACCATTACTAAAAACCCTAGTGAGGCCAAATTTTCATTTTCTAGGGTATATGTGCATTATTGCAAAACATTTTGGAACATACACAATTAGCGCTTCAGAGGATTAGAACAAATAAGTCACTTGATTATTCATGTGCAAGGTTTCTTTTGCCCTTGTTCATTATTTTTAGACATGCTTGAAATCACTTGCTTGTTGTTTTGCATGCTTGTTTATCTATCTGGTTATTGAAAATGGAAAAATCTATTACAATCCTCAAATCTAGACATTAAAATTTACAAACAATCCGAATTTGAAAACTCAAAATTTGCAAAATCTGAAGTAAAATTCTTTTTTAGAGTCAAATGTTGACTCAGGAGGTCAGAAAGTCATACGAGTTTCTATCAAGTGTCATTTCATTACTGTCGAACTGTCATATGATAAACAACCTAGTGTCGTATGAGTTTTGATGCCAGAAAATTTCAAAAGTCAAATCCTGCTAGCAACTATAATACGAGTTTTTCAACTATCATTTCATTTTCTACCCACTGTCATACGAGTCAGTAGAAAGTCATTTGGGAAATTTTTCAAAAGTTGTTAGAAAATTGTCAGAATTGCCAGATACATAGTTTTTTCAGCCTAATTCCAGAATCTGTCGAACAAATCACTGTGTCAAGAACAGAGCAGTAGCTATTGAGAATCAGTACACATGTCTCAAAGAATTAGTACACATGAGGAAAGAATTCTAATCACTGCTATGATGAAACAAATGCATGCTATGCAAGTTGAACTTAACAATCTTAAGAAAGAAAAGGAACCTAAAGAGTTCTCCATGGAAGCTCTATGCCCTTTTCCATTTGATAAAGACTTGTACATGTCACCATGCCCCCGAACAAAATGTGAGCAATGTGACAATCCCTATGATACCTCTTCCATGAAGAGTGACACATCCGTCTTTGGAGACTATGATGACTATGATGACTATGATGATAGACAATGTAATGATACCTATGACACCTCTATTCCTAAGAATCCTCCTCGTCATGTGTTCCTGCTTACTACAAATGGGCCGTCACATTGGATAGATCATGATGGTGATCCATATGACTCTGATTTTGAAGTAGAATTTGATGATTTTTGTAAACAATATCTCTTTTATCCTTTTGATATCGAAGAATAGAAAGCCTTCCGCACTGATTTCAAACATCAACATTATAAGAATTTCTCTTCTAAGAGTTCTCAGATTGAAAATAAATATTGCACTCTCAAGCAAGATCATGTTAATGTTGAACCTTTTTCTAGCGATGGTTCCCTTCCATCCCCTACTTCCTCCAATACCTGTACATTTCCTAAAGTTTTTGAGTCTTTCAAATCTTTCATAGAACCTTCATCCGACACAAGCCCTGATACTTTTCATACGGTTCCCTATAGTTATCCTGTAGGGCTACCTCTTCAAGAAATTCAAGCTAACCTTCATTTGGCTGCTAATACTTTCAATAATGCTAAACCTAAAGAGCCTAAGCCTTCATATGCTACAATGCCTACTTTAGCTGGTCCTTCACCATCTCTACAACAGTCTTCCATAAAATCCCAACATGCTTTTTTATCCTTAGAAGTGGCTCCATGTCAAGAGGACTCTAAAAATGATGGAAAAAAGAGCATAAAGAAAGATCAAGATCAAGAACCCTCCATGTCATCCAATCCTTTTCATGATGTCTCTTATCCACTTCAGGGTTCTTTTGATCCTGCACATCCTTTTTCATGCATTCCACCATATCTTAAGTCTTCTCCTAAACAAGATCAAGCTACTACTTACACTATTGAGCTTATTGAAAATCAAAATAACCTTACTACACTTGCGCTTTCCAAAGATGATACTTCCATTAAGGTTGGTAAAAATGGTGTTGTTACTTCCAATGTTAAGCCTATTGAAAATCAAGAGAAAAGTTATGAGCATATGCTATCCAAAGATCCTTGTCAAGATCAAAGTCTTTCATCTTCTTATTCTACCACTCCATGTTCGTTTCCACTTTCTACTCTTCCTAAGTCTTTGCAAGCTTTGAACAATCCTATCAAAGAAGGTTCTCATATTCAAGATGTCCATGATTCTATTGAAAACTCTAATGCTCACTCTAAAGATGCTGATATTCTTGGTTGTCATATAGATGTTGATGAACTTATTGATTATCCTTTTGCATCTTCCACTTCCATCCTTGGACCTCTTCCACCACCATAAAGGGCTTCATGTTTGCCTTCCATCTTGGGTCCTTATGTCCCTTCACTTTCTCCTCCCAACTCTCCTAATTTTCCATCCATCTTGGGACCTTACGTCCCTCCATCTCCCATCTTTCCTCAAGATCAATATAGATGCATACCCTTGAATCTTTTTCATCCACCCACCCATCTAATACAGTCATATCCTCCTTCTGCCACAAGTCCCAAGTCTTTTGGAAGTAACTTGAATGTTCAATACAAGAAAAAGAAGCAATACAAGAATCCATCAAAAAGAGAAGATCACCATGTCTCCTCTAAATGACATGGAGGCATAAAGTCAAAAGAGATATCTAAGAAAAAAACTACAAGTATGGGTTCCAAAATCCATCATTAAAGATATTCTCTATAGATCATCAAAAAGAAATGAAAAGCCTACAACTATATGCATTCCAAAGTCTCTCTTGAAAGAGTCTGGTGTTGAGAAAAAAGTGAAGTTGACATTCAAGCTTCCAAAGACTTCCACTTCATCTTCTTCCAAAAACATTCTTCCATTCCATGTGCCTAAACCACAACCTTTGCTATCCATTCACCATATTCCTTCATGTATTCCTTCATTCACATTTCCTCCACCCTCTCGCCACCTTTCAAGGTGTGTGTTAATGTTGATCTTTCCTTC
Organism: Chamaecyparis obtusa; assembly: GCA_027943335.1. Taxonomy (NCBI): domain Eukaryota; kingdom Viridiplantae; phylum Streptophyta; class Pinopsida; order Cupressales; family Cupressaceae; genus Chamaecyparis; species Chamaecyparis obtusa. The sequence goes on along the minus strand of BSBK01010021.1, from coordinate 155,672 downwards.
CTTTCCATTTACCCTTTCACAATCCTTCCATTCGTTATCCTTCTACCTTGTATCCTTTTTCCTCATTTTCCTATTCCTCCTATCTTCCAACCTCACTGACTTTACATAAAACCTTATCCTCCATTTTTCTCTTCCATCTCCCTTTCCCTATCAGCATCTTTGAGCATATCATTTTGAATCTTTTGCATATCATGGTTTATCCTTTCAAGGAGCATTATCTAAAAAGCTTGCCTTCTTCCAAAAGAAAAAATTGAAAATGTGCCATGGTGAAAACCTAGAAACAGGCACCTTGGTAGCAAAAGTAAAGAGAAATAAATTCATCCTCTGGTGAAAACCATTCCCTTGTGGCACCTTGGATAAATACCATGATGAAAACCTAGCAATCAGGCATCATGCGTAGTTTTTCTACATATTTCATCCATTTCATCTTCTCTCTTTGATCTTGACAATGTTGAGCTATAGACAAACATTTGCCTATCTTGTGAGCTATCTTATGATGATTTTGCTTTCATTCCTTCCATGTGTAGCCTTCATATCCATCTTCCTCTATTCATTTTTTCCTATCACTATCCTTTTCCCCTTTGGCCTTGATCTAATAAAAAAAGAGAAAGAGTAAAACATGATGCTTTGAAACCTCTTGACATGTCTACTCCTTTGTACTGCATCCTTTCCTGCTCTAGCATTACACCTTTGTAACTTATCCTATGCTAGCCTTTCATTGCTTGTCCCAATGCACTTTATAGGGCAATTTTTCCCTAGCTTGGGTATTCTTGAGGAATTTTCCCTTGAGGATTGGTTCCCTTCATTCTCCTTCATTCTTTTGTCTTGCATCTCTTCCACTAGCTTGCCCATGTCTCTTGTTATCCACCTTGTTAGACATTGGGATTGCATGATATGATCTTGCTTGGGAGTTTGCAATGGAAAAAGATGCTATCAAGTATACCAAGTATCAGAACAAGTATCAAAACCAATATCAAAACTAGTATCAGAAAAAATATCAGAATGAGTATCAGAACAAGTATTAGATCAAGTATCAGAACACCTACTAGGGCTACACCTTTTGCTTTAGTTTATGGGTCTAAAGTGGTACTGCCTATTGAGGTTGAAATCCCATCACTTAGAATTAGAATGCATGGTCTAGTAACTGATGATGACTACATAGTGTCTAGGTTGCAAGAACTTGAACTACTAGATGAGTGCAAACAAGCAGCGTATGATCATCTCAGAGTATATTAGAAGAGAATGTCTAGAGGTTACAACAAGAAAGTCAGACACAGAGAATTTCAGGTTGGTGATCTAGTCTTGAGAGAAAATCCTAAAAATCATTCCCATCGAGAACACATGGGGAAGTTTGAATCCAATTGGCTGGGTCCCTTTTTTATCACTACTACTTTTGGCTCTAGTGCCTATCAACTCTCAATGACTAAAGGTGAATAGCTCTAAGAACCAATCAACGTTCTCCATCTGAAGAAATTCTATGCCTAAAGCATTCAGTCTATGGTAAAATGTCCTGAAAAAATTAGAAAAATTAGAAAAAGTCCTGAAAAAATGAGCATCTCGATGAAAACCTAGCAATAGGCACCTTGATGATTCACAAAAAAATAAAAAAATATCAAAAGTAAAAAAAAATCTTTAAAAAATGAAAAAAAAAAAAAAAATGAGAAAAAGAAAAAGTGCCTTGGTGAAAACTTGGAAATAGGCATCTTGGTAGCAAAAATAGAATCTCTGCCAAGATGGTGAAAACCTAACAAACAGGTGCCACTTGTTTCAAAATGCTCCATCTATCAATGCAATCTTGGTCTTTCCCAGCTTTCAATTTTTCTTTAGTTTGTACATATCTCCCGGTTTGTTTTTGCATTTCCAGTTTTTAATAAGTCGGTCTATACACCACTCAGCTCAAGTGTCTGTATCCTATCAATTCTTAACACTTGGGGGAAATCAATGTTATATCCTATGGCCTCCAGTATATCTTAGACATATCATATCCAGTCAGAGTCCTTTGAAGCTTCATTAGAGTTAGTCAAGGTTGTCTCGTATCCAGAAAAGATTTTTCATCTACAACAACAATCAAACATAAACTAAAAACAATATGTGCTTTTCATGCTTCTATCTCCTTGTATGCTTACTGATTTGCATTGAGATTTTTGTGTATTGTGTCTCTTTGAGCTCTTCAATGATGTCCTTTACAGGATTTAGAGAGTGATGACTAGGGGCATAATCTTTTCTTTGTCTTCTTCTTTTATGTGAAAATCCAACAACTTTGGAAATTCTGGATTGAAATGGTGTCCGACTGTAAGAGCCTCTATCTCAAATTGGATGGCCACGCATACCTTGACAATTGATACCCAAAAAATTCAAGGAATTTTGATCTAACTATTGTCTTTTTGAGTGAGTTCTTTCTCCTATTGTGAAATGCGATCTTACCTAAGGATGTGAATGATAAAGGGTCACTATGGGTAATTCACACTAGATTTAGAATGATCTCTTGACTGCTTGATGTGTTTGTATGCAAGGTGTATTTAGGTCATCACGACATTTATGTTTTGATGCTTATACAAATTGCTATATCAAAATGGACATGATATTCATGTCATCCTGGTGTTTGTGCCTTGGCGCTTATATCTAATCTGACATTCCAAAAACAAAATCAATATTCATATGTCCATGGCTGCCTAGCCAGTGGGTGTTGTATTGATTCTTGCGCATACAAATTGATATTCATATGTCTATGGTTTCATAGCTAGTGGGCATTGTATTGATTTATCTGATTACCTAAGAGTTCAATGATGATAACAAATTGACATATGATCAGTGAGTAGGTCTTAGGTCTTAGGTTGCATTTCATTTTTCATCTTTGCATGATCTCACAATGATTAAATGAACTTCAATGCTTAAAGGATTCTTCAAATCGCATCTTCAAATCTAACAAGAACTGAATCTCACACGAAGGTTCCTCCAACGAAAAAACAAGTAGAATCCTTTTTCGGGATCAAAATCAAAATCTGAGATTGTTTATATTATTAACTACTTGCATAATCAACCTTCAATCATAGTAGAAATCTAGAATTCAACTTAATTGATTATCTTCCATCAAACTATCAAAATTTCAACTTGGTCAACCATGGTCAACTCATGGTCAAACCTAGTCAAACTTGGTCTTTTGGACCTCCAAATGATGTAGAATGCATTCCCAGATGTGTTTAACCACTTCTCAAATCAATTAACATGCTTCTGAACTATCAACGCTAACTTTTCTTGTCAAATTTCAATTTTAATCCCAAAGGGGCCAAGGTATTACATATCATTCAAAGGTTTTAATCAAATTTGAAATCATATCTAATTTTGAAATCATATCTTTCCTCAGTAATCAAGACAACAACCATGTCTAGTTGCTGATTCATCAAAAGTCCTCATCACTCGGGGAAAATCTATCATCACTTGGGGCATATCAGATTCATCAAGATCCATATCAATCTGGTACTCTCCTAATCTTGTAAATTGTATCATTTTTTGCAACTATCAGTTCAATTGTGTTATTTCCTTAGCTCTTCAGTAACTGAAGGGTTTAGATGTGATACTGTTAAAAATGATAAAGAACAAATAGGAAATTGTTTAATCCAAGACCAAGGAGTTAGGAAACAATACCATGAATTTGCACAATAACTAGGAGCATACACCAACAAAGTAAAGAGGAGACAAGAATTTGAAAGGGGAAAGCTAAGAAAACCCCTTGTGAATTATGAATGAGGCATGAAAAGCCTAAAGAGAGAGAGAGAATATGAGCACTTAGCTCAATACAATATGATAGAACTATGAAAGACAGAAATTGAGAGTTGTGAGAAAAAGATTGATGAGTGTGTGGAGAAATATCTCTATATGTAGAGATAAGTGAAGGAGTTCAAAAAGTAACTCCCATGTGCATGTAAGCCACATTCATAAGTGTGTGAGCCACTTGTGCTATTTCCTCTTAAGGAGGAATCTAGGAATAAAAGAAAATTACAAATAAATATTATGTCCTCACACATGGAAAAGAGGACAAGTGTTCATGTAGGGATTCTATAGGAATCTCCTACTTACATAATAAATAAACTAAACTAAACTACCTTGGTTTATAATATTTCACCAAGGAAAGATTACATATTCTAACACCCCCCATTAATCTTGGGGTAATTACATCAAGGGAATTTAACCCTAAATTATTATAATGAAATTCAAATTTCTCTCTAGAAAGAGGCTTTGTAAAAAAATCAGCAACTTGATCATCTCCTTTGCAATGAATGAGGGAAATTCTACTTTCTGCAATGTGTTCTCTAATGAAGTGGTGGTGGAGAGAAATGTGCTTTGACTTTGCATGGTAAATTGGATTCTTTGCCAATGCTATTGCACTTTGATTGTCACAATACAAAGGTGTAGGTTCTTGTTGAGGTAGACCCAAATCTTCAAGTATTCTTCTAAGCCATAGAGCTTCTTTAGAGGCATGAGTACAACTTTTATATTCTGCTTCAGTGGAACATAAAGACACAGATTGTTCTTTTTTACTTTTCCAAGAGATAGAACCTGAACCAAGAGAAAAACAATATCCAAAAGTAGATTTCCCATCATTGGGGTCTCCACCTAGATCTGAATCAGTAAAACCTTTTAAAGAGAAATCAGAATTAGCATCATAAAATAGACCTAAGTTAATCATACCTTTAATATAACGTAATATTCTTTTAGCAATTTTAAAATGAGTTTGTTGAGGTTTTGACATAAATTTGGAAACTAAACCAACACTAAAAGATAAATCAGGTCTAGTGAGAGTTAAATAAATCAGACTACCTACTAGTTCTCTATAGGGAGTAGCATCAATATAAGGAGATTCCATATCTATCATTAATTTAGTTCCTAAGTCACATGGAATTGAAATTGGATTAGCATCAGTCATATGAAATCTATCTAATAGATCTTTAGCATAATTACTTTGAGATATAAAAATACCATTAGAAGTTTGCCAAATTTGCATTCCTAAGAAATAATGTAGTAATCCTAAGTCTGTCATTTGCAATTTTTGGTTGAGTTGAAATTTGACATCAGAAATTAAATGGTTAGAGCTGGAAGTAAGAATTAAATCATCAACATACAGAATGATAATAATAATATTATCTTCACTATGCTTGATATATAAGTTAGGATCATTTTTACTTCTTTCAAAACCTTGGGAAATAAAGAAAGCATTAATTTTAGCATACCATTCTCTAGGAGACTGTTTTAAACCATAGATAGACTTCTTTAATTTGCAGACTAAATGTTTATCACCTTGTTGAATAAAACCAGGAGGTTGAGAAATATAGATTTCTTCATGCAGATCACCATTTAAAAAAGCACTTTTAACATCCATTTGATGAATAGACCAATTCATTTTAGTAGCTAAAGCAATAACAACTTTAATGGTAGGCATTTTAGCAACAGGAGCAAAGGTTTCATTGTAATCTATTCCTTCAATTTGAGAAAATCCTCTAGCAACTAGTCTAGCTTTAAATTTACTGATTTCATTATTAGAGTTTAATTTAGTTTTATATAACCATTTACAAGAAACTAAATTCTTACCAGGAGGTAAAGTAACTAAATCCCAAGTATTATTAGAAATTAAAGAGTCATATTCTTCTTGCATAGCAGTTTGCCAATGAGGTTGATTTTTAGCTTGAGCAAATGTTTGAGGATCATTAGCATTAGATAAAGAAGACATAAGAGCATAATTGCAGTAATTTATCCTTCTAGGTTTAAGTCCACTTGTTCTAGCAATGTAATCATCACCTTCATTAAGTAAATCCTTAAACCATTTAGGATTTCTTCTAGAATTATAAAGAAATATTATCGGGATGAGTAAATAAATTGTTACCATCATCATCATCATCATCACTACTACTACTAGTAGGAACAGAATCAGTAGGAGGAGTATCATTACTATCTTTGTGCTCATTATTAGTGTTATTACTATCTTTATGTTCATTGTTACTATTCTGATTGTTAGAAACAAAAACAGAAGGAACAAAAACATTAGGAACAGAAACTTTAGAAGGAGGTTGGTCCTCCACAAGAACAATATTGTTGTGATCAAAATTAGAATCTAAAATTTGAGAGCAATCATGAACACCATTTTCAGCAATGCAAACATCTCTAGCTATCTGAACTTTATTAGTAAGAGGATCATAAACTCTATAACCTTTAGTATTTTCTTGATAGCCAACAAAAATGTGAGGTGTGGATTTAGGATCTAACTTTTTCCTTTTCTGTTTAGGTGTGTGAACATAAGCAGTGGATCCGAAAATACGTAAATGAGACAGATTTGGTTTTCTTCTAGACCAAACTTCTTCAGGGGTTTTGTTTGGAAGGGCTTTAGTAGGAGTTATATTAAGAATATAAGTGGCACATGCCATCGCTTTAGCCCAAAATTTATAATCCATATTTTTAGCATGCAAAAAACATCTAGCCATTTCTACTATAGTTCTATGCTTACGTTCTGCCACACCATTCTGTTTTGGTGTATAAGGAATAGTAAGCTCATGTTTGATACCAAAAGATCTTAAATAATTATGAAAAGCATGATTAACATATTTAGTACCATTATCAGTCCTAAGAATTTGAATTTTACAGCCACTTTGTCTTTCTACAAAAACATGAAATTCAGTAAATGTATCAAGAACTTGATCTTTACTATGTAAGAAATATATCCACATTCTACGAGAGTAATCATCAACAAATGTTAGAGCATATTTAGATCCTGAAAGTGAAGTATTTTCCATAGGACCTAGAAGATCACTATGGATAAGAACTAACTTATTATGAGCTCTCCAAGATGATCTATGAGGAAAAGATTCTCTATGCATCTTACCACTCATACATCCATTGCAATCTAATTTAGAAGTAGTAAACTTAGGTAGGCCTTCTACCATATTTTCACTTTGCATTAATGAAATATAATCAGAATTTAAATGTCCTAGCCTCTTATGCCAAATATGAAAATCAACAGTAGTAAGGAAAGAGTATCTAGGAGAGGAAAATTGGTAAAATTTAAAAAAATTATCAGCATCTAACTTAGCATCAGCAACTATTTTATCAGTATTAGGATCAATAATATGACAATTGTTTTTATGAAATTCAACCTTGTAATCTTGACATAGTTGAGGAACAAAAAGAAGATTAGCTTTTAAATCAGGAACATAAAGAACATCATGTATTTTACCATTAGGGATAGAAACATTACCAGTTCCTTCAACTTTACAACAATGATTATCAGCTAAGGAAACAGGAATATTCAAAGAATCAGGTTGCAGAGAATCAAAAACTTCTTCATGAGAAGTAACATGTTGAGATGCACCACTATCATCAATCCATTCAAGTGGTTTAGAAGCATTAAAACTAACAGTAAAATCATAATGAGATTGATTATTAGAGTTATTTTGAGAATTACGTTGATCATCTTTCTATTTCTTGAAACAATTATGAACTAGATGACCATTTTTACCACAATAAGTGTAGTAAGGCCTATTTGAAGGATTATTATGATTATTATTATTATTGTTGTTGTTGTTGTTGTTGTTGTTGTTATTAGATCTTTGATAGTTGTTATTAGTAGTGTTAGGTCTTTGATGATTTTGATTGCAGTTAGAATTGTTTGATCTTTGATCATTGTGATTGTTATTTGAATTATTACTAGCTCTATTATGAGATTGAGAAACATAAGCATGTTAATGAGATTTCAATATACCAAATTGAATTAGTTTAGCCTCCTCATGACACAACATAGTTTGAAAAATAGGATAAGTTAATTGAGTTGCTAAAGAAGGAATAGCTAACTAAGAATAGATATTAGTAATAAATTGTTGAAACTGCCTAGGTAAACATTTACAAATGATAATATGAATTATCCTTAAATCAGAAAGAGGAACTTGTAACCCATTTAATAAAACTGTAATAGAATCAAATTTAAGTAAAAAATCATCAACAGAATTGAAATTTGTATACCTGAGATCTTCAAGTTGGTCTTGAAGTTGGATTTTACGGGTCTCATCTGCACTGTCATAGGTGTTTTTTAGGATGTCCCAAGCCTGATGGGCTTCTATACAAGAAGATATGAGGACATATAGTTCGGGACTTAAGGATATGCCAATTAAACCAAGGGCTTCATCATTCTTAGCTTGCCAAGCATCTTGGTCAGCTTGAGAAGTAGTGGTAGCAAGTTTGATGCTGGCATTAGTGGCAACATCTAATAGATGGCAGAATCTAAAAATCCAGGTCATGTGGGTTTTCCAGGCATGATAGTTGGTGCTGGTTAATTTTATCTCAGGCATTAGGGTAGACATGTTGGATAAAGGAAAATAGGAAGGGACAGGGAAACACTTGAACTCAAGGCAAGTAGATCTTGGTTAACAGGAAATAACTGATAAAAAATTATTAATAAAGCTACGAATATTATATGCAATGGTTAGAAAAAATAAAATATAATGTTAATATGTAACGATTACTGAAGTCTGAATATAAAGATAGATATGAAATTCTAAAAATTATTATAGTGGAGATTTCTAAACAGATAACAATGATTATTTGCAAAAAAAGATATCAGTTGAGTTCTTTTAAAAAAACATAAATAATGTTAGAACTCTAATTTTTAATATGTGATCTAGGAGTACCTTTAAAAAAACTTTAAAATCTAAAAAAAATTAAATTTTAAATTAGTAGAATAAACATCCCTAAATGAAAAACCTTAATACAAGTTAATTAAAAAACTTGATTACAAAACCTAATAATATAGCTATATAAATTTATTTGAAAAGCTTACACAATACTTTAGATTCTAAAAAAGGAAGAAAAAAACATCTAACATATAAAAAATCTAAAATTTTTTTATCTTATTTAACAAATTTAAACTCTAAGAGACCTATTTTTTAAAGAAAGTTTTCATAGAGCACGAAAGCTAAAAAGCTAAAAGGTTATATATAAGGCATACAAAACAATAAAACTAAAGCAAATACAAAAAATTTATAAAAAAATGTTAATATCTAAAACGTTAGGAATGAAATGATCCTATGAAAAAGCAGCAAATATCAAATGTTAAAATAGAAAATCTCTCTTCGAGACAGAAGAGACAAGGTGGGAATAAAGAGCAACCTAACAGAAATTGAAATGTGGAAAAAATGGTGCGAACAGGATAGAACCTCAGAGCAATAAAGGGGTTGCAAATAATTAATGTATGATGATTACGATGAGAACTAACACAGAAACCAACGGCACTGGGGCAAGGAATGAAATGGCACTAAAGTCTCCTTGGAAGCCCAACCCACACAAGGCGAGCCAAGACAGATGTAGCAGAAAATGGGCTTTAAGATGTAGGAAGATAACAGATTAGATGTAAAATAAAAAAGATAGATACACAAATATGAAAGAATAAGAATGTTAAAGAAAATAACTTGCTGCTGTAACGGCTTTTCCACCGAAAGGAGATATAAATATAGAACCAAGACACTCAGATCTTGTCACAGAACAAACACGTGATGAAAACAATGAGAATACTAAACCAAATCGATTGACGCACACTAAAAATAGTGACAACCAGAATTTAAATAATAGCTGCAAGTCCCACAGTATCGGTAAGAGACAAAGCAAATGAAAATAGAAGATTTTTTTTCAAAAAATAATGATGGAAGATTGAATTTAACCTATTTAAAAAAACATGCAAAGCTTTTAACAATGAGGTTTTTAACAATTTTATACTAAACTAAATGAAAAGCAAGAAAGGATGAGGCTAAATTATTTGAAGATTATGCAGATAAAGATATGCGCTAATACAGAAATATTTATAACATGCAATAACAAATATCGGTAGGCTAATCAGACTAGAAACCTAATTCTAATTACGATTAGAATTAACAGCCTACGATTAGAATTAATAGGTTGCTTGCAAACAAAACCAATTACCTCCACACTCACTGTCAAACCCTAAAATGTGCTTTTAAGAATCGATAGAACAAAAGAGCAGGACATAAAAATCTTGTACCTCCAATGCCCACGTTTAGAAGTACCGGTGGACGGGTGTTTAGAAGTCTACATTACTACAACACTTGTATAATATGCAAATCGATAAACAACAAGAACTTATGTTAGAAGGAAAATGTTAATAGAAAACGTTAAAAAACTGTCGAGAATATTAACATGAATTGCATATAAGTAGCAAAAAATGTTAATTAGCTATCGGCTTAAATAATCTTTATTCCACTTGGATTGCCATGAATGTTAAGACTATAATGTATTGTCGTGAAAGGGTGAATGCAAAAATGTTAGTACATTCAATAACAAGCAATAACAGATTACAGAAAAAGATTATGCAATGCTGTAAAAAAAATGATAAATACGAATGAAACTAAACTATATACAATGAATTTACAAAATAGCAAACTGAAATGAAGTAAATACAAATTGAATTATTGCAAACCACCTACAAATAAAGAATTCTCACAAATGCAATAACAAATAAATTAGATTATATACCGTTAGATTAGATAAAAAAGAAATGCAAAGATAGGAATATGAACACAGAGACAAAGGTTATAACACTGAGACTAAACAAGAAGAAAAAAAAAGATAGAAAAAGAAGAATAGCAAAAACCCGATTGGGTGTTGAGCACAGAAGGAAGATACTAAGAACAAGTAAATCTTAGGCTAATAAAAACAAACAGGAAACAATCCAAATAAAGAAAATAATAAAAAAGGCGAGAATGGCTCTAAAGCAGAGCTAACTAAATAGAAAATGATTGAATGCTAAAGAATCCAAGCAATCAACACATGCAAGGAGTGCATGCAACCACCGATATCAAAGGAAAAAATAATGCAACCCCTCAAAACCAAAAAAGCAAATGAAACACCAATGCTCGAAGGGAGAAACAAGAACCGAAAGCAATAGGAGATGGCGCGACAAAGTCGACAGAGCTATGCTGAGACTAACACAATGCCCAAGGTCGAATTGAAAACAAAGTTAGAGAAAATGCTAAGATGGTCGAAGAACATTATAACATGCAAATCGCAGATATGAACAGGAATCAGTCAACCTTTAAAACAAAGGCATGCATGCAATAACAAAAAAAATAGCATGCACCTCACCACACCAGCATGCAGTGAAATGGCGATAGAAAAGGATTGGGTGCAAGAAACACACACAACCTTAACAAAATGATAGAAAATGCTCACAGCCTTGTTTTTGTGTGTGAAAAAAAAGTTGGGTGAAAAAGTTTCTAATAAATGTGCAGAGCGAAATAGCAACTCTAAGAATAGATAAAGAAACGCTTTCAAAAAGAAATGATAACAAATTTGAATTATTAGAAACATATGCAACTAAAATTAATAAGGACAATAATAACAATGCAATTAAAATTATTAACAAAGATGAACTTATACATGCAACAGCCGAAAATAAAAGAGAACTATGAAACGTTTTAAATTTTGAAAAACTAAAAAATAAGATTAATGTCTAAATCCTTTTTTTAGAATAATGAAAATATATTTATAAAACTTGAAGACTAATATAGTTATAAAACCTGCACCAAATATAAGGTTAAATATTGAAATTGAGACTTCAATGAAATTGCATAACAAAAATGTAATAAAGTAACCAACTATATAAACTGGGTTTGGTGGTAAACCAGCCAAACTCAAAAAAAAATTTGATTTTTTTTCAACTTAGGAAGATTAAAAGAAATTAGTAAAATCTCTCTCAAGAGTCTCCAATTTGGAGTGCTCCAAAATATGATATCTCCTTCACCTGTACACTCAAACTGAGATTAAACCAACCTGCTCTGATACCATGTTAAAAATGATAAAGAACAAATAGGAAATTGTTTAATCCAAGAGCAAGGAGTTAGGAAACAATACCATGAATTTGCACAATAACTAGGAGCATACACCAACAAAGTAAAGAGGAGACAAGAATTTGAAAGGGGAAAGCTAAGAAAATCCCTTGTGAATTATGAATGAGGCATGAAAAGCCTAAAGAGAGAGAGAGAATATGAGCACTTAGCTCAATACAATATGATAGAACTATGAAAAAGAGAAATTGAGAGAGTTGTGAGAAAAAGATTGATGAGTGAGTGGAGAAATATCTCTATATGTAGAGATAAGTGAAGGAGTTCAAAAAGTAACTCCCATGTGCATGTAAGCCACATTCATAAGTGTGTGAGCCACTTGTGCTATTTCCTCTTAAGGAGGAATCTAGGAATAAAAGGAAATTACAAATAAATATTATGTCCTCACACATGGAAAAGAGGACAAGTGTTCATGTAGGGATTCTATAGGAATCTCCTACTTACATAATAAATAAACTAAACTAAACTACCTTGGTTTATAATATTTCACCAAGGAAAGATTACATATTCTAACAGATACCTATGTGATTCTTCTAAAGACAATCAAGTCTGAAATCGCTTACTCACTTCTTTGCAATCCTAAGGTTTGGAATCAGGTGTTTTGACACTCTTTCGCAATCATCGGTTCATCGCTGCTATAGTGAACATTATCTTTGGTCATTCAGGACTTAATATCTTCAAATCTTTCAATCATCATATCTTTCGAATCAATTTCATATCTTTATCATATATAGACTATCTTTGAACCACTGCACTTCGCACAGTAATTCAGAGAGGGGCAAAATGTAATACCCCAAAAATGGGCTATATGTTCATTAACCTCCTACATCCTCAAATCGAATGAAATCAACATAGAAGTCCTAACCTAAGGCACATCTGCACATCATCGAATCCTAATTGATTATCTCAAATTCTGCATTAGGCAATATTCCTAGTAATATTCCTAATTATCATAATTATCTTTAATTTAATGATTATTCGGCGATAAATCTTATTTATCCTAAAGTTTGATTAATTGAATATTCTCAATATTTAATTAATTAGATTTAATTTTGCCACTTAATTATTTAATTGAGGTTAATTGTATATATTCCTAAATTGTATTATTTAATTTTGACAATAAATCAAAATTCCTATCATTAATTGATTAAATTCTTATTTAATTAATTAAAGCAAGTTGTCAATTTTTAATAATATTATTTTAGAATAAAGTTTGATTAAATGATTGATTAACCCATAAATCAATTGTTTTATTTTTCAAAAATCAGTTAAGTTGAGAATAAATCACTTTATTTATTTATTAATTCATAATTATCCATGTGCAGAATCAAAGAGCAATTAAAATCCAAATCAGAAAATCAATGCAAGTTATTGACTTTTAGGAACTCAACATCATTTTTGAGTTTTAAAGTTGATCTAAACTTCTAATTTGAGTTAAAAAGCTATTTTTGCATCATTTGCATGTTTTTGTGAATTAAATTATCTTTATTTTTAGATAACTCAAAAATCAAGTTGAGTTTATTTGAGTGATTTATGGCTTTCTTTCATGCATCCTCAAAGCCCTAGATTTCTATAAAATCAAGGCTTTAGCTCTTCACAAATCATCTCTGAAATCCACAGAATCTCATAATTTGCAAACTTATGCTGGTGAATTACTATCTGGAGAATCGGAGCTTCTTTGCGAATCAACCACGTTTTGTGAGATCACTTTTGTTTTCTTATTATTGTTAGATCAATTTCATATAGATTAGATTTCATATCAAGTTTTTATCATTCTTATTGAATCTAAAATAAATAAATAAATAGATTAATTGCATTCATATTTCATATCAATTTTGCATTCAAATCCTTCATTTAGGTGTCGTCAAGGTCACTGATCTCGATAAAAATCTGAGAACATCAATCTCACACCTAGTAGAAGGTAGTAAATTGCCTGGTTAGTTTAGCTTTCAATTCATTGCATGATTTCATTGTTGCTAACCTCTAATGTTTTACTAAAGTGTTGTGTCTACAGATCAGGTAATTTTCACACACACATTTAGCACTTATGTTGACATCAAAAATGGAAAAGAAAATGTTCTTGGGAAGGAAATTTTGAAATTAAAGTCAAATAGGATCCCAAGGGGATTGGTTTCTCTTGAGAGGGCATTTGATGATAAAGAAAGGACTTGTTTTCCTAAATCTATTGATAGGATAAATGATTTGGAGGAAGTAAATTTAGGAACAAGTCAAATACCTAAAAATGTTTATATAGGTAAATGTTTGTCCCAAAGAACTAGGAATAATCTGATTGATCTTCTCAAAAAATTTAGACATGTCTTTGCATGGTCTTATGAGGATTTGAAAGCCTATGGAGAGGATCTATTCCAGCATGAAATACCATTGAAGGAAGGTACTAAACCTTTTAGGAAAAAATTAAGGCCTGTGAATCCTACCTTAGCACCAAAGATGCAAGATGAACTCAAAAGGATGATGGATGCTGGCATCATCAAGCCTGTCAGACATTCTAATTGGGTGTCAAACTTGGTTCCAGTCAAAAAAAGAATGGTAACATTAGGTTATGTGCTGATTTTAGGAACTTGAATGTCAATTCTTTGAAGGACAATTATGGTTTTCCTAATATGGAGAATATGCTATAAAAGGTTACTAGATCAAAGTTAATGTCCATGATTGATGGTTTCTCTGGATATAATCAAGTCATGGTCAAGGAATCAGAATAATTCAAGACTGCATTTACTACCCCTTGGGGAACATATGTTTATGTTAGAATGTCTTTTGGTCTAACAAATGTAGGAGCTACTTTTTAGAGAGCTATGGATGTGGCCTTTGCAAACTTCATAAACAAATTTATAGTGGTATATCAGGATGATCTCATACCATATTCAAATAAGGAAAGTCAGCATTGTGAACATCTTGAGAAAAATTTTATTAGGGCCTTGGAGTATGGGATTTCCTTGAATCCAAAGAAGTGTTCCTTTGGTGTTGTGGAAGGAAAGCTCTAAGGACATATTGTGTCCAAGGATGGAGTGAGAATTGAACCTGAAAGGGTAATGGCTATAGATAAGCTTTCACCACCTAGAAGTGTTAAAGAAATACAATCCTTCTTTGGGCAGGTAAACTTTCTAAGGAGATTTATTACAAATTTTGTAGAAATCAATATCCCTATCTCTAGGATGTTGAAAAAAGAGGCAAAGATTGAATGGAATGAAGAAGCAGATGAATATTTCAAAAGTATCAAAAAGGCCATCAAGGATGCTCCAGTTTTGAGGACACCTGATTATGGTAAGCCTATGCAGATATTTTCTTTTGCTTCTTGTCATACCGTTGCAGTAGTTTTATTGCAGAAGAATTCAGATGGATATGAACAACCTATATCATTTTTTAGAAAATCCCTACAAGTAGCAGAATTGAAATATGATATTATCGAGAAATAGGATTATTCCTTAGTTAAAGTAGTCAAGGCTTTTAGATGTTACCTTGTGGGAGCTAAGGTAGTTGCTTATGTTCCTAGTGCTACAGTTAAGGATATATTGGTGCAACAAGAGGTTTCAAGGAAAAGATGTAGATGGATCAATAGAATCCAAGACTTTAATATTGATATCCAAATTACAAAGTTGGTAAGAGGCTTAGGTCTTGAAAAATTAATGGCACAAAGAAATTTAGTTGCAAATCATATAAACGTGTTAGAAGAAGAACAAAGGCCATATATTTGTGATATGGATTATCATGACTAGTACAAAGATGTTATTGGTTACTTGTGGAAATTGATCCTTCCCCTTGAAATGGATGAAAATAGAAGGAGAACTGTCTAGTTGCAATCTACAAGGTATGCCATTATACATGGTAAGTTGTGGTGGAGAAGAAATGAAGGAGTATTGCTAAAGTGCATAGACCATGAGAGATCTAAAGCTCTATTAAAGGAAATGCACCAAGGTGTTTGTGGAGGACACTATATGGCAAAGACCATAGCTCACAAGATCCTTAGGTCTAGATTTTGGTGGCCTATAGTTTTTAAGGATACACATCAGTTTGTAAGAAAATGTGAATTTGCTGGAAAGTTGAAGTTTAATGGAAATTTGCCACTCTGACCTGCTGTAGTTTAGGCTCCTTTTCAGAAGTGGGGTATAGACCTTATTGGAGAAATTACAAACAAATATAGTGGTGGACATTCTTACATACTAGTGGCAAGAGACTATTTTACCAAGTGGATTGAAGCTATCCCTACTAGAAAGGCTACTAGCAAAGTGGTGACAGATTTTATGATGCAAAACATCCTTACCAGGTTTGGTTGCCCAGAGGTAATTATGGTTGATAATGCAATGTGTTTTAGATCATAGGAATTTAGTGACTTTTGTAAGCAATATGGGATACACATTTCATTTTCTTCCCCATATCATCCACAAGGAAATGGTCAGGCTGAGTCTAGTAACAAATGTCTAATTAAGATTCTCAAGAGAGTGTTGGAAAAAAATAGGAAAGCCTAGGACTCAAAGTTATGGTGGACACTATGGGCTGATAGGGTAACTATAAAGAAGGCCATAGGTTATGCTCCATTTGATTTGGTATATGGAATAAGTGCTAGATTGCCTCAAAATAATGTATTGCAAATGTATAAGTTTATCCAAGCATATGATGAGGACTTGAATGATGAGATGAGAGTAAGAATGGATGATCCGATCTAGTTGGAAGAGGTAAGGAGAGATGCACATGAAAGAAATGAAGCATTGTAGAGACAATGTAAGAATTTGTTTGATAGAAGGGCTATTCAAAGGAGTTTTGAAGTTGATGACCTTGTCCTGATGTGGAATGCAAGATTGGAGGATAAGGGGAAGCATGGAAAGTTTGATCCAATTTTGTTGGGCCCTTATCTTATTGAAAGCAAATGGGGGACAGATTCTTATGTCCTGAAGGATTTAACTAGTGGTACTTTGGAATTGCCTGTTCATGGACAATTCTTAAAGTTTTACTTCTCCTGAAGTATCTTTTCCATGAGAAGTAGTTTAGGTTTTTCCTTGTACAATTGTCTATTTTTGTTTTTTGGGTCAAAATTTTGACTTGGTCTACTCTCCCAGGAGATTCTAGCTTGCTCGTTGTATCTATAGGAGATACACGTCCCTAAGTATGAGCCACTGTTAGCACTAGTAAAAACATTTCATGGCTGCATACCCTTTTTCTTGGCCTCTACATCCTTTTTCCCTATTTCTAGTTTAAACCCTAGGTGAAAATTTTGAAAATCTAGCTGTTATAATGGAAAAAACCCTAAAAATGCCCCGGCCCTATTCTAATTTTAAGTTACTTTTTGGGCCACTTAAAACTTCAATAACACACATGCTTTATATTTTTGGTCACCCCGTGGAGGTTTTCTTTTTAATTTTTTCCTAAGTTTCCAAGCCCCCAGCGGCATTTAATATTTCCTATGTCCCAGTGATTAAATTTTTCTAATGTTTTTGGCTTTTATTTTTCCCCAAGCCTAGACTCTCTAACACCATCTCGATCCAACGGTTGGCATAAAAGTGCATAGAGTCTGTCAGAGGCTTGCAATCTTACGCTAGCTGTTGATCTTTCCTTATGATGTAACCTTTCAATGCAAGTGGATCCACTGCCACATAAGCACATTTGGTGCTTCCCTATTGGTTGAAAGAATTGATGAAGTGATAGGGTTGTTAGAATGTCCTATGAATGAAGAAAAAGTGGTTCATCCGCTTGCTAGATTTTGCAACGTGGCAGTCTCTCATTTGTCAAGCATCTTATATAGCAAGGTGGGGTCAGGCTTTGGTGACGTTGACAAAGATTCCAGATCGACGGTTGGCATGTATTCTCATAGAATCTTTTGAGCCCTTCCGATCATGCATCAACCATCTGATTCTCTAGGTGTTTTTGAAAAAAATAAGTGGTGGGTCCAAAGAGACATGCAAGCATAGTTGGCAATTTGTGATTGGTCTACGAAGCAATACGTTAGTAGTCATCAGTGGGACCTGGTTTTGAACTTGTCAGAGGGTCCTGACATTTGTAGAGGATCAATAATAGGCATAAGTTCTCATGGAATGTGTTAGAGTTTTGAGATCATGCACCAGCCGTCGATTTCACCTTTTTTAGAAGTGATAAAGTAAGGCGGGTCCACTACTATGTATACTTGATTTGGTAGTGTCTCGTTGGTCGAGAAGAATGATGTGGATTTTTTTAGTGGGACCTGAGTCAAAAAGTTAGATCGAAGATCGGTGCATGACCTCATGGAATTTTCTTTCCCCGTGCGATCATGCGTCAACCATCCATTTTGATGTCAGAGGATTAGTGGGTCCTATGTCAGTGGTGACCGGGTGGTAAGCAACAAATAACATGATGACAAGTGGCATAAAGCAGGCCCAGATGGGGTCTAAGGGCTTAGCAATTCTGATAATGTGTTTGGTGGTCTGACAAAAAAATTTTGTGTTCACGTAGTCGCTAAATAAAATGGTGGAGGTAAAAAGTGTTCTGTGAACTAGTGAAACTCTTCAGTCACCAGTTCACCAAATGTGACCGAGGTAAGTTCATTTCCTTTATTCGCCAATTCATGGGGTTAAAGATTAGTTAAATTTTTTATTCTGTGAATAGAAATACCCTTGTCGCATAGTTGCTAAGAGTAAACCCAGGGCTATCAGTTGAGTTAAGACATAATGCCCGTGAAAGAAAAGGATCAAAGGGTCACGACTTAAAGTTGATCTTAGTTTAAATTGTGATCGTCAATACATGTCGGCACCATGAAAGTAACCATTGCAGTTTGAATTCAAATTTTGAAAGGGGTTTCTCAGCGATGGAAAGGACTCATTTTTAATGTTTTAGCGATCAAATTTGATTGGTTTAGTGGTGCCGACTATTGCAGTGTGGTCTAGTGAATTTGATGATTGATTGTAGGGAGGTTTTTTGCCATGGGAGAATGAATAAAGGTGTTAGAGACATGTGGCAAGGGGTCTAATCAGATTGATTTTCAAGAATTTCATGATCTTCAGTACAGTTCTAGAATATTTACCATAAATGAAGATTGAATTTAGGTCTGATCACTTAGGGTTGCTTGGTTTTCCTTCCAATGTATTGAATTATGATCTTGTGAATTGTTTTGGTGGGTGGAAACCCTAACCCTTACCTTGGTTATTCATAGCTTGTTGCATCCTAACTTGTTTAGGATTCCAAGGTAACCAGGGGTATATAGTGTTGAATTGTTGATTTTGAAAGGGTTCCAGTTTTGAAGTTAAAAATCAGTCCCAAGTTTCTAGTCCCAAGGGTTTGTAATAGTTTTTTGATTCAGTGTTTGTTGATGAAAGAAGAAAGTTGCAGGTCTAAGCTGTAGTTTGCAAGCAGGGTGTCTTGTGATTCATTGTATACACAGAAGGAATTCATCATACTTAATATAAATATATGATTGTTATCTCTCCTTTGTGTCAAGTCAAGTAAGCTTTGAGTTTTCTATCTCATTACATATTGTTTTTATGTATGTGTCTTCATTCTTGAGTTCTAATATAGGATTGGATTAAACAATGCTCTAAATGGGATATGATTTTGCACTTGTCTATGTAAGGATGTTTTGTAAGTAATAAAGATTAGGATAAATGTATTTATGGCTATGACTTCTCAGATATTCTCAAATCTGTATGTCTTTGTGTCTAAGAAATCTTTCCCAATGGATGAGGCACTGGCCTAAATGAGTATTTCTCTTGTTAACATACATTGATTGAAGTTATTACATTCCAAATCTTAAAATCAATAACCTTTCTAAGCTTTAAGTGTTTGGTTGTGTGGTTTTGTTACCCTATAGTAATTGAGAGTCAATGAATGTAAGGTTGGCATTTAGTACTTTCTTACTATCAATCTATTGTTTAAACCCAGTCTTTGGTGTGTAAGTTATAGTTTTCACTAGGTTAGGTGCACCCGCCTTGGTTTTGTAGAGCTGAAAGTGAAGAGTGCAGTCTTGTCCCTATAGTTGGTCCAGTTACCCTAAGATCCTCTTACATTTTGGGACTAACCAATCCTAAAATCTATCTGAGCATATATTAGCAGCCTAAGAGCATAAGCTATTTTGAAACACCAAGTACAAGTAAGACTCCCTATGAATTATGGTTTGATCATATTCCTACTATATAATATTTAAGAATATTTGGTAGTAAGTGTTATATCAAAAGAGATGACACTACTAAATTTTAGCTTGATTTTCAACATGGTTTAGTCAATTGTTAGAGGGAAATTGGTTTAAAATCAACCATAATGGTTGTTGAAGTTTTTTCATTGATAATATGACACATCACACCTCCCTCAAAAGTGTGACATCACCAATGGTTGAATTATCGACATCAACAATGTTGAAATAATCACTTCAACCTGGAATAATTATCATCTGTACCATTTATCTCTGCGACAAATGTTGGTCAAAATTGTGACAACACATTGTTAGAATAAATGTCGAACATATAGCACTATCATCGATATGTCTATTCCATGTGCATCAAAAAAGAAACATAAAGTTTATTTTTTTAAAAAAAATAAAAATTTATCAAATTAAGCACAACAATTTTATGTCACTATTGTTTACAAACAGTCACACATTTTTTGTCTTATTTCACACAAACATGTTCTTTCTCAAGGTCATTAACCTTTCAATAAAACTCTCCACTTCTAAAGATTTTCTTGACTCTAAAAAAAAGAAAGAATAAGCCTCACAATATTTCAATGACATTCATAGGAGATGGCTAAACAATCTTCAGCTATGCCAAAAAATACTTAAAGATTATATCTAAAACCAATCTCCCAATTTATTAGCTAGGCTATTTGCCTTCTTCTTATTTATGGGGTTGCTGTGAGGAGTGAATGGGTTGTGGGAGAGTTTGGGAAAGGCTTTCTCAGAATGCCACTCTCCACCACCTACCATTTCCACCTTAATTAGCATTCCCATTTCTTAAGGATACTTCTTACTGTGTATGACAAGGTAGAGCTCCTTGTCACAAAAATATTGACTCTAAACACAAATAGTAATATAGCATATTATTTTTCATTAAGGTTAGATCCATAAAATAAAGAGTTCTCCCTCTTAAATAAACTAATTCCCATTAAATAAGCTTTTCCATTATAACAAAAAAATTCTCACCCTTGATACCATGTGCATATACTGTTGGAATAACTGAGAGGGTGGTGAATCAGTTAAGCACTATCCCAAATCAAAAATGTATAACTTAGAAACAAATACTTCAATTCCTATTGCTCGGTAAACATAAAATACTTTCACTAGCTATGCTTTTACCGATGTCAATTTTAAACTTATAGTAGTTACCGATCAAATCTAATATGTAATATGCAAAAAATGATAACAAACAAATATCACAATCAACACATGACATAAGAGATTTAACGTGGAAACCCTGTGAAGGGAAAAACCACTTGGGACTGGCAATCCAAAATTTGTTCACTCTTCTTAAGTGAGTTCAGTGAAGACCCAACCTTGTTAAAGGCTACAAACACACTATCATGTGTGACCTTGTTAGAGGATTTTAAACTAGAAGTTATCATCCAACCAGAAGTCACTCTGGGGTTAATAGGATAACAATGTTCACTCTAATGAATGATACATTAAAAGACTTTCTAAGTCCACTCAGTTAAGAGATTTGACTGTGTACAATGTTTAAATATGTAACAGTAGTTGATCTTCCTTAATACAATTTCAATTGTAGATTACAAATCGATATTTAGCTCATACAAATCCTCCTGACCAATATATCACTTCAGATTCAATACTATATTAACTTACTGTCTATCGGTAATTGCTCTCTATAGCTCAGTAACTATTCTGCAGCTTGATTCTCATTAACCAGTATGATCAGAAATGCATGAAGCTTGTTCACGCAATAATTCTGTAGTAACTTCTTCTTCCAACTTCTTTTCACTGTGAAACCAATGTCTGTTATATAGATGAGTAAATCATTTTCTTTTACTCCATTAGATTTTTTGGCTTAGTCATATTCATAGATTTTACCGCTTTAGGCTTCCTCATCTGATGTGTCAATAACATGTTTCAATCTACTTTGTTAGATCTTCTTTTAATTATGTTAGCTGTCAATCATCATAACAAACTTTCTCTGTTACCTCGTAATCATACACTTTCCAGCTCATTAATCTTATTAGCTAAACTAATCATTTAATTCCTTTCTATTCTCATTGGTTAACAAAGAAATGCATCAATGAACACATGCTCGGTATACACTACACTCTGTCGGTGTATACTAAAATGCTTTCATTTATCGACAACACTACTTTGTATATTTCAACTCTATTCTTCATTATAGATGAATGCAACATAATGAAGTCAATTCCATCAATTCGTAGACTCATCAACAAGTTACTCAGTGTAATCCTTATCCTCATTTGACATATACATCTTCCTCGTGTAGATTTCTCTATTCTTCATCACTTTCACCTTCCTTCAAATGTGTCGATAGTCACTTACAAGATAAGTACTATCAAGCTATTTGACATCAATGACAACATAAAACTGATTTAATCATCTTGCATTATCTAAACATCAACTCCTTTAGGTTCCAAATCAATTTTAGTTCATCAATTTCTCCCTTTGGCATTGATGGCAACTCAAGTAATATGAAATGTACCATACACATACCAAACATGTATTCTACAACTCTGTTAAACAAATGTTGAAAGTCAAATAGACTTAATATGTTTAATCACTGTGTTACTCAACATTTTTAATGCTATAATGCTTGTCATCAGATGTGATCTTTTCAGTTCTCTTGTTTCTACTTCTATTCTTAGTAACTGATCTTCAATTCTTTTTTTTATTTTATTGTCTCTCCCTCAAATAGTTCTCATCGGTGCAATTGCTCTCCTTTTGTTTATCTCTCCTTTTCATATTATTTATCTCTGATCCCTTTGACAACAATGCTAAAGAAACAAATAAACAAGTAGATCTGTCGGTAGCCAATTAACTCTCTGTTGTCCATCATCTTTTCTATATCTCTGAATGCTGATATCTCAATCTGTCTCAATTTTTCAAACTTAATCACAACCTTGAACATGATTCAAAGTGTGAACTATGATGCATCAACATGAATGATCTCTTGACAAAAGTAGGCTGATGCAACATCCAGATCACCTTAGTGACTGATACATAGGGGACGGACCCCAAGTCTAGTCCCCAAGTATTCAAATGTATCCTTCAGTAGAGGCTTTGTAAATATATCTGCAAGTTGTTCCTTAGATGTAACAAATTCTAACTTCACTTGCTTCTCCTACACTTGTTCCCTTAAGTAATGATAATTAATAGATATATGCACTTTTTTAGAGTGCATCATAGGATTCTTTGAAATGTTAATAGCACTAGTGTTGTCACAGTGTATATTCACTAGGTCAGTGATTACCTCATTCATTCCTTCCAACACTTGCTTGATGTATGCAATGTTTGAGCAATTTGTAGTAGCAGAAACATACTCTACTTCTATTGTAGACTGAGAAATGAAAGCTTTCTTTTTACTTGTCTATGTTACAAGTCTTTCACCAAAGAAAAATGCTCCTCTGGTGGTGCTCTTTCTATCATCCACCTTTCCAGCCCAATCAGCATCGGTGTATACCTTCAGCTCAAACTTTCCTTCCTTAGGATACCAAATGCCATAATTTTCTATCTTTTTCAGGTATCTTAAAATTCTTTTAGTAGCTATCATGTGTGATTCTCTAGGGTTAGTAGAAAACCTAGCAACAATCCCCACAACATGTGCTATATCTGGTCTACTATGAACTACATACATTAGTTTACCAATCATGGATCGATAAAGTGTTTGGTTTACCTCAGTAGTTTCATCCTCCTTTGTCAATTTGCATCCAATAGCCATCGGTGTTCCCATAGGTTTAGCATCTCCCATGCCAAATGTCTTCAATACTTTCTTTATGTATTTAGATTGTGTGATGAATATCCCATCACTCTACTGAATCACTTGTAGTCCTAGAAAGAATTTAATCTCTCTGAACATAGACATTTCAAATTCTTTTTTCATCTCATTAGAAAAGGCTTTGCATATATGATCTTGTCCTCCAAAAATAATATCATCCACAAATATCTCAACAATAAGAATAGTGTCATTAGTATTACCTTTCATATACAGATTATTGTTTTCACTTGTTCTAACAAATCCAATACTTAGCAAGTAAGTATACAATCTTTCATACCATGCTCTTGGTGCTTTCTTCAAACCATATAAAGCTTCAGACTTCTCTTTCAAAAAATAATAGTCATCAGTCTAGTATAGTCATCAACAAAAAGAATAAGGTATATATCACCAGAACAACTCTGAGTTCTCATAGGACCACACAGGTCGGTATGAACCAACTCAAGTATCTTCTTTATTGAGTAGTCTTTTCTTTTGAAATTAGACTTAGTCATCTTACCTTTCTGACATGCATGGCACATAGCATGATCTAGTTTTAACAAGTTAGGAAATCCTCTAGCTCTTCTCTTTCTGCTAATCTTGATCATGTTATCAAAATTCACATGAAAAAATCTTTTGTGCCACAACCATGCATCTTAATCCTTCATTAATAAACAAGAAGACTGATCAATATCTAGATAAAATAGATTACCTCTAGATTGTGTACTAGTTCTAACAAGTCTTCCTCAATCATCATATATTTTCTCCTTTTTGCTCTCAAAAGCAAGTTGGTGGCCTAAATTGTTCAATTGTATCACACTTAACAAGTTATAGTTCAGTCCATCTACCCAATATGAATTTTCACATTTTATTCTATCATTAATCATCAGTGAACCTTTACCTCATACCATACAAGGTGCATCATTTCCCATTCTCATAGATCCTCCATTGTGTTCAACAAGTTGATCAAATTTTTCTACATCACCAGCCATATGATGTGTGCAACCATTGTCTATGATCCATGTATCATTTATGTCTACTCTAGAGAGTAGTGCTACCTCTTCATGGTTTTCTTCTTCCTCTGAATCATATTTCATACCAACAAATACTACTTCTACATCATCATCAATATTAGATTCAGATTCAATATCTTTACCTATGTAACATACCTTTTTCCCTTTGTCATAACTGTCTCTATTATCTCTTTTGTTGTATCAGTGGCCTCGACTGACTCTTCTCCCATAGCTTCCTTCGGATCGGTCTTTGGATCTATCATCATCTTTCTTATGTGGACATCTAGCATCAATGTGGCCAACCTCTTTACAATTAAAGCATGCCAAAGGTAACTTACCTCTATGTCTTCATTTTCCTTTGGGTAATCTTCTGGCCATAAGAGCTTCAAGCTCATCAAGTTCATCATCGGTGTTGCTATCACTATCATCATTCTTATTTTTCTTGCTAGACTTATTAATCTTCAAAGAAGACATGAAAGCTAATTCAATAGAAGGATCTATTATACACTGAATTTGCGCCTCTGATCTCAAGCTCTCGTAGTCTTGATAATCCAGTATAACATGGCAATCATCTCAAGGTTGTGGGACCTTTGCTAATCGAGATGAAACCTCTAGATTCTAGGCTAGTTCCTCTTGGATAATCACCCTGATTTGCTCTTAGACAGGAAAGTAAACTTTGAGGGGAAAGGGATAGAAGGGATGGATGGAAAGGGAAATGACTGAAATAAAATCTATCCTACTAGGTGACACACCGAAACTAGGGTTTGGATCTCAGTATAGGGGGATGAGATCAATGAAGGAATTAGGTCTAATAAGTCACCACTCACTAGATATGTTTGCATAAGTATTTCATAGGAAGGCTTGAACAGAAGACTCAACTTATGACCTGCAAACAAACATCCTCCTCTACAACTAGGTGTAGGAATGAGACAAGACTGCTAGGGGCTGTAGCATACCCACAAAACATCTAAATTAGATTAGACATAGTAACACACAAAATCACAAAAAGTGAGAGGGACCAGGAGCCCCAACTTCTATTGATAGCATTCATAAACTTCAATTCAATAAGAGATAACTCACATAAGAAGGCATGAGGACAAGAAAAATGTCACAGAATGCTTTGCAAAATCTGAACCATCAATGAAAATTTAACAATTGCAGAAAGTTAAGGGGTAGAAAGAATGCCTTCAATAACCTTTGGGAAAGAAACTTTCCTTTTTTACAATTGGCAAATTCTGAGCACTATAGGCTCCAAAAAACACTATATACAACTCTGCATGCAAGCAGGAATCAAAATATCTGAATTAGGGTTACAAATATCTGCATAAAATAATCAACCCTAAAACCATCATATCTGGTCATAAATGAATCTCTAAAAATGTCCATGCCAATCCAATCTGATATGATCCACATATCCATCTTTGTACTGAGCCTATAAAAATTAGGCTGCCATGATCCATCTACCCCCCTGCAAATCCACCGAGCCATGAATGCTCAAAATCTGATCTTAGATCCTCCAAAGGACCCAAAAATGGTAGCCTAAAATCCTCGACAAAATCTCCCTACTACAACTACCTTTGGGAACATCAATTCTTAGCTACCTGCACTCGCAAGTGTCTCTCCCAGAAGAAAGCCCATGAAAATAGACCACACCGCTTTGGAAAAGTCAATGGTCGCATGATCGCATGAGCCCAAAAGGCTTCATGCGATCATGTGACAAACCTTTGAAAGCCTACCTCTACTTGCCATACAAGACAACTCGGGCTCAAGATTGCACTGCAAACATAACCCCTGGCTTCACCCCAGGTTCACCTTCTCTTTAGTTGCAGAGTCACATGATGTCTTCCTTAACCCCAGGTCTATTCAATGACTATGCAAAATCCTTTAACCGTGCACCCATGAACCAACCTCGGGCCTACCTACAAGCTGAGATTCTAATCTAACGGTGGGTGCAAGATCTCATGGGGTCGGAAGATCCCATGAGATCTTACAACCACCGTAGATCTCTTTTCCACCACCACCAAATTGAAACCCAGACCCACAGACTGTTGCATTAGATGGACCCATGATAGAATGCCCCAAAACACCAGAAGGATCCAACAATAGTTGCATGATTGTATGGGATCGAAAGATCCCATGTGAACATGCGACCACCATAGATCTTGAATCTATGGGGCCACATGCTACCGGGCCCACTGCAGACTGGACACATCACCACCCGATGACCCACTGAAGCCATCACAATGCCGAAGTCCTTGCTGATCATTAGAAAGCTTGTTGCATGGTCGCATGTGGTTAGGAAGCTGCATGCGATCATGCAATGAGCATGAAACTACAAGCTTTGTCGTTACCTTGCCTCAAGACTATTAACTGGCTACAAACCCCCATAACCACAGATGGTTAGTCACATGGGTGCATGGGATCAGGAGATCCCATGTGATCACATGGAAAGCATGAAACTATTACAATTATGACTACAAATTTAACCCAGGTTCACCTTGGGTTTATTTTCCCTTTAGTCGCCAAGTCATGTTTACTTTTTACTAACCCTGGGTTTATCTAGTGATCACGCAACAAGCATTGATCCTTGCTTTATCTGATGGTAGTCATTGAGTCTCGTAATACCTTTGGCATATTCCTTTCTGTCAGGAGATTACCTGACTAAAGGAAGTCTCATAATTGCTAGATAGAAAGGATATTCCTCTTTTTCATTGGGAGATTACCTGACTAAACCTAGAACTAGGCCCACCACCAAACTACAACCTTAGTCAACATGGTTAATCAGCTTAGTCACATGTTCACATAGCCTAAAAAGGGGCTATGAGAACATGCAACTAACCACTAGCAGTTCTTTGAAAACCATCAACTGGGACCTGCCTGGTCAGAGTTGCACACTTATGAAATGAATGCCACCAAAGGAAGAAGTCCGAAACATAGAAGGGGTCAAAAACATAGAGGGTTTTCAAGTGAAGGTCGAAAACACACTAAGCTTTCAAAGCGGAGGTCGAAAACACACCGAGCTTTTGACACTTGAGCATTTCTTGGAAAAAAAAGGACCGTGGCCAAAAATGAATGATAGGGAATTTTTGGGAAACATTTTGGCAACCTCTACAGGATGTCAGCCTGCTAGACATTTAGACCAGTGACCTTGAAGCAATCCATTGGGCATGGGGTCACTACTAAGCACAAAAATTTGGCAGGGAAAAAAACTAAACCGGCAAGACAAACTTGTGCATGAGCACTTCTTGGAAAACTAGAAAAAAACTAATCTAGAAAGCAGGGAAGCTAACCTAGCCTAAACTAACTAGTGCAGAGACCTGGTTAAACAAAACCATTCACTAGTTGTGAAAAATAGCTTCCCATCATTCTTAGCATACAATAATCCACATGTTCCTGGAAAGCTATTAAAAGATAAATATAGGAGACATGCAGAGTCACCTACTTGACAAAGATCTAGCTGATATAGATTTTTCTCACTTGATCAAGCTGATCATAGGCACCATCATTCTGAGGAGAAACAACAAGTAGTGATGAGACTTTACTTACTTGGCCAATGAGGACAACAAGCTGATTTGGTTCATTTTCAGCTTCAGCCTTTGATAGAGGGACATGCAGAGGGGCTGGCACCACTTGATCTTCTTTGATAGCACCCATCTTGGCCAAATACCTGATAGAACAACCATGAGAGATGTTGGACTTGGAGCTTTCCTTGATAAACTTAGGCTCTTGAGAGATTACTTCAGTCTGGTTGTTCTTATCATCTTGCTAGCTAGAAAAGACTATCTCTCATAGATTGTAGGTGTTCTCTGGAAGTGTGGGCCTGTCATCAAGATGCAAGCAAAAGTACTCCATCTTGTCCTAGAATTGATCTTCCTCTTCTTCTTCTAGACTCTTTTGTAGGATAAGTATACTACTGTCAGCATAATCATGATTTGTTGAGGACTTATTTATCTTAACCTATCCAGAGAGAGCCTCCCTTAGATCAGTAATCTTCTGCTCTATGCTCTCTTTTTCTTCTTCAAGTCAAGCACATTTCTCAACTTTCATCTGATAGCTTCTTTTATATGTTTTAGTTGTAGAAGCTAAGAATCCAATATTTTTTATGAGATCCTACAACTCTCTCTCATGAAACTCCTCATGAGCTCTCATCTCTTTTTCTTTCTCCATTTGAAATTCAATGCTCCTATCAAACATGGCCTCCATTAAAATTTTCTGGTCTTGAACCACCCTTTCACAGTTATTCTTATGAACTTCCAACTCCTCATAAGCAACCTTCTGAGCTGCTAATGTTCTTTGAAAATCTTCCTCTTTCTCAGCTAGAACAACACTAACCTTAATCAGGTTTTCCTTGTAAACTTTGTGTAGTGTTGCTAGGTTGCTTGTAAGGGTTGCTTGACTTTTTTGTTTTCCTGCAATGATTTCTTCACACTGCTTCCATCTAGCATCAAACTGCTCCTTTTCTTGTGTTTGCATATGCCCCCTTTGTGTTTCCAAAACCTCCTCAAAGTGTTTCTTTTGTGCTTCTAGCCCCTCAGCAAGCATGGCCTCATTTCTTTTGTATTGTTCTTCCAGATACTTCCTGTAACCTTGATCTTTCTGAGCCAATGCTTGTTGTTGTTGGATCTAGGCATGATGAATATGCTCTTTCAAAGAAAGCATCTCTTCTTGAGGTTGCTGGTATGTGTATTGATGCTGCCATGATGCTGGAAGTTGGGTGGGTGGGGGGCAAGCATGAGATGACTATTGCCGACCTCCATGAAATGAAGGGATACCGTCATGAAAATAAGGATAGTAATCCATCCTAGGTACTGAATCTCCTTGAAACCAGTAGATGTGAACTTGCAGTTGCCAGATATGCAAAAGAATGACCTCTCAAAGGTCTGTAACTTGCTGGATGCATACCAAAACTAGCAAGAATTATGAAAACTATGACCTCTTGAGTCCCACCAGGCGTGCCAGAAATATTATACACTGAATTTGCACCTCTGATCTCAAGCTCTCATAGTCTTGATAATCCATTATAACATGAGAATCATCTCAAGGTTGTGGGACCTTTGCTAACTAAGATGAAACCTCTAGATTTTAGGTTGGTTCCTCTTGGATAATCACCGTGATTTTCTCTTAGACAGGAAAGTAAACTTTGAGGGGAAAGGGATAGAAGGAATGCATGGAAAGGGAAATGACTAAAAGCAAATCTATCCTACTAGGTGATGCACTAAAACTAGGGTTTGGATCTCAGTATAGAGGGATGAGATCAATGGAGGAATCAGGTCTAATAAGCCACGACTCACTAGATAGGTTTGCATAAGTATTTCTTAAGAAGGCTTGAACAGAAGACTCAACTTATGACCTGCAAACAAACATCCTCCTCTACAACTAGGTGTAGGAATGAGACAAGACTGCTAGGGGCTATAGCATACCCATAAAATATCTAAATCAGATCAGACACAGTAACACACAAAATCACAGAAAGTGAGAGGGACCAGGAACCCAAATTTCTATTGATAGCATTCATAAACTTCAATTCAATAAGAGATAACTCACATAAGAAGGCATGAGGACATGAAAAATGTCACAAAATGCTTTGCAATATCTGAACCATTAATGAAAATTTAACAATTGTAGAAAGTTAAGGGGCAGAAATAATTCCTTCAATAACCTTTGGGAAAGAAACTTTCATTTTTTACAATTGGTGAATTCTGAGCACTTCAGGCTCCAAAAAACACTGTATACAACTCTGCACGCAGGTAGGAATCAAAATATCTAAATTAGGGTTACAAATATCTGCATAAAATAATCAACCCTAAAACCATCATATCTGGTCATAAATGAATCTCTAAAAATATCCACACCAATCCAATTTGATATGATCCGCGTATCCATCTCTATACTAAGCCTATAAAAATCAGGTCACCATGATCCATCTATCCCCCTGCAAATCCACCGAGCCATGAATGCTCAAAATCCAATCTCAGATCCTCAAAAGGACCCAAAAATGGCAGCCTAAAATCCTCTGTAAAATCTCCCAGCTACAACTTCCTTTGGGAATATCAATTCTCAACTACTTGCACTCGCAAGTGTCTCTTCCAGAAAGCTTGTGAAAATAGGCCGCACCACTTTGGAAAAGTCAATGGTCGCATGATCGCATGAGCCCGAAAGGCTTCATGTGATCATGTGACAAACCTTTGAAAACCTACCTCCGCATGCCACACAAGACAACTTGGGCTCAAGATTACACTGCAAAATTAACCCTTGGCTTCACCCCGGGTTCACCTTCTCTTTAGTCACAGAGTCACATGATGTCTTCCTTAACCTTGGGTCTATTCAGTGACTACATGAAATCCTTTAATCACGCACCCATGAACCAACCCTGGGCCTACCTGCAAGCTAAGATTCTAATCTAATGGTGGGCGCAAGATCTCATGGGGTCAAAAGATCCCATGAGATCTTACAACCACTGTAGATCTCTTTTCCACAGTCACCAAACTGCAACCCAAACCCATAGACCGCTGCATCGGATGGACCCATGATACAATGCCCCAAAACACAAGAAGGATCCAATGATAATTTCATGATCGCATGGGATCAGAAGATCCCATGTGAACATGCGACCACCATAGATCTTGAATCTATGGGGCCACATGCTACCGGGCCCACTGCAGACTGGACATGTCACCACTTGATGACCCACCAAAGCTATCACAATGCTAAAGTCCCTACTAATCGTTAGAAAGCTTTTCACATGGTTGCATGTGGTTAGGAAGCCGTATGCAATCATGAGACCAACATGAAACTGCAAGCTTTGTCGTTACCTTGCCTCAAGACTGTTGACCAGCTACAAACCCCTATAACCATAGACGGTTAGTTGCATGGGTGCATGGGTTCAGGAGATCCCATGTGATCATGTGGCAAGCATGAAACTATTACACTTCTGACTAAAAATTTAACCCAGGTTCACCCTCAGTTTATTTTCCCTTTAGTCACCAGGTTGTGTTTACTTTTTACAAACCCTGGGTTTATCCAGTGATCACATGACAAGAATTGATCCTTGCTTTATCTGACGGTAGTCGCTAAGTCTCGTAATACCTTTGGCATATTCCTTTCGGTCAGGAGATTACCTGACTAAAGGAAGTCTCATAATCACCAAATAGAAAGGATATTCCTCTTTTTCATTGCGAGATTTCTCGACAGAACCTAGAATTGGGCCCACCACCAAACTGCAACCTTAGTCAACATGGTTAATCAGCTTAGTCACATGTTCACATAGCCTAAAAAGGGGCTATGAGAACATGCAACTAACCACTAGCAGTTTTTTGAAAACCATCAACTGGGACCCACCTAGTTAGAGTTGAGCACTTATGAAATGAATGCCGCCAGAGGAAGAAGTCTGAAACATAGAAGGGGTCGAAAACATAGAGGGTTTTCGAGCGAAGGTAGAAAACACACTAAGCTTTCAAAGCGGAGGTTGAAAACACACCAAGCTTTCGACACTTGAGCATTTCTTGGAAAAAAAAGGACCATGGCCAAAAATGAATGATAGGGAATTTTTGGGCAACAGGAACAATACTATTGTCAAATTTGTTTAATTCAAAGGTTGTAAGCTTACCGATTAGTGTGTCAAGGGTAAGATTGGATATGGCTCTTGTTTCATGAATTGTAGAGATCCTGATCGCATAAACTAGCAAAAAAGTTTTGAGAATCTTACTTATCACTGTTTCATCATCAATAACTCCATTAGATCCTCTAATAGCATGTAATACTTCTTTCAGTCTATTTTTGTATTGCACAATGTTATCACCTTCTTTCATCCTCATATCATCAAAATGACCTCTTGGACTTTCTACTCTAGCTCTCTTAACATTCTAGTCTCCACTGTATATAAAATTTAACTTATCCCACATGGCTTTAGCAGTAGTGCATCCTTTAATGTCTTCAAATTCAGCATCGGTATAGGTAGAAAAAAGTTCCATCATAGTGACATTGTGTTCATGCTTTCCTCTTATTTGATCAAAGGTTAAGGGACCTGGTGTCGATTCTATGTAGCCATTCTTCATCAGTTCTATAGCTGAGTTCCCAATTCCAGATACATGCAACAACATTCATCTTTTCCATACTACGAAGTTCTCTTTGTTCAGTCTTGGCACTTCCCTCTTAAAAATTTTGAGACCTTTGTGCTGAAGTCCTTAAAACTCTATTCTAAGCAACTGAAGGTCTGATATCAATTGTTGGAATAACTGAGAGGGGGTTGAATTAGTTAAACACTCTCCCAAATCAAAATGTATAACTTAGAAATAAATACTTCAATTCATGTTGCTTGATAAACATAAAATACTTTCACTGTCTGTGCTTTTATCAATTGTCAATTCTAAACTTATAGTAGTTACTGGTCAAATCTAATATGTAATATGCAAAAAATGATAACAAATAAATATCACAATCAACAAGACACAAGAGATTTAACGTGGAAACCTCATGAAGGGAAAAACCACCTAGGACTAGCAACCCAAAATTTGTTCACTCTTCTGAAGTGAGGTCGGTGACGACCCACCCCTGTTAAAGGTTACAAACACACTATCAGGTGTGACCTTGTTAGAGGATTTTAAACTAGAAGTTATCATCCAACTAGCAGTCACTCTGGGGTTGATAGGATAACAATGTTCACTCTAATGAATGATACATCAAAAAAATTTCTAAGTCCACTCGGTTAAGAGATTTGACTATGTACAATGGTTAAATATGTAACAATAGTTGATCTGCCTTAATACAACTTCAATTGCATATTACAGTTCAATATTTAGGTCATACAAATCCTCCTGACCAATATATCACTTCAAATTCAATACTGTATGAACTTACTGTCTATTGGTAATTGCACTTTTTAGCTCGATAACTATTCTATAGCTCGGTTCTCATTAACTAGTATGATAAAAAATGCATGAAGCTTGTTCACATGATAATTCTACAGTAACTTCTTCCGGCTTCTTTTCACTGTGAAACCAATATCTCTTATATAGTGTTGGATACAATTGTCTGAAGGACATTGTTGGATTAGCTATGTGTTGTCTTTGATGTCACACAAATGTCATATCAATTATCATTCTCAGTATCTACCAAGTTCAGTCAGTCAGCTAAGTGGTTCTCAGTATCTACTGAGCTCAGTCGGTCAGCTAGGCAGTTTTTAGTGTCTACCGAGTTCTCTCAGGTGTCTAAAGAAAACTTGATAGGATAATAGTGTTAACCAAGCCTCCTCAATTATCGAAGGAAAATTAGTGGTTACCAAGCTCTCTCAGTCTCCAAAGGATGTTACAGAATTCACTGCGGTTACCGAGTTCTCTCGATCACCGAAGGAAATCTTTTAAGGATTAATGTTTACCCAGCAAGGTCGGCCATTTCAAAGAATTTTGTTATTATAGTTTATTTATCCCAGCTGACTGTTATAATAATTATTAGTGCCGACTTGACAATCTAAATGATTATGAAATGGCATATATATATAGAAGGTCAAATGGTGAATAAGAGATATACAACATGCAGAAATCATTTTGAAGAAAGGTGTGTGCAAATTTTGAAGGATGGTCAGATATGCTTGAGGAGTAGCAAAGATTTAATTGATCAGTAAGGATCTAGTGAAACAGAACAGAGATCTATATTCAACAATTCAGTTGCAGGTTATTTCATTATTACTCTCTAGCAATTGTAGCAGTGATATCAAAATCTCTTAACCGAGTTGGTTTAACAACCATTTTGTAAATCCTCTAACAAGGTAACAGTTCTATTGAATTATTTCAAGACCTCTTACAAGGCCACTCCTAACAGGGTGATTAAATCCTCTAACAAGGTCACACCTAACAGTGTGTTTTGTAACCTTTTACCGGGTTGGCTTCTAACCAGGCATCACTTCAGAAGAGTGAAAAATAGTAACTAGTTGCATTGGTGGTTTTTCCCATATTGGATTTCCACGGTAAATCTAGTGTCTCTTGTGTTCATGTTATTTTCTTTATTCATGTAAGTTAATCAGTGATGAATGCTTAAGAACAGTTTAATTATTACACATTTCAAGGATCAAGTTTTCAGCATTTCTCTGTATATTTACCGAGTGGCTCAGTAAATAATTTGTTAAGATATTTAAGGGATCAGTGGAAATATTTTGTGATTAACTGATTCACCCCCCCTCTCAGTTACTGCATCTATATTTCCAACAATTGGTATCAGAACTTTTGGTGCTTGCAGGAAGGGTTTCAAGGACCTAAGCTAAAGATCAGGATGTCTTACAAAAGAGAAATTCCAAGGCTTAACAGAAATAACTTTTCAGCATGGCAAGGTCTCATGAGATTACATCTAGCTTCCATTGGTGATTCAGGATGCAAATATATTGATCAAGAATATACAATTCCTACTGGCACATTAATTGTTGAAGACATTGCAGAGAAGAAGAACCATAACACTACGA
Organism: Chamaecyparis obtusa; assembly: GCA_027943335.1. Classification (NCBI taxonomy): domain Eukaryota; kingdom Viridiplantae; phylum Streptophyta; class Pinopsida; order Cupressales; family Cupressaceae; genus Chamaecyparis; species Chamaecyparis obtusa. The sequence continues at coordinate 120,424 of BSBK01010021.1, read as the reverse complement.
TGATAGACATTGCATCAGCTCTTAGCTATGAAGAATTTGATGAAATCAAAGACTGTACAACTGCTCATGAAATGTGGAACAAGCTAAAGAAAATCTATGGCGGTGATGACAATGTGAAGAGAGCCAAAGCAAAGAGCCTAAGAGGATAGTTTGATCAAATGAAAATGAGAGAAGAAGAAAACATTGCAAAATATGTTGAAAGGATCAAGATAAGTGTTAGTGCAATCAGAGCTTCTGGAGGAAAAATTGATAATGAAACAGTTATAAGTAAGGCTCTTAGAACATTACTCCCTATTTATGCAATAAGAGTTTCTGCTATTCAAGAAAGAAGATGTGAAGAAAATCACAATATAACTTTGGATGCCTTAGTTGGAAGATTGACAGCCTTTGAACTGGATAACTATGACAACTATGTTCCAACTTCTAAAAATATTGAATCAGCTTTTGAGGTCAAACTTTCACTCAAGAAAGGGAAGAAAATCCAATCAGAAAGTGAAGAAGAATCAGAGGAAAGTTCTGATAGCGATCTAGAAGTTATTGAAGCATTACTTGCAAAGAATTATTCAAGAGGCAGAGGAAAATATAGAGGTAAAACTCCTTTAATCTATTTTTCATGTGAAGAAATTGGTCATATTGCAGCTAGGTGCCCAAAAAAGAAAAGCAAACATGAGAAGAAAAATTACAAGTACAATGGCAAGAAAAATTTCAAATCATTCAAGGATAAAGGTAAGAAAACATGTTTCTTAGTTAAAGATTCGGATGATAGTGAAGAAGAAATTGTTTTCATTGCTGTAAAAGATGAATCTGATAATGATGAAGATGAGATGGAACTTATCTCTCACATAAGCAAGAATGATACATGGATTATAGATAGTGGATGTTCACATCATATGACTGGTGACAGGACCAAGTTTGAACACTTTGAAAACTTTGATGGTGGTAATGTAAGGTTTGGAAACAATGAACCCTGTTGTATAAAAGGAAAGGGATGAATTTCATTAACCAAAGAACTTATATGTGATAATGCATATTGGGTTGAAGGACTAAAGCATAATCTTCTAAGTGTAGCAGAGCTAATCAACATTGGATTCAAGGTTGAATTCATGAATGGAAAAGCAAGACTGCTGGATGACAAAGGAAAATTGATAGGATCAGGCAAACAAACCAAAGGTAACCTGTTTTATCTTGATCTTGGTGATTACTCATGTTTTATTGCTCAAATTGAAGAAAGTTGGTTATGGCACAAAAGGTTATGTCATGTAAATTTTGACAACATGATGAAAATAAGCAAATTCAAGAAAGTAAGAGGTATTCCTACTTTGAAGAAACCTAATGTTGGTCTATGCAAGAATTGTCAAATTGGTAAAATGGGAAAGTCTAGTTTCAAAAGTAAAAACTATCAGTCTGAAGATATTTTAAAAATTGTGCATACTGATTTATGTGGACCTATTGGAATTGAGAGCTATACTGGAGAAAAATTCTTTATTATCTTTGTTGATGATTATTCTAGAATGATGACTGTTATGTATTTAAGAGAAAAGTCTGAAACATTTGAGAAGTTCAAATGGTATTTAGCAAGAGTAGAAAAGGAAATAGGAAAAAGAATAAAATGCTTGAGATCAGATAGAGGTGGTGAATTCATCTCCCATGAATTCAATAATTTCTGCATTGAAAGAGGAATCAAAAGATAGGTATCAGCCCCGAGAACTCCTGAGCAGAATGGAATAGCTGAAAGAAGGAACAGATCTATCATGGACTGTGCAAGGACTCTAATGATTGAAAAGAACATTGCTATGAAATACTGGAAGGAATCTATCAGCACTTTTGTTCATACCTTGAACCGAGTACAGTTGAGAAAAGACACATTCAAGACTCCATATGAGCTATGGTATGGCTACAAACCAAATGTAAGTTACCTAAAAGTATTTGGTAGTAAATGTTACATCTTGAAAGAATCTAGAAAAGGAAAATTTGATGTAAAAAGTGATGAAGGAATATTTTTGGGATATTCTTGCAAAAGTAAGGCATATAGATGTCTAAATTTGTCTACTCACAAAATCATAGAAAGTGCACATGTGAGAATTGATGAGTTTGCAGAAAAGATTGAAGAGGAAAGCAAAAAGGAACTAGAGGACTACAGAATTTTTTTTTACATCAAACCTGATACATTGCTAGACACATGTAAGGAGACTACATCTACCGAGCCCAGTACAGTAACTGAGTCACAAGAAGAAGTTCTAACGGAGTCACAAAGTACCGAGTCTCAGTTTGAAGCTACCAAGCAAGTATCTACCGAGCCTGAAAAATCTAAACCTGAAGATGAAGAAGATGACAATGTAACTCATTCAGGAAGAAAGGAACCTATATTAGCCAAGTACGTCAGAAAGCATCATAAACTAGATCAGATTATTGGAAACAAATCAGATGGTACTATGACAAGAAGTAAACTAAAAGGTACATGTTTATTTGCTGATTTTGAACCTAAAAATGTCAAAGATGCATTAGAAAATGAAAGTTGGATTGAGGCTATGAATGAAGAAATAGAGAAAATAGAGAAAAATAAGACATGGACTCTTGTACCTAGGCCTAAAGATAAAAATGTAATTGGGAAAAAATGGGTATTCAAAAATAAGTTAAATGAAGATGGTCAAGTATCAAGAAACAAAGCAAGATTGGTATGTAAAGGATATTCTCAAGAAGCAGGAATAGATTATGGAGAGACTTTTTCTCCTGTTGCAAGATTAGAAGGTGTGAGGACTTTACTTACATATGCAGCACATAAAGGATTTAAGGTATATCAGATGGATATCAAATCTTCTTTTCTCAATGGTATTCTTGAGGAAGAAGTCTACATTGAGCAACCTGAAGGTTTTATTGATCCAGACAAAAGAGATATGGTCTGCAAACTACACAAAGCATTGTATGGTCTGAAACAAGCTCCTAGAGCATGGTATGAAAGATTACATAAGTATCTTACTCAGATTAATTTCAAAAGGGCTAATGACAATAACAATTTATACATCAAAGAAGGATCAGATAACAAAATTGTTTTGGCAGAAATATTTATGGATGATACTGTGTTTACAGGAAATGATGATCAGTGCAAAGAATTTTTAGAGCTTATGAACAAAGAATTTGAAATGTCTATGTTTGGTCAGATAAAATTCTTTGTTGGATTTCAGATTCAGCAGAACAAAAATGGTATCTACATTACTCAGTCTAAATATATCAGGGAAATACCTAAGAAATTTGGTATGGAAGATTCAAAACCAGTTGGTACACCCATGTGTACTAGACTGAAGCTTACCAAAGATGATGATTCAAAAGAAGTAGATCAGACCTTATACAGATCAATGATTGGAAAATTGCAGTATGTAGTACACACAAGGCCTGATATTGCCTTAACAGTTGGAATAGTGGCAAGATTCTCGGCTAAACCCAGAGAAAATCACATGATGGAAATCAAAAGAATCTTGAGGTATTTAAGGGGAACTGAAAATTATGGCTTGTCGTATAAATTTGGAGGTAATCTAGATTTAAAAGTGTTTACTGATGCTGATTGGGCAGGAAACATTGATGACAGAAAGAGTACAAGTGGTGGTGCATTCTTTCTTGGCAAGAGGTTAGTATCTTGGACTAGTAAAAAGCAAAACTGCACATCCCAATCCACACCAGAAGCAAAATATGTTGCTACAGTAGTAAACTGCTCTAATATTATATGGTTTAAATAGCTTTTGGAAGGCATGAAGGTTGAGATCAAAGAACCAATTGTTATGTTTTGTGATAATATAAATGCAATAAATATTTCAAAGAATCCAGTAATGCATTCTAAAACTAAGCACATTGCAATTAAATATCACTTTGTCAGAGAATTGGTGCAGGACAAGGAAATCAGATTGGAATATATTCATACAAAAGAACAAATTGCAGATATCTTCACCAAACCACTACCTAAGGATGCATTCTTGTATCTAAGAGGCAAGTTAGGGGTCACTCCCCTGTCCGAGGTTCACTAAATAAAGATTGAGTGATGCATCAACCAGAACATGTTGAAGATCAATCAGTTGATGCAGCATAGTCAGGGAATAATTGCATATGAATTAGTACATAAGGTACATTGATATTTACCGAAACCATGTTAATTGTCTTTGGCATGTGTTCTCAAAGAGGGAGAGTTTGCTGTCATTTCAAGAAAATTTCTAAGAAGAATAATTTGAGAAATTAAGAGGGAGAGTTCTCAGTCAGAGAAAGAAGATTGAAGATGATGGGAATCAGAATGAAGCTAAGGATATGCTTCTTACTCTTGGTTTTTCTGTGAAATTTCATTGTGCTATGACATGTTGTGTTGCCATCAATGCCAAAGAGGGAGATTGTTGGATACGATTGTCTGAAGGACATTGTTGGATTAGCTATGTGTTGTCTTTGATGTCACACAAATGTCATATCAATTATCATTCTCAGTATCTACCAAGTTCAGTCGGTCAGCTAACCATTTCTCAGTATCTACCAAGCTTAGTCGGTCAGCTAGGTGGTTTTTAGTGTCTACCAAGTTCTCTCGGGTGTCTAAAGAAAACTTGACATGATAATAGTGTTAACTGAGCCTCCTCGGTTATCAAAGGAAAATTAGTGGTTACCGAGCTCTCTCAGTCTCCAAAGGATGTTGCAGAATTCGTTGTGGTTACCGAGTTCTCTCGGTCACTGAAGGAAATCTTTTCAAGATTAATGTTTACCAAGCAAGGTCAGCCATTTCAAAGAATTTTGTTATTACAGTTTGTTTATCCCAACCAATTGTTATAATAATTATTAGTGCCAACTTGACAATCTAAATGATTATGAAATGGCATATATATATAGAAGGTCAAATGGTGAATAAGAGATATATAGCATGCAGAAATCATTTTGAAGAAAGGTGTGTGCAAATTTTGAAGGATGGTCAGATATCCTTGAGGAGTAGCAAAGATTTAATTGATCAGTAAGGATCTAGTGAAATAGAATAGAGATCTATATTCAGCAATTCAGTTGCAGGTTATTTCATTGTTACTCTCTAGCAATTGTAGCAGTGATATCAAAATCTCTTAACCGAGTTGGTTTAACAACCATTTTGTAAATCCTCTAACTGTTGGAAATATTCAAGAATTAACCGAGTTACTGAGAGGGGAGGGGTGAATCAGTAACTCCAAATTTTCTTACAATTTTAACATGTAATTTACTTTTTAACCTTTGCATACAGAAAGCATGAAACTTAAAAGCATTCACAATAATGACACATAGATTTGGTTACCCAGAAATCTTCCAAAAGAAAGTAAAACTAGGGTGGGGATGAAACCCACAAAGCTTTAATACTGCAGAATAAAGTTGGCCAGTTAAGGCTTACAATTTGATCACTTCTGATGATCTGCCCTGTTAGGAGCAATAAGGATTGCTAAATCCACCCTGTTAAAGGATTTACAAACATACAATGAAGTATGCACTCGGTAAAGAGATTTTTACAAAGACTGTTAAGTCTACCCGGTTAAAGGATTTAGTACTGATTCACCTGTTAGAATGAAACAGTAGATCTCTGCTTTGCAACTGGATTGCTGATTGAGATTCGCTGATGTACTGATCACCTTTTGTGATGAATTTATCTTTGCTGTTTCTTATACTTCTGAAGCTTTCTGTAATTCGCTTATCTCTGCCTTTCTTTTTCTTTCACATATTCTGCTTCATATATTTCATTACATCTTTTTATTTTTACAACATTTTTTATATACAAGTCTTAAACAATTAATTACAATTACAATTACACAGTCGGCTTGACAAATAAACATAAGTGCTACTAAGTCGGCCCAAGTATGGTTACTCGGTTCCTGCAAACTGACTCGGTGACTTTCTGATACTCGGCGTCCACTGCATTACTCGGCATCGTCATGCACTCGGTAGAAGTGAAGGCACGGTTCATACTGATCACTCGGTAGGTTTTGAACTCGGTAAATACTGGTGACTCGGTAGACATGATGTTACTCGGTTTACATTGTCCTGTTCGGTTTGTACTAACTTCCTCGGTTTGCACTGTTTGCTCGGTTTGCACTGTTTGCTCGGTTTGCACTGTCTGCTTGGTTTGCACTGTCTGCTCGGTTTGTACTGTCTGCTCGGTTTGTACTGTCTGCTCGGTTTGCACTGTCTGCTCAGTTTGCACTGTCTGCTCGATTTGCACTGTATGCTCGGTTTGCACTATCTACTCGGTTTGTACTGTCTGCTCGGTTTGCACTGTCTGCTCAGTTTGCACTGTCTGCTCGGTTTGCACTGTCTACTCGGTTTGAACTGTCTTCTCGGTTTGCACTATCTGCTCGGTTTGTATCCAAAATGCAAATAAGTGTTGTCACTAGTGGCAATTCTGCTTAATGCCAACACTAACAAGGTAATAGTTCTATTGAATTGTTTCAAGACCTCTTACAAGGCCACTCCTAGCAGGGTGATTAAATCCTCTAACAAGGTCACACCTAACAGTGTGTTTTGTAACCTTTTATCGGGTTGGCTTCTAACCAGGCATCACTTTAGAAGAGTGAAAAATAGTAACTAGTTACATTGGTGGTTTTATCCATATTGGGTTTCCACGGTAAATCTGGTATCTCTTATGTTCATGTTATTTTCTTTATTCATGTAAGTTAATCAGTGATGAATGCTTAAGAATAGTTTAATTATTACACATTTCAAGGATCAAGTTTTTAGCATTTCTTTGTATATTTACCAAGTGGCTCAGTAAATAATTTGTTAAGATATTTAAGGGATCAGTGGAAATATTTTGTGATTAACTGATTCACCCCCCCTCTTAGTTACTACGTCTATATTTCGAACAATATAGATGATTAAATCATTTTCTTTTCCTCCATTGGATTTTTCCACTTAATCATATTCATAGATTTTTAAACTTTAGGCTTCCTTAGCTGATGTGTCAATAACACATTTCAATCTACTTTGTTAGATCTTCTTTTAATTATGTTAGTTGTCGATCATCATAACAAACTTTATCTGTTACCTCGTAATCATACACTTTCTAGCTCATCAATCTTATCAGCTAAATTGATCATTTAATTCCTTTTTGTTCTCATTGGTTAACAAAGAAATTCATCAGTGAACACATGCTTGGTTAACACTATGCTTGGTATACACTACACTTCGTCAGTGTATACTGAAATTCTTTCATTTACCGACAACACTACTTTGTATCTTTTAGCTCTATTCTTCATTATAGATGAATGCAACATAATGAAGTCAATTCTATCAAGTCATAGACTCATCAACAAGTTACTCATTGTACTCCTTATCCTCATGTGATATATACATCTTCCTCATGTAGATTTCTCTATTCTTAATCACTTTCACCTTCCTTCAGATGTGTCGGTATAGTAACTTACAAGATAAGTACTGTCAAGCTAGTTGACATCAGTGACAACATAAAACTGATTTAATCATCTTGCATTATCTAAACATCAACTCCTTTAGGTTCCAAATCAGTTGTAGTTCATCATATATGTCTTCTCAAAATCTAAAAACTCCATCCCATCATTGATTCTCATCAATTTATCAATTTGGATAGTAAGTCTAATTTAATTTGTCTGTGTCTGAGACCTTAAATTATTGAGCTTCTCTTTGTTTCAAGAAGAGTATAAAATTCTCTACATAATAGGGCTAACCATGTGAAGGTGGAAGCTCATTTGTCGCCTCCTAGGAGTCTCTTATGACCCTTTACGACATTTTAAGACCTCTAAGATGTATTATTAGGTATCGTAAATATTCATAAAGGGTCATAAGGGGTCCTAGGACACAATAATTGAGAAACATAATTGTAGGCATCATGGTCACAATTTTTTGGAGACAATGTAATTGAGTGGTATACCCAGATGATGAAGAGAAACTTTTTCTCCTCTAGTTTCAAGTTGACACTATGGGATCCAAAGACCATATATAAGGAATAAATTTAGAGAGAGGAGTACCATAATGACAAAAATAATATAGGAGAAACCTCAAGTTAAATTAGGCAACTGTAAACATTTTAATAGATTTTTATTATTAAATAATGAAATTTACATATACTAGTGTTCTAAGATCCCTTATTACATGATTTATTATTGTAAGCTCCCTCTGACTTATGCATCTAGAAAATAAAACTACAACCTATTATGATTGAGAAAAATCATATAGAACAACAACTGCTAAGAAGGATCACTTGCCAACATCTATTGAATACATTTGTTAGAGGACCTTGTATTCATGAGCAACATATGTATTTAACAAATGTTGGCAAGTGATCCTTCTTAGTTGTTGTTGTTCTATAAGGTTTGTCTCAATCCCAATAGGTTGTAGTTTCATTTTCTATATGTGTAAGTTAGAGGGGGGTTACAATAATAAATCATGTAATTAGGGGGCTTAGAACACTAGTATATGCAAATTTAAGTTTTAAATAATAAAAATCTATTAAAATATTTGCAGTTGCCTCATTTAACTTGAGGTTCATCCTATATTATTTTGGTCATTATTGCCCTCCTTCGCTCTCAAAATTTATTCCTTATCTATGGTCTTTGGATCCCACAGTGTCAACTTGGAAGTGGAGGAGCAAAAGTTGCTCTCCATCCTCTGGGTATACAACTCAATTACGTTGTCTCCAAAAAATTGTGACCATCATACCTAAAATTATGTTTGTTAGCTATTGTGAAATCTACATTTATGTTTTTCAGCTGTCATGTTTATGTGCATATTTTTAATGTGTTTGGGAAGACATCTTTATAGCCTGGGCTTGGATCCCTTAGCAATTAGCTTCATAATAATGAATTAGATGATAGATGAGATAATTGCTCAATTCTCATCTACTTCATTTATTATCAAGCTAATTGTTGAAGGATCCAAGCCCAAGCTAGAACGATGTCTTCACATTCTATTTAAGCCATATTTCTTGTTCTTGTCAAACTTTCTTGGTATGGTAGGCTTCCTCTTTGTATTACTCTTCTTCAATCTATGTTCGAGGATAAGTATCTTCTTCTTCTTCTTCCTAATTGTAGCTAGAGCTTCCCCATGTCATTATCATCGTCCACTCATCCTGATTGATTGATCTCTCAAAGACAACATAATTGAGTGGTATACCCAAACAATAGATTTATGTTGTGTTGTATACCCAGACAATGTAATCGTCTGGGTATACAACTCAATTATGTTGTCTCCAAAACATTGTGACCATGATGCCTATAGTTATGTTTCTCAGCTATTGTGAAGAAAAAACTATACATTAAATCATGTGATTGATAGCAGATTGGGGCTCACCTAAGCCATAAACATGAAGAATTATTGTAAAAAATGATGTAAACCATATATATGCACACTTGAGGCAAAGAGAAAGTTACATCATATCCATATTAGAATATTAGTTACAATATGAAAATACTAAACTTACTAATTCCTAAGCTCATCTCGGCATATGGTTGCAACAAAGATATGTGATTACAATATAGAGAAGGCATCATAAAAACATAATTTCAGCATTTTCCCTAGCCTGACATGTTTTGCACTCAAATCCTTCATTACAGATAAGTGGAGATGGGCAGATAGATACAGATGAGTTGTCATCAACCCAAATAAAGTATCTGTAACCATTATTTCCCTATTATGCCCAGTCTACATTAGTTCTTATAATATAATGAATAGGATTTACATTAGAAATATTAAATATATACACATTAGCAACCTTTTTTCTATTTGGGCAGCACCAAAATTGTTGTCCAGGGTTGTTCGGTGTCCATGAAGTCTTCAACACACACTACCCACCACCACATTGACAGTTTGGCACATTGACAAGAGTCATTGAGCCTATATCAATAATGCACTACACCATCATTACTACATTTATTATTTTTATATGATTATTTTTATATGGAATACACCAAGGAGTACCATCAAAAATATTAACCATTTACAATAATGAAAAGTACCAAAATCAAATAGCTCATTTTTTTATCGGCATGTGTAGTCTCTATGCATATGAAAAATGAAAGAAATGTCAAGCTAAAATAAAATAGTGAACAAAATAGTATTCCACATAGAGTGAATAAAATATACCATCAAAAGAAGGTGACAAAATCCTGCCATGAAGCACAAACATAGGAAATAAAAAAGGGACAAAAGAGAAGAAATAAAAAAAATCATTACGACTCTAAGAAAATCATTTATACTATAATAAAAAAAAAGAAACACTCTTTGTCAACAATTTTCAAAATCATTAGGACTATAGAAAAATAATTAAGACTATAAAAAATCAAATTTTAGAAATGGACAGTTATGATGCTTTGCCATTACAACAATTGAGCATTCATCATTTGGTATTGTGTATTCCATTTATGTATGTCAACAATGTTCAAAATCATGTCACCAAGCACAAACAAGAAATAAGAAAAATCATTAGGACTATAGAAAAATCAAGTTCTAGAAATGGACAGTTCTAATATTGGTTTGCCATTACAACAATTGAGCATTCATCATTTGGTACTTCTTGGTCTATTCAAGAACTTTGTTGTTTTCATTGTTTTTGTTGTTTGTGATACCAAAGGAGTAACAGGTATTGTGTAGACAGTGACTAGCCAGATTGTTCCTGGAAAAAAATTACAAAACTAAACCAATGGTCCTTTTCTTTCTCATGATTTGGTCCTAGGTTAGGGGATTGGGAAATGACCAGTAATGGTTTTAAATGATGTGTTTCTTGGTAAGCTCCCAATGATATGATTTTCACAATAGTACATGTGTTGTCAGGTGCACATAGATACAATCAAGATTTTATGAGCTGATTTTGGTTAGAATTCATTGAATTCTGAAACAAAGGATAATTGTCATTGAAATAAGACTTGTCCATTACCAATCTGAATTTTTTTTTTATGGAAGCTATGATCTATCACACTTAATGCCAATAGAATTTCATGTTTGAAAGAGGAATAAATTAAAGTAGTCTTAATGAGACCTAAACCATTAACAATGTATTAGGAGTTAGATTAAAGATTGGAGTCTAGTTGTTAGCAAATGCACAAAATTGTTAAAGCTGCAATAACAGCTTTTACAACTTTTTGTGCAAAAAAATGCAAGAAGTGATGAACTACAACTTATTTGAATAAATTGAATAACTTGAAGATCTATGATTTAAGATCACTAAGTTGTTGATTAGATATGTAAGATGATCAAATCAGTAATATGTTGTCATTGATGTCAACTAGTTTTGACAATACTTATCTTGTAAGTTATTATACCCAAACATCTATGGAAAGAAAAAGAAAAAAGATGAAGAATAGATATATCAACATGAGGAAGATGGATATGACAGATAAGGATAAGGAATACATCGGGTAACTTATGAATGATTCTATAACCTCATGTTATTGACTTGATTATGTTGCATTCATCTATGATGAAGGATAAGAGCAAAATGCACAAACTAGTGTTGTTGGTTAAAGAAGTATTCTAGTATACACCGACACAGTATAGAGTATACCAAGCATAGTATAAACTAAGCTTGTGTTCACTGACACATTTCTTTGTTAACCGAGCAGGAGAAAAGAACTAAATGACTAGATTAGCCGATGGAAGTTGATGAGCTGTAAAGCACCTCACAATCAAATTTGAAGATAATGTTTGTTATGAAGATCGACGACTAACATAATTTGAAGAATATCTAAGGGATTGAAACAAAACTTGTTACTAACACATCAACTAAGGAAGGTCAAAGTGGAAAAATCAACAAAGGAGATTAAGAAGAAAAATATGATGGATGGAATTAAAATGGTTTACTTGTCTATTTAAGAGACTAGGATTTCATGATGAAATCATGCCAGAAGAAGGAAAATAAAAAGATATCACGTGAACAAGCTTCATGCATGCCTGATGAGACTACTTAAGGAGAACCGAAATGGAGAGCTTACTGAGTGTCAAAAAGCTATAACCGAGCGATAGTAAGTTACTGAATATTGATTAAAATAGAATTGATGTATTGATTAGAGGATTTGAATGAGATTAATATAGATCTGATAATCTACAATTGAAGTTGTGTTGTAATCAGATCAACTGTTGTTACATTTTAACCATTGTAAATAGATAAATCTCTTAACAGAGTTGACTAGAAAGTCTTGTAATGTCATTCATAGAGTGTGCATTTGTTATCATGTCAACCCCATAGTGAATGCTGGTTGGACAATAACAGTTGGTCTAAAATCCTCTAACAAGGTCACACATCACAGTGTGTTTGTAACCTTTAACAAGCTTGGGTCTTCACCAACCTCACTTCAAAAGAGTGAACAATTTTTGGGTTTCCATTCCTAGGTGGTTTTACCCTTTACATGGTTTCCACATGAAATATCTTGTGTTATGTGTTGACTGTGATAATTGTTTGTTGTCATACTTTACATGTTGCATATTGGATTTGATCAGTAATCACTATATGTTATTAACTAGTAATTGGTAAAAGCACAGACAAAATACTATTTTATGTTACCAAGCTACAGAAGTTTTAGTAAATTGTTTTTGGATATACATTTTGTGATTGGGACTCTAGATAACTGATTCACCCCCTCTCAGTTATTCTAATAATTGGTATCAGAGCATTGGTTGCTTGGAACAAAGTTTTAAGCACTTCAGCATAAAGATCTCAAAATTTATAAGAGGGAAGTTCCAAAGCTAAAAAAGGATAACTTAATAGTATGGCAAAGCCGAATGAAGCTGCATGTATCTAGAATTGGGAATTCTTCCCTTACACTAATGGAGAATGGCTACAATGCACCACCCACTGGTCCCTTGACCCTTGATCAACTAAGAGACATACATGAACATAATGTTACAATGATGGAGATTATTGTTGCATATATAGATATGATGAAGGGTGCTCCCCTTTATACCACAAACATATAACAAAAATAGAGAAACAACAACAATATGCAAGAATAGAAAATTGGCTTCTTATTATCTCCACAAATGTGGAATTACAAACTTTCAGAATTACAATATGCAAAGTCACATGGGCATTCCCTTACAATATTTTGTAGGAAAAAGCCTCGAATCAATACCCAGATCTACCCAGAACTGCCCTAGACAACACTACGGGCCTTCTTTATATAGGCAATTTCCACCGCCTGAGAAGGTTCTAGAAATTTAGCCCTTAGGGCCGACCAAACTTAGAATTATTTTATTTTACAATTTATTACATCAAAGTTGGCTCAAAATGAGTTTTGAAACCCAAACAAAAATTTTGAAGAAAAATTATTTTTCGCCATTTCAGGTGCCCCAACTTTCCAAGACCATAAGTCATCGCTCGTAGACCCGATTGGCTATTATAACCCCATTTTGGAAATGCCACGAAGCACTCTATAGGCTTGATTGGTGCAAAGCACTAGTCACCCAAATTTTTGACATCATTTGAGGCCTCTAAATCCTTCAAAACTAAGTTTGAAGTTTCTATACCCTGCTACCAATATCGAAAATCTTCAATATCTTCAAAACTAGACCTGATCTAGCCATGAAACTTTGCTCGCAGGATGATATAACTGAGATGAACCTCCATATGTAAAATCAAAATATTTCAAGATCGTAAGACCAACTTACTAAAAATAGCAAGTTTCCATAAATAGCAGCTCTACACAAGATAGCCCTTATTGAATACAAAAATAGACATATTTTTGGGTGATGCAAGATTGCTCTTACACCCAAGATGCTCCTGCATCAAGATGCCAAATTTGAAGATATTAAAAATTGCAGTACTGCTAAAGATATGTGGGATAAACTTTTTCAAGCTTATAGTAGTGATGTGAATGTCAAAAGAGCCAGAGCTAAAAGCTTAATGGGAAGATTCGATGATATGAAGATGAGAAGGAAGGAGAAAATATTGTGGAGTACACAAACAGACTAAAAGAGGTAGTCCATGCTATTAGAGCATCTAATGGTGTTATTGATGAAGAGACAGTGGTAAGCAAAGTTCTTAGAACCTTATTGCCAGTTTATGCAATCAGAATATCTGCAATTCATGAAACTAGGTCTGCATCTAGTAACAACCTTACTCTTGATAATCTGATCGGTAAGCTTACAACCTTTGAACTGAACAACTTTGATAATAGTGTTGTACTATCTATTGGTTCTACCTTTATGTCTTCTCTGAAGATTGGTAAGTCTAGTAGCAAAAATAAAAATGATGATAGTGATAGCAATAATGATGATGAGCTTCATGAACTTGAAGCTCTTATGGCCTGAAGGTTACCTAAAGGTAAAGAAAGGTATAGAGGTAAGTTACCTTTATCATACTTTAATTGTAAAGAGGTTGGTCATATTGATACTAGATGTCCACACGGGAAAGATGATGACATAAACAAAGACCAATCTGGTGAAGGAAGCTATGGGAGAAGAGGCAACAGAAGTTACCAACACTACAACAAAGACAACCAAGACAATAATGATAAAGGAAAGAAGGTGTGCTATATTGTAGAAGAAGATGTCACCGATACCAACACTGATGAAGATGTGGAGGTAGTATTTGTTGGAATGAAGGATGACTCAGAGGAAGATGAAAGGTATGTAGAGACAACACTTATTTCTAAGGTTAATAAAGATGATACATGGGTCATAGATAGTGGTTGTACACATCACATGACTGGTGATGAAGAAAAATTTGATCATCTTGAAGAAAACAATGGAGGATCTATTAGAATGGGTAATGATGGACCTTGTATGGATAAAGGAAAAGGATCCTTGATGATAAATGATAAAATTAGATGTGACAATGCTTATTGGGTAAAAGGTCTAAACTATAATTTCCTAAGTGTGGCACAACTGAACAATTCAGGCCACCAAGATTCTTTTGAGAGAAAGAAAGTGAAGATATTTGATGATGGAGGAAGACTTATTGGATCTGTAACACAATAGAGTAGTAATTTATTTTATCTTGATAATGATTAGTATTCTTGTTTAATGATGAAAGATGAAGATGCATGGTTGTGGCATAAAAGGTTATGTCATGTGAATTTTGATAACATGATTAAGATCAATAAAAAGAAAAAGGTTAGAGGTCTACCTAACTTATCTAAGCATGATCATGTTATGTGTCATGAATGTTAAAAAGGTAAAATGACAAAATCTAGTTTCAAAAGAAAAGATTATTCAACAAAGAAATTACTTGAGTTAGTGCATACCAACCTATGTGGTCCTATGAGAACTCAAACTTTTTATGGAGATAGATATTTTATTCTTTTTGTTGAGGATTAAACTAGATTAATGATAGTCATGTTCTTGAAGGAAAAATTAGAGGCATTTAAGATGTTCAAATGGTATAAAGAAAAAGTTGAGAAAGAGACTGGTAAAGGATTGAAATTCTTAAGATTTTACCAAGGTGGTGAATTTATTTCTAATAAATTTACTAACTTTTGTAATGAGCGTGGTACTAAAGGACAAGTCTCTGCACCAAGGACACCACAACAAAATGGAATACCTAAAAGGAGGAATAGATCAATCATTGACTATGCAAGAACACTAATGTTATAAAAAAATGTTGCTCAGACATATTGGAGATAAGCACTTAGCACAACTATTTATGTTCTGAACTGAGTGCAACTAAAGAAGGACACTAATAAGGAACCCTATGAGTTATGGTTTGGTGACAAACCCATTGTAAGATATTTCAAAGTTTTTGGAGGTAAATGCTTTATTCTAAAAGATGAAAGAAATGGGAAGTTTGACTCAAAAGGTGATAAGGGGATATTTCTGAGATATTCCACTAAAAGTAAAGTATACAAGTGTCTTAACAAAGTAACTAACAAAATGATTGAAAGTACTAATGTTTGGGTTGATGAGTTTGATGATAAGAATGCAGAGGAAAGCACAAAGGAATTAGAAGACTATGATAGATTTAGTTACATTGAACAATCAAAGTACCTATTGATGCCATAGATAGTGACAACCGGTCAATAGGAAAACAATACCGAGGAATAGGAAAAAAAATTGATGAAAAAGAAGCACCTACAGAGTAAGGAAATCAACCTACATAGGATGAACAAGAAGGAAGAGATCGGATACTAGCAAGATTTTTCAGAAGACGTCATCCTGAGACTCAAATCATTGGAAATAGACAAGCTGGCATGCAAACAAGAAGTAAAGAAAGACAAGTTACATGTCTAATTTGTGAATATGAACCAAAGAATGTAAAAGTTGCATTAGAAAATGATGAATGGATTAATGCAATGAAAGAGGAAATAGAACAGATAGAGAAGAACAAAACCTAGAGTTTAGTACCTAGACCTAAGGACAAGAATGTTATCGGTACTAAGTGGATATTCAAAAACAAGCTAAATGAGAATGGAGAGGTAATAGGGAACAAAGCTAGGTTAGTATGCAAGGGATATGCATAGGATGAAGGAATAGATTATGGTGAAGCTTTTGCACCTATTGCTAGATTAGAATGGATCAGAATGTTACTTCCATATGTTGCACACGAAAAGTTCAAAGTTTACCAAATGGATGTTAAATCTTCTTTTCTAAATGGGATACTTGAAGAAAAAGTCTACATAGATCAACCTGAAGGGTTTTTTGATCCAGAAAACAATGATATGGTATGTAGATTACATAAAGCTTTAAAATGTTTAAAGCAAGCACTGAGAGCCTAGTATGAGAGGTTGTATAACTATTTGTTGAGTATTGGATTTGTTGGAACTAGTGAGAATAGTAATCTATAAATGAAAGGAAATTTTGATGATACTATCTTGATTGCTGAGATATTTGTGGATGATATAATATTTGGAGGACAAGATCAAATTTGTAAGTCATTTGTTGATGAAATGAAAACTAAATTTAAAATATCTATGTTTGGAGAGACTAAATTCTTTCTAGGCTTACAAGTGATTCAACAGAATGATGGTATATTCATCACACAATCTAAATATATAAAGCAATTATTGAAGACATTTGGCATGAAAGATGCTAAACCTATGGCAACACCGATGGCTACTAGATGTAAACTAACTAAAGAATATGGAACTACTGAGGTAAACTAGACACTGTATCGATCCATGACTAGTAAGTTAATGTATGTAGTTCACAATAGACCTGATATAGCACATGTTTTTGGAATATTTCCTAGATTTTCTTCAAACCCTAGAGAGTCACACATGTTTGCTACAAAAAAAATCTTAAGATACCTAAAGAAAATTGAAGATTATGGACTCTAGATTCCTAAGAAAGGTAATTTTGAACTGAAGGTATACACCAATGTTGATTGGGCTAGAAATTTGGATTATAGAAAGAGTACCACCGAAGAAACATTCTACTTTGGTGAAAGACTTGTTACATGGACAAGTAAGAAACATGCTTACATTTCCTAGTCTATAGCTAAAGCAGAGTATGTTGTTGCTACAACTAACTGTTCAAATATTGCATCTATCAAGAAAGTTTTAGAAGGTATGAATGAGCTAATCACTGAGCTGATGATTATATATTATGATAACACTAGTGCTATTAATATTTCAAAGAATCTAGTGATGCATTCTAAAACAAGGCATATATCTATTAAGTGTTACTACTTAACAGAACAAGTATAGGAGAACCAAGTGAAGCTAGAATTTGTTACATCAAAAGAATAACTTGCTGACATATTTAGAAAGCCTCTATCGAAGGATACATATCAATACTTGAGGACTAGACTTGGGGTCTGTCCCCTATCTACTAGTCACTAAGGTGATCTAGAGGTTGCATCAACCTAATCTTATCAAAAGATCATGCATGTTGATGCAATAGAGTTCACACTTTGGACTTCTATCTAAGGTTGTGAAAGGTGATGTACTGGAACAAATTTACACATCAGTATACCAAGATACAGAGAATGCACTAGACAATAGAGATTTACATGGCTACTACAGAGCTGTATGTTTTTATTTGTCTTTGGTATTGCTATCAAAGGGAGATAGATACAGAAAAGGGAGAGCATTGAAGATTAGTTACTAACAATAGAAGAAAGCCTGCAAGCTGAAAAGATCATATCTGTAGAAGTCAATCTACACTTTAAAATGCATTTATGTAATGTAGTTATTAAACATATTAAGATAGGGAGAGCTTGTACCGTTACATCATTTATTGACAGAGTTGTATAATACATGTTTGGTATGTGTATGGCATATTTCATATTGCTTGTGTTGCCATCAATGCCAAAGGGAGAGATTGATGAACTAAAATTGATTTAAATAAATTGTATAACTTGAAGGTCTGTGATTTAAGATCATTGAGTTGCTGATTAGATATGTAACATGATTAAATCAGTAATATGTTGTCATTGATGTCAACTAGTTTTGACAATACTTATCTTGTAAGTTACTATACCCAAACATCTATAGAAAGAAGAAGAAAAGAGATGAAGAATAGATATATCTACATGACGAAGATGGATATGATAGATAAGGATAAGGAACACATTGCGTAACTTATGAATGAGTCCATGACCTTATGTTATTGACTTGATTATGTTGCATTCATTTATGATGAAGGATAAGAGCAAAATGCACAAAGTAGTGTTGTCGATTAAAGAAGCATTCTAGTGTATACCGATGCAGTATAGTGTACACCAAGCACAATATAAACTAAGCTTGTGTTCACCGAAACATTTCTTTGTTAACCGAGTAGGAGAAAATAACTAAATGACTAGATTAGTCGATGGAAGTTGATGAGCTATAAAGTACCTCATAATCATAGTTGAAGATAATGTTTGTTACGAAGATCGATGGCTAACATAATTTGAAGAAGATCTAAGGGATTGAAACAAAATGTGTTACTGACACATCAGCCGATGAAGGTCAAAGTGAAAAAATCAACAAAGGAGATTAAGTGGTAGAATCTGATGGATGGAATTAAAATGGTTTACTTGTCTATTTAAGAGACTAGGATTTCATGATGAAATCATGCTAGAAGAAGGAGACTATAGAGATATCGTGTGAACAACCTTCATGCATGCTTGATGAGACTAGTTAAGGAGAACTGAACTAGAGAGACTATCGAGCGACAATAAGTTAATAAATATTGATTGAAACATAATTGATGTATTGATCAGAGGATTTGAATGAGATTAACATATATCTAATAATCTACAATTGAAGTTGTGTTGTAATCAGATCAACTACTATTACATTTTAGCCATTGTAAAAAGATAAATCTCTTAACAGAGTGGACTAGAAAGTCTTGTAATGTCATTCGTAGAGTGTACATTTTTTTATCATGTCAACCCCATCATGAATTTTGGTTGGACAATAACAGTTGGTCTAAAATCCTCTAACAAGGTCACACCTCATAAAATGTTTTTAATCTTTAATAGGGTTGGGTCTTCACCAACCTCACTTTAGAAGAGTGACCAATTTTTGGGTTGTGGGTCCCAGGTGGTTTTTCTCTTTACAGGGTTTCCACATTAAATCTCTTGTGTTATGTGTTGACTATGATGATTTTTTGTTGTCATACTTTACATGTTGCATAATGGATTTGACCGGTAATAACTATATGTTATTAACTAGTAATCAGTAAAAGCATAGACAGAATACTATTTTATGTTACCGAGCTACAGAAGTTTTAGTAAATTATTTTTGGATATACATTTTGTGATTGGGATTGTGGATAACTGAATCACCCCCCTCTCATTTATTCTAACAATTGGTATCAGAGCATTGGTTTCTTGGAATATATTTTTAAGGAATTCAACACAAAGATCTCAAAATGTATAAGAGGGAAGTGCCAAAGCTGAGCAAGGATAACTTCACAGTATGGCAAAGCCCAATAAAGCTACATGTTTTTGGAATTGGGAATTTTTACCTTACATAAATGGAGAATGGCTACATTGTACCGACCACTGGTCCCTTGACTATCGATCAACTAAGAGACAAGCATGAACATAATGTTACTATGATGGAGATTATTGTTGCCTATACAGATGTCAAATTTGAAGATATTAAAAATTGCACTACTGCTAAGGATATGTGGGATAAACTTGTTCAAGTTTATAGTGGTGATGTGAATGTCAAAAGAGCCAGAGCTGAAAGCTTAAGGGGAAGATTCAATTATATGAAGATGAAGGAAGGAGAAAATATTTTGCAGTTAACAAACAAACTAAAAGAGGTATTCCATGCTATTAGACCATCTAATGGTTTTATTGACAAAGAGACAATGGTAAGGAAACTTCTCAGAACCTTATTGCCAGTTTATTGAACCAGAATATCTGCAATTCATGAAACTAGGTATGCATCTCGTAACAACCTTACTCTTGATAATCTTATTGGTAAGCTTACAACCTCTGAACTGAACAACTTTGATAATAGTGTTGTATCGTATGTTGAATCTACTTTTATGTCTTCCCTGAAGATTGGTAACTCTAGTAGCAGAAATAAAAATGATGATAGTGATAGCAATACTAATGATGATCTTGATGAACTTGAAGCTCTTATGGCCCAAAGGTTACCTAAAGGTAAATGAAGGTATAGAGGTAAATTACCTTTAGCATGCTTTAATTATAAAGATGTTGGTCATATTGCTACTAGATATCCACACAAGAAAGATGATGACAAAAACAAAGACTGATCTATTGAAGGAAGCTATGGGAGAAGAGGCAACAAAAGTTACCGACACTATAACAGAGATAACTGAGACAATAATAATAAAGGCAAGAAGTTGTGCTACATTGCAGAATAAAATGTCACCGATACTGACACTAATGAAGATGTAGAGGTAGTATTTGTTGCAGTGAAGGATGACTCAGAGGAAGATGAAAGGTATGTACAGACAACACTTATCTCTAAGGTTAATAAACATGATACATGGATCATAGATAGTGGTTGTACACATCACATGACTAGTGATGAAGAAAAAATTGATCATCTTGAAGAACACAATAGAGGATCTATTAGAATGGGTAATGATGCACCTTGTATGGTTAGAGGAAAAGGATCCTTGATGATAAATGATAAAATTATATGTGACAATGCTGATTGGGTAAAATGTCTAAACTATAATTTGCTAAGTGTGGCACAACTGAACAATTCAGGCCACTGAGTTTCTTTTGAGAACAAGAAAGTGAAGATTTTTGATGATGGAGGAAGACTTATTGGATCTAGAATAGAATCAAGAGGTAATTTATTTTATCTTGATAATGATCAGTCTTCTTGTTTAATGATGAAAGATGAAGATGCATGGTTGTGGCATAAAAGATTATGTCATGTAAATTTAGATAACATGATTAAGATCAGTAAAAAGAAAAAAGGTTAGAGGTCTACCTAACTTATCTAAGCTTGATCATGTTATGTGTCATGAATGTTAGAAAGATAAAATGAAAAAATCTAGTTTCAAAAGAAAAGATTATTCAACAAAGAAATTACCTGAGTTAGTGCATACCGACCTATGTGGTCCTATGAAAACTCAAACTTACTATGGAGATAGATATTTTATTCTTTTTAATGATGATTAAACTAGATTAATAATAATCATGTTCTCGAAGGAAAAATTACAGGCATTTAAGATGTTCAAGTGGTTCAAAGAAAAAGTTGAGAAAGAGACTGGTAAAGAATTGAAATGCGTAAAATCTGACCGAGGTGGCGAATTTATTTCTAATGAATTTACTAACTTTTCTAATGAGCATGGTATTAAAAGATAGGTCTCTGCAACAAGGACACCACAACAAAATGTAATAGCTAAAAGGAGGAATAGGTCAATCATTGACTATGCCACAACACTAATGTTACAAAAGAATACTGCTCAGACATACTAGAGAGAATTAGTTAGCACAACTATTTATGTTTTGAACTGAGTACAACTGAAGAAGGACACTAATAAGACACCCTATGAGTTATGGTTTGGTCACAAACCCACTGTAAGTTATTTCATAGTTTTTGGAAGTAAATTCTTTATTCTGGAAGATGAAAGAAATGGGAAGTTTGACTCAAAAGATGAAGGGATATTTTTGAGATATTCCACTAAAAGTAAAGCATACATGTGTCTTAACAAAGTAACTAACAAAATGGTTGAAAGTACTGATGTTTAGGTTGATGAGTTTGATGATAAGAATACAGAGGAAATCCCAAAGGAACCAGAAGACTATGGTAGATTCAGTTACATCAAACAACCAAAGTACCTACTGACACCACAGACAGTGACAACCGGTCCATAGGAAAATAATACTGAGGAACAGGAAAAAGAAATCGGCGAGCAAGAAGCACCTACTAAGCAAGAAAATGAACCTACATAGGATGAACAAGAAATAAGAGATCAAATACTGGAAAGAGTTTTTAGATGACATGATCCTGAGACTCAAATCATTGGAAATAGACAAGCTGGCATGCAAACAAGAAGTAAAGCAAGATAAAGTACATGTCTAGTTTGTGAATATGAACCGAAGAATGTAAAAGTTTCATTAGCAAATGATGAATGGGTTAATGCAATGAAAGAGGAAATAGAATAGATAGAGAAGAAGAAAACCTAGAGTTTAGTACATAAACCTAAGGACAAGAATGTTATTAGTACTAAGTGGATTTTCAGAAACAAGCTAAATGAGAATGGAGAGGTTAGAATGTTACTTGCATATATTGCACACAAAAAGTTCAAAGTTTACCAAATGGATGTTAAATTTGCTTTCTGAATGGGATACTTGAAGAAGAAGTCTACATAAAAAAACTTGAAGGGTTTGTTGATCCATAAAAAAAAGATATGGTATGTAGATTACATAAACCTTTGAATGGTTTAAAGCAAGCACCAAGAGCCTGGTATGAGAGGTTGCATAACTATTTGTTGAGTATTGGATTTGTTAGAACTAGTGAGAACAATAATCTATACATGAAAGGAAATTATGATGATACTATTTTGATTGCTAAGATATTTGTGGATGACATAATATTTGGAGGACAAGATCAAATTTGTAAGTCATTTTCTGATGAAATGAAAAGTGAATTTGAAATGTCTATGTTTGGAGAGATTATTTTTTTTCTAGGCTTACAAGTGATTTGGCAGAATGATGGTATATTCATCACACAATCTAAATATATAAAGGAATTATTGAAGACATTTGGCACATGTGGGAACACCGATGGTTACTGGATGTAAACTCACTAAAGAATATGGAACTATTGAGGTAAACCAGACACTATACCAATCCATGATTAGTAAGTTAATGTATGTAGTTCACAGTAGCCCTAATATAGCACATGCTATTGGAATAGTTCCTAGATTTTCTTCAAACCCTAGAGAGTCACACATGGTTGCTACAAAGAGAATCTTAAGATACCTAAAGAAAACTAAAGATTATGGACTATGGTTTCTTAAGAAAGGTAAGTTTGAACTGAAGGTATACACTGATGTTGATTAGGCTAGAAATGTGGATGATAGAAAGAGTACCATCAGAGGAGCATTCTACTTTGGTGAAAGACTTGTTACATGGACAAGTAAGAAATAGGCTTACATTTCCTAGTCTATAGCTAAAGCAGAGTATGTTGTTGCTGCTACTAATTGTTCAAATACTGCATATATAAAGAAAGTGTTAGAAGGTATGAATGACCAAATCACTGAGCTGATGATTATATATTATGATAAAACTAGTGCTATTAATATTTCAAAGAACCCAGTGATGCATTCTGAAATAAAGCATATATCTATTAAGTATCACTACTTAAGGGAACAAGTATAGGAGAAGCAAGTGAAGCTAGAATTTGTTACATCAAAAGAATAACTTGCTAACATTTTTACAAAGCCTCTACCAAAGGATACATATGAATACTTGAGGACTACACTTGGGCTCCATCCCTTTTCTATCGATCACTAAGGTGATCTAGAGGTTGCATTAGCCTAATCTTATCAGAAGATCATACATGTTGATGCAACAGAGTTCACACTTTGGAGTTCTATCTAAGCTTATGAAAGGTGATGTACTAGAATAGATTTGCACATTAGTATACTGAGATATAGAGAATGCACTGGATAGTAGAGAGTTACATGGTTACTATAGAGCTATATGTTTTTATTTCTCTTTGGCATTGTTGTCAAAGGGAGAGAGATATAGAAAAGGGAGAGCATTGAAGATCAATTACTAAAAATAGAAGAAAACCTTCGAGCTGAAAAGATCATATCTGCAGAAGTCAGTTTGCACTTGCAAATACTTTTATGTAATGTAGTTATTAAACATATTAAGCTAGGGAGAGCTTGTACCATTATAGCATTTATTGATAGAGTTGTAGAATACATGTTTGGTATGTGTATGGCATATTTCATATTGCTTGTGTGGCCATCAATGCTGAAGGGAGAGATTGATGAACTACAACTTATTTGAATATATTGTATAACTTGAAGATCTATGATTTAAGATCACTGAGTTGCTGATTAGATATGTAAGATGATTAAGTCAGTAATATGTTGTCATTGATGTCAACTAGTTTTCACAATACTTATCTTGTAAATTATTATACCCAATCATCTGTAGAAAGAAGAAGAAAAGAGATGAAGAATAGATATATCTATATGAGGAAGATGGATCTGACAGATAAGGATAAGGAACACATTGGGTAACTTATGAATGAGTCTATGACCTTATGTTATTGACTTGATTATGTTGCATTCATTTATGATGAAGGATAAGAGAAAAATGCACAAAGTAGTATTTTCAGTTAAAGAAGCATTCCAGTATATATCAACATAGTATAGTGTATACCGAGCACAATATAAACTGAGCTTGTGTTCACCAACACATTTCTTTGTTAACTGAGTAGGAGAAAAGAACTAAATGACTCGATTAGCTAATGGAAGTTGATGAGCTATAAAGTACCTCATAATCATAGTTGAAGATAATGTTTGTTACAAAGATTGATGACTAACCTAATTTGAAGAAGATTTAAGGGATTGAAACAAAACATGTTATTGACACATCATTTGAAGAAGGTCAAAGAAAAAAAATCAACAAAGGAGATTAAGCGGTAGAATCTGATGGATGGAATTAAAATGGTTTACTTGTCTATTTAAGAGACTAGGATTTTATGATGAAATCATGCTGAAAGAAGGTGACTATAGAGATATTGCATGAACAAGCTTCATACATACCTGATCAGACTAGTTAAGGAGAACCAAACTAGAGTGATTATGATGTAGGAGCATCCTGGGTGTAAGAGCAATCTTGCATCACCCAAAAATATTTCTATTTTTGTATTGAATAAGGGCTATCTTATGTAGAGCTGCTATTTATGGAAACTTTCTATTTTTAGTAAGTTGGTCATACAATCTCAGAATGTTCTAATTTCACATGTGGAGGTTCATCTCAGTCGTATCAACCTGCCAGTAAAGTTCATTGATAGATCAAGTCTAGCTTTGGAGATATTGAACATTTTTGGTATTGGCAGCAGGGTACATAAAATTTGAACTCAGTTTTGAAGTCTTTAGAGGCCCCAGATGAGGTCAAAAATTTGGGTGATGGGCGCTTGTGCAAGTTAGGCCTGTAGAGTGCTTTGTGGCCTTTCTAGAATGGGGTCATAATAGTCAATCGGGTGAACTTGTGATGACTTATGGTCTTCAAAAGTTGGGTCACCTGAAATGGTAGAAAATAATTTTCCTTTAAAATTTTTGTTTGGGTTTCAAAAGTTATTCTGAGCTAAATTTGATGTAATAAATTGTAAAATAAAATAATTCTAAGTTTGGTTGGCCCTATGGCCTAAATTTCTGGAACCTTCTCGGGCGGTGGAAATTGCCTATATAAAGAAGGCTCGTAGTGTTGTCTTAGGTAGTTTTGATTAGTTATGGGTAGATCTGGGTAATGATTCAAGGATTTGTCCTACAAAATATTGTAGGGGGAATGCCCATGTGGCTTTGCATATTGTAATTGTGAAAATTTTTAATTCCACATTTGTGGAGATAATAAGAAGCCCTTTTTTTGTTCTTGCATATTGTTGTTGTTCTCTATTTCTAGTACGTGTTTGTGGTATTAAGGGGAGAACCCTTCATCAGATTATTGAACATCTGAAACCTATAACCGAGTGACAGAAAGTTACTGAATATTGATAGAAATAGAATTGATGTATTGATAAGAGGATTTGAATGAGACTAATAGTGATATGATAATCTACAATTGAATTTTTTTTGTAATCAGATCAACTGTTGTTACATTTTAACCATTGTAAACTGATAAATCTCTTAACAAAGTGGACAAGAAACTCTTGTAATGTCATTCATAGAGTGTACATTTTTTATCTTATCAACCCCATCATGAATTCTAGTTGGACGATAACAGTTGTTCTAAAATCCTGTAACAAGGTCACACCTCATAGAGTGTTTGTAAGCTTTAACAGGGTTGGGTCTTCACCGACCTCACTTCAAAAGAGTGAACAATTTCTAGGTTGTCGGTCCCAGGTTGTTTTTCCCTTTGCAAGGTTTCCATGTCAAATCTCTTGTGTTATGTGTTGACTGTGATGATTTTTTGTTGTCATACTTTACATGTTGCATATTGGATTTGATTGGTAATCACTATATTTTATTAACTGGTAATTAGTAAAAGCACAGACATAATACTATTTTATGTTACCGAGCTGCAGAAGTTTTAGTAAATTGTTTTTGGATATACATTTTGTGAGTGGGACTGTGGATAACTGATTCACCCCACTCTCATTTATTCTAACAATCGGTATTAGAGCATTGGTTGCTTCGAATAGAGTTATAAGGACTTCAACACAAAGATCTCAAAATGTATAAGAGGGAAGTACCAAAGCTGAGCAAGGATAACTTGCACCACCCACTAGTCCCTTGACCCTTGATGAACTAAGAGACAAGCATGAACATAATGTTACTATGATGGAGATTACTGTTGCCTATATAGATGCCAATTTTGAAGATATTAAAAATTGCACTACTGCTAACGATATGTGGGATAAATTTGTTCAAGTTTATAGTGGTGATGTGAATGTCAAAAGAGCCAGAGCTGAAAGATTAAGGGAAAGATTTGATGATATGAAGATGAAGGAAGGAGAAAATATTGTGTAGTAAATAAACAGACTAAAAGATGTAGTCCATGCTATTAGAGCATCTGATGGTGTTATTGACAAAGAGACAATGGTAAGCAAAGTTCTTAGAACCTTATTGCTAGTTTATGGAATCAAAATATCTGCAATTCATGAAACTAGATCTGCATTTGGTAACAATCTTACTCTTGATAATCTTATTGGTAAGCTTACAACCTTTCAACTGAACAAATTTGATATTAGTGTTGTACCGTTGGTTGAATCTACTTTTATGTCTTCTCTGAAGATTGGTAAGTCTAGTAGCAAGAATAAAAATGATGATAGTGATAGCAATACTAATGATGAGCTTGATGAACTCGAAGCTCTTATGGCCCAAAGGTTACCTAAAGGTAAAGGAAGGTATAGAGGTAAATTAACTTTGGCATGCTTTAATTGTAAAGAGGTTGGTCATATTGCCGCTAGATGTCCACACAAGAAAGATGATGATACAAACAAAGACTGATCTAGTGAAGAAAGTTATGGGAGAATAGGAAATAGAAGTTACTGACACTACAATAGAGACAACTAAGACAATAATGATAAAGGAAAGAAGGTGTGCTACATTGCAAAAGAAAATGTCACCAATACCGAAACTGATGAAGATGTGGAGGTAGTATTTGTTGCAATGAAGAATGACTCAGGGGAAGATGAAAGCTATGTAGAGACAAAACTTATGTCTAAGGTTAATAAAGATGATACATGGATCATAGATAGTGGTTGTACACATCACATGAATTGTGATGAAGAAAAAATTGATCATCTGGAAGAACACAATAGAGGATTTGTTAGAATGGGTAATGATGAACCTTGTATGGTTAGAGGAAAAGGATTCCTAATGATAAATGATAAAATTAGATGTGATAATGCTATTGCATAAATGGTCTAAACTATAATTTGTTGGGTGTGGCACAGCTGAACAAGTCAAGCCACTGAGTTTCTTTTGAGAGCAAGAAAATGAACATATTTGATGATGGAGGAAGACTTATTGGATCTGGAACATAATTGAGAGGTAATTTATTTTATCTTGATAATGATCAATCTTCTTGTTTAATGATGAAAGATGAAGATGTATGGTTGTGGCATAAAAGGTTATATCATGTGAATTTTGATAACATGATTAAGATCAGTAAAAAGAAAAAGGTTAGAGGTTTGCCTAACATATCTAAGCCTGATCATGTTATGTGTCATGAATGTCAGAAAGGTAAAATGACAAAATCTAGTTTCAAAAGAAAAGATTATTCAAAAAATAAATTACCTGAGTTAGTGCATACAGACCTATGTGGTCCTATGAGAAGCGTATGTGCAAGATCATGAGGGGCCAAACTATGCCCTTAAGTGGCAATGAAAAATCAGCAAATCAAGGTTAGTCAACTTGACGTGAAAATCTCATCTAGCTATGAACCTAATATCAAAAAGTTGTAAGAATAGAATCTATATTAAATTGAATGTAGTTTCAAAACTACTAGGCCTTTTTTGAGAAAAAGTTAGTATGATTGGTTAAAAGTATAGATTTCAATGCAGCAGTACAAAAAATTTAGGAAAAAAATAAGAAGTAGGTGTATGTCTAACCACCTTAATCATAATCAAATGATAATATTTTATTATAAGATTTTATATATAAGTAGTAGACTCATGCCTAGATGTGACATATTTTTTGTAATTTTATTCCAAAAAAATAATTAATTATGAATTTTTTGCTACAAAGTTTTTAGATTAAAAAAACTCCCGTGTCTGACCACCTTAACTCATTCAAAACTTTATAAAACTCAAATTTATTTTTTTTCCCTTATAGTAGCTGAAACATAGAATGTGACACATTTTTCAGTTTCAAAAATGTTATACTATTTGAAAGTTATAGTCATTTTTCAATCAGTATATAAATCAGCACATTAGAGGTAGCTCAATTAGAAAATAACTAATAATTACTTACCGAATTCAAAATTTGACAGTAATTATAGCGATAGAAAGTTGATAATCTCCTTAAGATACCCTTTTCATTTTATCAAATTTCGGTGAAAAAAAGTCGTCAGCTACATTGTCAAAATCTGGTGTTGGACCTTTTCCTTGCAGGACCAAACTTGAATCAATAGATGGGCTTGAAAATTAGGTTAAACACTCAAGTTTGACAAGAAAATAGTCCAATTGATGAGGATAAAGAACATCCTCCTTCTTCTTTGAGCTCCACATCACTCAGGTGGGTATTGCCTTATCTTGACACTCAAGACACCTCATGATAAACAATAGGCATGTAGATAGATTATTATGGAATAGTCTTCAAACCCTTTTAGGTATCCTATACCTCAAATGAAAGCAACTCTTATGAAATAGCCCTAATTGCATAGAATGAATCTGAAGACTAGAGAGGACCTCCTACTACTACTACCAACATGAAAGGGAAAGGGTGGAGCATAAAGGAAATGATTTTAAATGATGGGTTTGAAAGGACCCTTGAGATACCCTAAGTCTCTCATAGACCAGTGCCTTATCCAATGGGCAGCAGAGTCAAATACACTATTTCAAGTGACAGCTATGAAACAAGGAGACAATATATTCAATGTGTTGATGTCTTACATCAATCACACACCATGACCAAACCTCAACTTAACACCCACCTGTGTATTCAAGTGTGTTATTACCCATTCAAAGGATTTTAACCCTCCCCTTAGAAGAGACCTATAAACAAAAAATACATTGACCAGCATCCACTAGAAGACAAGCATGAAATACCCTTGATACCTAAGCTCATACATACATGAGCACTAACCCTGAACCATTTATCTCTGCGAAGACAACTCCACTTGTAAACGCATAGGCAATACAAATAGAAAAATCAAACACCCTTGATGTATGATTAATGAATTTAGAATTCAAATGGAGATAGCTTGGTAATAGTAAGAATATATTAAATCCTCATACATAAGACAAATTAGTTATAATATACATTGCATTCTCAAAACTAGCAATGGAAGAAAGAACACCCTATATGCAGAGAAAAGGAGAAATATCTATAGGAAAAGGACCCTTCACGGAACCAATTCTCCTCAAAAATTTGCAAAAGAAGGAACCTAGAACTGACAAAATTCAGAACCATAACACTATCAAAGAATTTACTATTTATACCACTAGTCACCTTGGAATTCTCAAAGAGAATGCAATAAGGTTAGGGTGACTAGGGTTAGGGTTTCAACTACCCAACCAACTAAAATTACATTAAAATTTAATCTATAGGGGAAGAACAAGAAGCCACCTAGAGAAAGAGATCTCAAATAGATCTGTAATCATGAAAAATCATGAAGCCAGTACAGAACACCAGGGATAGC
This sequence comes from Chamaecyparis obtusa, assembly GCA_027943335.1. Lineage (NCBI taxonomy): Eukaryota > Viridiplantae > Streptophyta > Pinopsida > Cupressales > Cupressaceae > Chamaecyparis > Chamaecyparis obtusa. Next base: position 90,078 of record BSBK01010021.1, on the reverse strand, counting down.
CATGAAAACTAGTACAAATCACCACCTACAAAAAGCTTCTCAAGCCTAAAAACATCCCCACCAAGTACAAAAACATTACTACAATCAACCCACATGACCCTCGGACTAGACTGTAACACCTATCGCCATCAAGCCAGTCAAAATCCATCGAAGAAACCATTAATTCTGGTACTTCTGGTCGAAAGAAACCCTTTAAATATTTGAATTCTAGTAGCAACGGTCACTTGATGGTGCCAATCAGCAATTGATACTCATAAATCAAACTGAGATCATCTTTAAAACATGACTATTAGATTCTAATGTTTTGCAGGCGTTATGGCTTAACCTTTATTGGAATCCTGGTTTACATTTAGTGACCAAATGACAAGGCAATTCCTATTCATGAAATGAAAAACCTAACTACAGCTTAACTCAGTGACTTGGTGAATAAAGGAGAAACTTAACCTAAGTCCACATTTAGCGAATTGGCAAGTGAAGGTCATTCACCAATTCGTATAAAACTTTATGTCACCACTAAAACTTTTGGTGATTACATGAACCCTTTAAAACTTTGTCAGTGCCACTAACTTTACTTATCTAGACCGCTAAACCTCTGGGAAACCTGACTGGGCCCGCAACAAGAAGATCAATGGTTAGTCTTATACCCTCATGTGTCAGAAAAGCTCTATAAGATCATACATCATTCGTCAATCTTCTAACGTATCAGGACCCACTGCAAGCCTTTAAAACTCAGCCCCACTTTATCTGGCAAACTGGTGACCAGAGAACTTTCGCTAGTTCACGTAATCTATTACATCATCAACAAACTATTTAGAGACTTAGCAAACAAGCATTTGCTAAATCGGTAAAACATTAGGACCTTCACCAAAATTTCATGCGAACCAGCGAATAGGAAGAAAATTTGTTAGGACTGCCAGAAATTAATCACTCTGCCAAAACCTTTGATAGAAGACCAGGCCCGCCTGCAAAACTGCCACATGTCAACATAGGATTCATTATCTTTGCCCAGTCACCTCTAACACAGGACCCACCCTTCAAAATCTCTGACAAGCTAGAAAATTGAATGGCCATCATTATATTGTGACTTTAAATATCAAGCATCTTCATCTAGGGGTATAATGACAACTGCACGATCAAACCGTTCTTTAATCATCAGCACTCTCTACTACCAACCGAGCCCGCCTGACAATACTCTAAGTCATTAATACATGGACCAATGAGAATTTTCTGACTAAGCACACTTGGCATGTGGACCCATTTCATTGAAAAACTATGTCATCAAAGAGAATCAATGACTGATGTAATTTCGCATAGCTCTGACACATCTCATACGATCTTACGCCTGTCATTGATTCAATAGGGATGTCAGGACCCTCTAACAAGTTGAAAATTCAGGTGCCACTGACAACTACCAACACATTACCTTGTGGACCAATCATAGGCTTTCTGAAAAGGAAATGTGCACATGTTTTATAAAAGCCTTTAGCGATCCGGAAAGTATAAAACCAAAATATTAGGAAATATTAAAACAGGACTTAGGAAGATAAACATTACAGGGCACTGGGAACTTAGGAAAAATTCAAGTGGGCCCACCGATGACATGAAAACCTAACCACACACAAGGTAAAGTGAAACTTTAAAAGGCACATGTGGATAAAAGTTTTAAGTGGCCCGAAATAAAGTAATGTTAAAATAGAATAGGGCCAGGGTAAAACTAAGGGTTTTCTACATACAAGGGCTAGTTTTTAAATTTTAACAAGGGTTTAAGCCAGAGACCTAGAAAATACTACAGAGACCAGAATAAAAGGCCTAGAGCCATGAAATTTTTTGTAGAGATAGACCATTTTCTAAAGAATTTAACTATGACATGAAAATGGGCTAATAGTGGCTCTAGTTGGGGATGCATGCCTCTTGCAGGCATGACAAGAATCTTAGATCTCTAGAAAAAGCAGACCACTCATTGGAAAAACACAGAGACCTCAAAAAACATAGGAAATAGGAAGGGAAAACACACAAGAGGAAAAGGGAAAATATTTACAAGAGAAAAAATTTACTTTATGGCCCTAGGTCACCAAAATGAAATCAATGACCCTCCTGAATCAAAGGTCTGATTTTCATCTACATATGTAACCAACCACCTAAAATTTTCTTGATCATCTTTCTGCTAGCATATGTAGATATTCATGGGCTGAAAAATAAAATTATACTAATCACCACCCATGTTTTTCTTGTCATGACTATTACATTTATTTTCAAATTCTAAGAAGTAAGGGACATCACTTACTTCTTGATGACTGGAAAGGAAACTTACATCTAGTAATGCATCAGAATATAAAACATGCTGATCACCATGCATTACTACAAAAATACCTGGCTGAAAAGGACTTGGATCCTCCAATTTACCTTCATGCATTGCTTCAGCCACTGAGCAACTTGGTTCATCAATGATGTCTTCATGAACTGGATCATGAACCAAGTGAAGGTCTATTTCAAAATTTTGATGATAGGGGAACATGTGATCTATACCATCATTTTCATCAAAAGCAATTATGTCCCAACTATTGAAGGAAAATTCTTCAACACTGTGACACTCAGTATCATATTTATCAAAAGAAGGAAAAGAATATGAACAAGAAACTTGCTCATCACTGCAATCTTGATAACAGGTCAACACACTATTATGGCCTTCAACCTCTTCTTCTACTGAGTCACTAGAAGAGGGGAGATCTTGTGTACATGGGTCTTCTTGGTCACTTTGAGCACTGGCCTCATTATCAATGTCAAAGGATATATCATAGGGGAGCTACAAATCAAAGTCCACACAAGGTAAATACCTTTGGAATTCATCAACCAAGAGTGCTGATATCATTTTACTGCTCAATAGACTTTGGGCTTCATTATCCTTCTCCTGAGCTTCACCCCTAGTATTGCAAGCATCTTCCTTGTCCAAGACAAGGATGGAGACCTCTGGCTCTAGATCATCTTGTATGAAGCAATCAATGTAGGAATCATCATCTGCATCATACCCAATACTCTACCCTTCACACAAAACATCATCATTTTGGGACAAGAAGAAAGAATCCTGACATTGAAAGGAACAAAAATATGCAAACAAAAAGGAAATGCTGTCAACCTCAGATTCATCTAAAAAATCCTCATATGCACTGATCTCAGAATCAGCTTCATAATCAACACTCTCTACATAATGAGAATCAATATTAGAACAACTAGCCTCCTCATGAACATCATCAGGAACCACCAGTCTTAGCAATCTTATGTCCTCTACTAATTGCCAGTTCACCATTTTCAACCTTGCTAATTCCTTCTTGAGAGCAGCAACTTTATCAAAATGCTCAATAAACCTAGCTCTCAACACATCCCAAGAAGGGATTGAACATGAAGGCAAGGACAAGAACCATTTCCTTGCACCATCAGAAAATGTGTGCACAAAAAGCCTCATGGAAACATCTTCATGTTCAATATCTATATCTCCAAAAATACCCATGACAATATCAACATGCTAGCTTGTAGAAATAGATCCACCAGCCATGAATCTAGGCAGGCACTTCCCATCTTCAGCAGAAAACTCATTAGGGGCACCTTCAATGCCATCAAAACAAAAAGGACTATATTCCTCCATGAGGAAATTCCCACTACAACTCATCCCTCTACAATAGTGCTTAACACTTGATAGGGATACATTTCATAGAACTGATTTTCATAAACAAAGGGCACATGAAAACCAAAATACCTGGAAGCCTTGAAAAATGACTTGTTGACTGGAAAGTAGGGTAGATCTAGAGCTCACCATGAAACTCCATTAGGTTCTTTACTTTATAGAGTTGCCACCCCCTTGGAGAGGAAATTTTGGTACTTGCTCTATGTTTCTTCCTTTAATCAACCAAAACTACACCAGGTATACACATTGTTTATCAGAAACTGCACTGATCAAATAGAGAACTCAGAGTCGCCACTCAGCATGCAGTGAGAAGATGTTACAAATATATTTTTATATCTGACTCTATGATCATTTCACAAGACTCTGGGATGATCCAGGCAAGCAAGGAATTGAGCATCTTAGGCTTGCTATCCTTTACTTCATCCCCAGCAGAGTCACCATTTTGTTGGAGCTTTTCCTTGCAACACCAAACTTAAATCAAGAGGTGGGCTTGAAAATCAGGTTAAGCACTCAAGTTTGACAAGAAAATAGTCCAATTGATGAGGATAAAGAACATCCTCCTTCTTTGAGCTCCAAATCACTCAGGCAGGTATTGTCTTATCTGCACACTCAAGACACCTCATGATAAATAATAGGCCTACAGATAGATTATTGTGGAATAGTCTTCAAACCCTTTTAGGTATCCTATACCTCAAATGAAAGCAACTCTTATGAAATAGCCCTAATTGCATAGAATGAATCTGAAGACTAGAGAGGACCTCCTACTACTACTACCAACATGAAAGGGAAAGGGTGGAGCATAAAGGAAATGATTTTAAATGATGGGTTTGAAAGGACCCTTGAGATACCCTAAGTCTCTCATAGACCAATGCCTTATCTAATTGGTAGCAGAGTCAAATACCCTATTGAAAGTGACAGCTAGGAAACAAGGAGACAATATATTCAATGTGTCGATGTCTTACATCAATCACACACCATGACCAAACCTCAACTTAACACCCACCTGCGTATTCAAGTATGTTATTACCCATTCAAAAGATTTTAACCCTCCCCTTAGAAGAGACCTATAAAAAAATAATGCATTGACCAGCATCCACTAGAAGACAAGCATGAAATACCCTTGATACCTCAGCTCATACATACATGAGCACTGACCCTGAACCATTTATCTCTGCGAAGACAACTCCACTTGCAAACGCATAGGCAATAAAAATACAAAAATCAAACACCCTTGATGTATGATTAATGAATTTAGAATTCAAATGGAGATAGCTTGGTAATAGTAAGAATATATTAAATCCTCATACATAAGACAAATCAGTTACAATATGCATTGTATTCTCAAAACTAGCAATGGAAGAAAGAACACCCTATATGCAGAGAAAAGGAGAAATATCTATAGGAAAAGGACCCTTCATGGAACCAATTCTCCTCACAAATTTGCAAAAGAAGGAACCTAGAATTGACAAAATTCAAAACCATAACACTATCAAAGAATTTACTATTTATACCACTAGTCACCTTGGAATTCTCAAAGAGAATGCAACAAGCTTAGGGTGATTAGGGTTAGGGTTTCAACTACCCAACCAACTAAAATTACATAAAAATTTAATCTGCAAGGGAAGAACAAGAAGCCACCTGGAGAAACAGATCTCAAACTGATCTACAATCATGAAAAATCATGAAGCCAGTACAGAACACTAGGGATAGCCATGAAAACTAGTACAAATCACTGCCTGCAAAAAGCTTCTCAAGCCCAAAAAACATCCCCACCAAGTACAAAAACATTACTACAATCAACCCACAAGAACCTCAGACTAGACTGCAACACCTACTGCCATCAAGCCAGTCAAAATCCGCTAAAGAAACCATTCATTCTGGTACTTCTGGTCACAAGAAACCCTTTAAATATTTGAATTCTGGTAGCAACAGTCACTTCATGGCACCAATCAGCAATTGATGGTCAGAAATCAAACTAAGATCATCTTTAAAACATGACCGTTAGATTCTAATGTTTCGCGGGCATTATGGCTTAACCTTTATTGGAATCCTGGTTTTCATTTAGCAACCAAGTGACAAGGTAATTCCTATTCACGAAATGAAAAAATTAACTATAGCTTAACTCAATGACTTGGTGAATAAAGGAGAAACTTAACCTTAGTCCACATTTAGTGAATTGGCGACTGATGGTTATTTGCCAATTCGCATAAAAGTTTATGTCACCGCTAAAACTTTTGGTGATTATGCGAACCCTTTAAAACTTTGTCACCACTACAAACTTTACTTATCCGGACCGCTAAACCTCTGGGAAACTTGACCAGGCCCACAACAAGAAGATCAACGGTCAATCTTATACCCTCATGTGTCAGAAAAGCTCTATAGGATCATACATCATCTGTCAATCTTTTGACACATCAGGATCCACTACAAGCTTTTAAAACTCAACCCCACTTTATCTGGCAAACTGGCGATCGGAGAACTTTCACCAATTCACGTAATCTATTACATCATCACCAAACTATTTAGAGACTCAGCAAACAAGCATTCGCTAAATCACTAAAACATTAGGACCGCTGCCAAAATTTCACACAAACCAGCAAATAGGAAGAAAATTTGTCGGGATCGCCAGAAATTAACCACTCTGCCAAAACCTTTGACAGAAGACTGGGCCCACCTGCAAAACCACCACATGTCTACACAGGATTTGTTGTCTTTTCCCAGTCACCTTTGATATAGGACCCACCCTTCAAAAGCTCTAACAAGCTAGAAAATTGAACGGCCATCATTATACCACAACTTTAAATATTGAGAATCTTCATCCAGTGGTATAACGATAACTGCACGATCAAACTATTCTTTAATCATCAACACTCTCTGCTACCAACCGGGCCCGCCTGGCAATACTCAGAGTCATTAATACGTGGACCAATGAGAAAGTCCTGACTAAGCACACCTAGCATGTGGACCCATTTCATTGAAAAACTATTTCATGAAAGAGAATCAATGGCTGGCATAATTTTGCATAGCTCTGACACATCTCATAAGATCTTATGCCCATCATTGATTCAATACAGATGTCAAGACCCTCTGACAAGTCAAAAATTTATGTCCCACTAACAACTGCCAACACATTACCTCATGGACCAATCACAAGCTTTCTAAAAAGGAAATGTACACATGCTTTATAAAAGCCTTAAGCGATCCGAAAAGTATAAAGTCAAAACATTAGGAAATATTAAAATAGGACTTAGGAAGATAAACATTGTAGGGCACTAGGAACTTAGGAAAAATTAAAGTGGCCCCGCCGATGACATGAAAACCTAACCGCCCACAAGGTAAAGTGAAACTTTAAAAGGCACATGCGGATAAAAGTTTTAAGTGGCCCGAAATAAAGTAACGTTAAAATAGAAGAGGGCCAAGGTAAAACTAAGGGTTTTCTCCATACAATGGCTAGTTTTTGAATTTTAACAAGGGTTTAAGCCAGAGACCTAGAAAATACTGCAGAGACTAGAATAAAAGGCCTAGAGCCATGAAATTTTTTGCAGAGATAGACCATTTTCTCAAGAATTTAATTGTGACATGAAAATGGGCTAACATCTGGAACTCAGAGAAATAGGGGAAAAACACGTATTTGAGATATTTCAATAGTTGACCATGTAGGTTTGGTGCACAAAGCGATACCGAACCTAATCAAGTACTTGATATTTTTAGGTACCCGAATATGATGACAGAAGTTTGAATTTTCACTTTGCCTCCATTTTCTCCCTCCCATTTCTCCATCCTTCATATGATATATTATATAGAAAAAACTATAAATTAGTTATATATTAGATATATATTAGATATATTAAATATTATATAATATCAATTATATATTAAATGTTATATAATATATATTTTACATTAAATATTATTTAATATATATTAATATTAAAAACTATATATTAGATTATATATTATATATATTAAATATTATATAATATACATGTTACATGAAATATTATTTAATTATATATTAATATCAAAAACTATATAATAGATTATATATTATATATAATATTATATATTATATATTATAAAATATACATTTTACATTTTAAATATTATTTAATATGATTCTCAGAATGAGCATGAGTCCCTACAGGGGCATAGTTGTACCTTTTACAGGTGCCAAAAACCCTAGCTACGCAGAAATGAAGGCTTTGAAGAATAGTTCACTAGAGGCAGATTATAGAAGCAGAGGGCAAGATAATCACTCTGTTTCCACCACCTGTGGCTATGAAATTGTATCTTTCCCTTCTTTTTCAACTAGAATGCTAAATTGAAAAGGTTCTCGAAATAGATTCTAGTCACCAGACAATTGTACCATGCCTGTTGATAATTTGGCAGCTCAATAGATTCATTGGGAGGTTAAACAAGAACAATTAGATGGATCTTTGAACTAGTCAAAGATTATGTAGAGTGGGGAAGGGTTTGGTAAAATGAGCAATTGTACTAGAAATTATGCAGGTGTCATAGAACTGACTGCATTAATTAATTTAAAGAAGAGATCAGCGGTGGTGCGACATTATGAGGAAAGCCTTGTCACTTCGATGGTACCGCCCTGATATTATGAAGAATGTCTTGCTGCTTCAATGTCGGTGCCGCCTCTATCTCAAAATTTTTCCATTGCTTCTCATCAGTACTCTGAGATATGGCAGGGATTGCGGGCTTTTGCATAGAATAGTCCATCATAAATTCTCTACAAATCATCATGTGTTATAGTATTCTACATGTTTCTGAATGACTTACTCGAAGAATTTAATTTTTACCGTAATTTTCAATCCATGGATTGTCATTTTGTGCTCAGAGAGAAGCTATGGATTGCAAGAATTTGATAAATTTGGTTTATCTCATTTTCTTTCTCTGCCATTTCTGAGTAATACGATTTTTTTTTGTCTGTCTTAAATGATTTCACCTGAAGTTAATAAAATTTTTTAGATGATTTTGTCTGAAGTTTTAATGAAAGTTCTTCCATGGATGCTAATGAAATCTCTTCCATGAATGTTGATAACATGTTTAAATTTAGAGTCAATAAATTCTATAGCTTGAATGTTCTTTGTTGTAGAAGGTTATGTTCATGGTTTGTGATTCATGCAATTCCTTAATAGTTTCATTCTTAAAAGAATTCATAACTAGATTTTCCATAGCCAATTTTCTTCTTGATCGTTGCAATATTTTCTCCTCAACTAAACATTTTGTAATCAGTTGATGTAAAATCACATTTTTCTCTTCGCCAATTTTGTGGGCTCATGATTGAGCCTATAGATCCACAAAAGGGTTGAAATCTAGATTGGGTGGAAGAGTAATATTAGCAAGAATTCATTCACTAATGTCTCATCTGGGTCATGGGGACTCCCTAGGGGTCCTAGTACACCTTATCACACATTAGGACCCCTATGGAGTCCCCATGACCCCTTTTCACACATTGGAATGCTCAAGTGTGTCTTAAGGGGTCCTACAACCCCTTAAAACACACTTGAGCACTCCAATGTTTCAAAAGGGGTCATGGGGACTTCCTAGGAGTCCTAGTATGCCTTATCATGCATTACAACCCCTAGGGAGTCCCCATGACCCCTTTTAACACATTGGAATGCTCAAGTGTGTCTTAAGGGGTCTTAGGACACCTTAAGACACACTTGAGCATTCCAATGTGTAAAAAGGGCTCATGGGGACTCCCTAGATGTCATAGTATGCCTTATCATGCGTTACGACCCCTAGGAAGTCCCCTTGACCCCTTTTGACACATTGGAATGCTCAAGTGTGTCTTAAGAGGTCCCCATGACCCCTTTTGAGACATTAGAACACTCAAGTGTGTCTTAAGGGGTCTTAGGAACCCTTAAGACACACTTGAGAATTCCAATGTGTTAAAAGGGGTCATGGGGACTCTCTAGGGGTCCTAGTATGCCTTATCATGTGTTAGGAGCCCTAGGGAGTACCCATGACCCCTTTTGAAAAATTGGAATGCTCAATTATGTCTTAAAGGGTCCTAGGACCCCTTTGGACACACTTAAGTGTTCCAATGTGTCAAAAGGGGTCATGGGGACTCCCTAGGACCCCTTCAAACACACTTAAGCATTCCAATGTGTCAAAAGGGGTCATGGGGACTCCCTAGGGGTCCTAGTGTTGGTTCCTAGATAGGATTTTACACTCCATGAGATACCAATATTCTTATGATGGATATTAAGGATTGGTTAATTCCAAATGTTAGCAATCTATAAGAAATTGGTCCAACTATAGGGATAAGACTACCCTCAAATTATTCAGCCATGGAATTAACTATAGGGTTAATTCCAGATGTTAAAGCCATGGAATTTTTCACTTGTGCTAACAGTGGCTCATGCTTGGGGACATGTATCTCTTGTAGATACAATGAGAAGCAAGAATCTCCTGGTATAGCAGACCAGAACCAAAATTTGGAACCAAAAATAGGGAACTGGAAAACAAAAACTTAAACTAAACCTGTACAGAGACTACCAAAACCTTTAGGAGAAGTAGAACTTCAAAAATTGACTATGAATAGGCAGCTCCAAGAGCTCTCCCATCAAATTTTTTAGAATGTAAGAACCTTCTCCCCATTTTTCTTCTATTTAATATGGGCCTAACCAAATGGGATCAAACTTCCCATGTTTTCCTTTGTCTTCCACTCTTGCATTCCACATTAATACCATGTCTCCCTCTACAAAATTTCTCTGAATAGCCCTCTTTTTATATAAAACCTTGCACTAGGATTGCATCTTCTTATTTCTATCATGTGCATCATTTCTTGTCTCATTCAATTGAGTTAGATCATTCCTTCTAACTGTCATATCTTCTTGTATATCATCATCATATGTCTAAATGAATTGGTACATCTATAAAAAATTATTCTGTGGAAATCTTGCATTAATTCCATAAACTAAGTCAAAAGGGGCACACCCTATTGCTTTCTTGACTATTACCCTATCAGCCCACAAGGCTTGCAATAATTTGGAGTCCCAAGCTTTCTTATTTTTATCCAGAACTCTCTTCAAAATCTTAATTAAACTTTTATTACTAGATTTTGCCTAGCCATTACCTTGTGGATGATAAGTAGAAGAATAAGAAATTTTGATACCATTGTGTCCGCAGAAGTCAACAAATTCTTCTGACCTAAAACATAATGCATTGTTAACTACCATAGTCTTTGGGCAACCAAATCTTGTTAAGATATTCTGCATCATAAAATTTGTTACCACCTTGCTAGTTGCTCTTCTTGTAGGGATTGCCTCAACCCACTTAGTGAAATAGTCAGTTGCCACCAAGATATAGGAATGTCCACCACTAGACTTATTTGGAATCTCTCCAATGAAATCCATACCCCACTTCTAGAAAGGGGCTTGAATAGAGACAGGTTTGAGAGGGAGAATCCCTCTAAACTTTAATTTTCTTGCAAATCTTTGACAGGGATCACACTTTTTAACAAATTGATGAGAATCTTTGAAAAGTGAAGGCCACCAAAAACCCACCCTGATGATTTTGTGGGTTGTTGTTTTTTCCATCTAGTGTCCTCCACAAATTCCATTACGCATTTCATTCATCAAAAGTTCTTCTTTTTCTTGATCTACACATCTGAGAAAAACTCCTTCATTACTTTTCCACCATAATTCACCATTTATAATGGCATACCTCAAGGATTGGAGCTTTACTGTTCTTCTTTTATTATCATGCAATTTAGGAGGTAAAACCATCTTTTGTAGATATTGGACAATATCCATGTACCATTCACAACAATCCATATTATGAATATAAGGCCTCTGATCTTCCTCCAAAGCATTTATCTGATTTGCATTTAAATTGCTCAGGGCCATCAATTTTGCTAAGCCTAAACCTCTTACCAATTTTGTAATACGAATATCAATATTAAACTCTTGGATTATATTAATCCATCTACATCTTCCTGAAACTTCTTGTTGAACCAAGATGTCTTTAACTACTGCACTTGGGACATAGGCAATCACTGTGGCTCCTACCAAATAACATCTGAAAGTTTTAATGGCCTTAACTAAGGCATAAGCTTGTTTTTGAACAATGTCATAATTCAATTCTATTGCCTACAAAGTTTTACTAAAAAAGGAAATAGGTTGTTCAAAACCTTCAACATTCTTTTGTAACAATACTGCGACAATAGTATGGGTAGATGCAAAAGAAAATATTTGCATGGGTTTGCTATAATTTGGTGTTTTCAAGACTGGGGCATGCTTAATGGCCTTCTTAATATCATTGAAAGCTTGTACTACTTTAGTATTCCACTCAAATTTTTCTCCTTTCTTTAACATCTTTGATATAGGAATACTGATTTCTACAAAGTTTGTAATAAACCTTCTTAAAAAGTTAACTTGTCCCAAAAAGGACTGAATTCCTTTTATGTTCTTTGGTAAAGTTAATTTTTCAATAGCCTCCACTCTTTCAGGGTCTATTCTCACTCCATCTTTTGAAACAATATGCCCAAGTAACTTTCCTTCTGTCACACCAAAGGCACATTTCTTTGGGTTTAAAGAAACCCCATACTCTAATGCTCTGATAAAAATCTTCTCCAAATGCTGACAATGTTGTTCCTCTTTTGCTAAGAAAGTTGTTAAATCATCTTGATAGACTACCATAAATTTTTCAATGAAATCTGCAAAGGCTACATACATAGCCCTCTAAAAAGTGGCACTTGCATTAGTCAATCCAAAGGGCATCCTTACATAAACATATGTTCCCCATGGAGTTGTAAACATAGTTTTGAATTGTTTTGTGTCTTTAACCATGACTTGATTGTAACCAAAAAATTCATCCATCATGGACATCAATTCTGATCTAGTGACCTTTTGTAGCATGTTCTCCATATTGGGTAACCCATAATTATCTTTCAAAGAATTTATGTTAAGATTCCTGAAATGTACACATAATCTGATATCACCATTCTTATTTCTGATAGGCACCAAATTTGAAACCCAAGTAGAATGCTTGATTGGCTTAATTATTCTAGCATCCATCATTTTCTTGAGTTCACTCTGCATTTTGGGTAGCAGGGTAGGATTAACAGGTCTCAATTTTTGTCTGAAAGGTTTTGTCCCCTCCTTGAGTGGGACCTCATGCTGAAAAAGGTCTTCTCTATAAGCTTTAAGGTTTTCATAAGACTAGGCAAAAACATGCCTAAATTTCCTGAGGAGGTCAATCATATTTTTTCTAGTTCTTGGGGATAGAGACTTGCCTATGTAAACTTTCTTGGGGGCTATGCTTGTTCCCAAGTTTATCTCCTCAAGATCATTGATTTTATCAGTACTAGTGGAGAAGGCCTTTAGGAACTCTATTTGATTTCAACTGTAACATCTCTTTCCCAAAAATAACATCCTTGCCATTCATCATGTTAACATAAGCACAAAAATCCATTTCTTTATCACCAAAGTGAGACTCACAATGGACAAATCTTAATATGTCTTGATCATTAGAAAGAACTTGCCAATTATCTAGAGTGTTAGGAATAGAAGGCCTAGTTTGTACCTCTATATTGGAAACATTTGCAAATGTAGCATCTTCTGGTCTAAGAGCTATATTAGCCAATTAATTTTCCATCCTATTCTGACTTCTTTCCATCCAACAAATATTAAAAGCACTAAAACTTTCAATTTCATCCCATACTGCATTCCTATATTGCTTCAATTTCTGATTCTTGGAAGCATATTTTGATCTAACTTGGGATATGACTAACTCAGAGTCACCTATAACTTTCAAAGATTTTATACCATGTCTGGATGCTTATCTTAGACCAATTAACAAAGCCTCATACTCTGCAACATTATTTGTGCATGAAAACATCAAAGTAAATGAGAATTTGAAAGTTTTACCATTTGGAGATATGAGCAATATTCCAGCTCCAGATCCTTCTTTGTTGTTTTCTCCATCAAAATACATAGTCCAAAGACTATCAAGATCAATCCATCCCTCTTGGATTTTTGACTTGTGGGTAAGCTCAACACCTTCCTCTGCTTCCTTATCTTGAACTTTGAAGGGATTAATATCAGTATCAAGGAAGCAATTCATGTTGTCCTTCTCTTCTTCCTCAATCATGTGTGGAGTTCTAGACTCCCTAGTGGCTTTGATATTCTATCCCTCCAACTTGAAAGTAGAAAATGACAAATCACATTGTATGCTGCCTCCCATAGAAGCACTCCATTTTCTTGATAGCAACATCCCATACTGGGGAGGAATATCAACTACCAAAACACTCATGGTCAATTGTTTATTGGGGTATGCAGTCAATCTATAAGGCAAAGCCTTAATAGTACCAAAAAATGGCACTTCTCTTGAATCCATTGCTTGACACCTACCATGAGGTGTGTCCACTTTTAATCCTAATGAATTCATAACCTCAGTAGGCATAACAATATTTGATGCTCTAGAATCAATCATGCAATTTTTTAGCAACTTTCCATTTATTTGCAAAGTCAAAAAGAATGGGTCAATTGCCCCTGTTGTAGTACTAACAACATTTGTGTCCAAATATATTTGAGGGATTTTAGAAACAATCTCCTCACTACAATTTTCATCTTCATCATTCATAGTTGCTACTTGTCTCTCAGCTTTTTTTGTTTCTTGAGTATCAGTATGTACTACACTCTTTACCCATTTTTAGGCATTTTCCTTATGTTCTTCTATTCTCATCATCTCTAACAATGGGACTTTGATAGTGATTTGAGACAACAATTTATTCATGTCAATTGGAACATACTTTAAATTAGATACATCTAGTTTTGAATCTACAATCTCTTTAACAACATCTGGCGTGGATGTATCTGTAGTCTCTTTATTTTGGACCTCATTTTCTTTATGCATAACTAGGACAGCTTCTACTTTAGGTTTAGATTTCACCTTGTAAACAATGTTTGGCTTAGCATTCTTCTTTACCTTGACCTTATCAATAGGAGTAGCATCTTTAACCTTATCTTGTGATACTTTTACATCCTTATCTATTTTCTTGATAAAGATACCAGCAGGCTTGGGATTTGAATCACCAACAAATCTATTCCTCAAGTTGTAATTTTCTTTTGCTTTCGTAACTAGATTGGTTGTTATCAAGGTAATTTCCTCATCATAAGGCCTTCTCAAAGTAGTTGTTAAGTCATTCCTTTGAATGCTGCACTGAATGTTGTCAGGCTCACTATCATCATCATCTGAAAAAACTTGATGATGATATGATTCATTTCTGGTTTGGGAAAGTGAGGCATCCTGATTTTCATCTTCTTCAGCAAAGTCTATCTCACTCAAAACATGAGATGAAAACATCCCACACCCCTGGTCATCATAAGGTTGTTCCTCACTACACTCCTGCTCTTCATGAGAAGAGACATTCTGGGATATAGCATAATAATCAGGATCATGTGGTGACTGACAAGAAATACACCATGGGACCTCTTCCACCACATTAATTGAATTTCTCTATAATGGATCATGGGTCCTATAATTTGGCTTATCTCTTTTGTCAAGAATAAAAGGCTTCCCATCTTTCCATTGAGTACTGTAAGGGAAATTCTGCATCCTGGGCAGTTTGTTGAAATTATTAAAAGGAGGCCTATCTTCTCCTGCAGCTTTATTACCTCTATTTTGATCAGGCTTCAGATCTTTGATTGCTTTCAGAATATGCTTTAAACTTTCATCATCCTTGGGTCTCACACCTTGAGGCTTTCCTGGTTCTCTTCTATTTAAAAGAGGAGACTTATCAACTTCTCTCCTTCCCAACTTTCCTGAGATTCTCCGATTGCTTTCTATATTCATAGCTAACTTGTAGGCTTCAACAAGACTTCTTGGATTTTTGTCTCTCAATAGGTATCCCATCTTTGAGTCAAAAGAATTTAAATATGTGACAAGGCACACCCTGTCATCCAATCTGATTACTTGCAACAATTTGTGCATGGCCTTTTGAAATCTGACATTAAATTCAATAACATCCTCATTGAAGTTCTTTTTATGTTATTGAATTCATTTAGCATAAAACCTTCATGTGTTTTTTCACCATACTGTTCTTTGAAACAATGCCTAAGTAGATTCCATGAACCAATGCTACCACGAGGCAAAGCTCTAAACCAATCCCTTGAGTTCTCTATTAAGGACTGCACAAACAATTTCATGATAACATCATTTGGCACAATATTGTAATCATCAATTATGTCAATAAATTTTTTCAAGTGCTCTTCACAAGTTATGACATTGCTTCCTATAAATTTAGGAAGTTTCTTTTTTATTTCTTTAGGGAAAGGGTTAGGATAACTAGGGATACCAGTAAAAACCAATTGTTTACATCTCTCATGTATAATCCCTGTATTAGGAAAACTAGCACCCTGAGACGTGGATACATTAGTATTTGTGGTGGCAGAACCATTGAATCCTCCTGGTGGGGGAATACCACCTGTCTGATTTGCTAAATTTGCAGTGTCTGCTCCTTGTGTCACATTTGAATTGCCAAAATTCATAGGTCCTGTAGACCTTTCAAGAAGATCTATCTTCTTCTTCATCTCTAATGCTGAGGCTTCTAGTTCTGCCTTTTCAAGTTGCTTGGCTAACAAATCTTGTTCCCTTTTAGCCTTTTCAAGTTCTGCCTCAAACCTCAAATCCTGGTCTACATTTTTCATAGGATTTACAATCTCTTCAATAGAAATATCCTTTTCCTTTTGTTTCCCTTTATCCTTTGGAAACCTTGTTTCAAAAGTCTTGTAAACAACAAGCTACTCATATGTCTACTCAGGAATGGGGACATAATTTATAGCTTCTAGATCTAATAGTTGTTTCTTCAATTGATTAGCTCTTATCATAGCTTGTCTAATTCTTTCTTCCTTTTCTTTTTCCCTTTTGTTCCTAATAGCTACTTGTTCTTGAATCCTTCTTTCAAGTTCATACACTTCTTCAAATATTTCTTCAAAATCAGGCAAAGTTGTCTCAGACTCAACTTGTTGTTCTTGAGGGTCTTTCTGTTGATCCTGAGATTCATGCAGGCCTTGGGGTAGTGAAGAACCAAGGGTGAAAGGGGGAAGAAAGTCCTGACCACTTCTACTTTTACTTCTTGACCTCCCTTCCCTTTCATGTTTTTTTTTAGGATTCATCCTCCTATTTTGGGGTATTCTTTCACCCTCTTTTTCTATGGGGGAGTAATAATCCTCATATTGGTTAAGTCCTAAATCAACTATCTCCTCTTATTTTGAGGCATTTCCCTCTTGATTAGGGGGAACAACACTTTGTTGCCTTGAGTTTCCTCTTTGTTTCCAAGTCAGAGACATATCACTGCTATCTTTTTCTCTTCTAACTTGGTTTTTTCTAGATGTAGTAGGAAGCCCACCCTGCAAACTTTCCTCAGGGTGTTCCCTACTATAAGACCTTGTGTTTCTAAAACTCATGATGATATATTATAGCACTAGTCGCAGAGATGCTTAGAGTCACCACCCACAATATGTGAGATAACTTGGAATCTTACTGAAACTGACTCGTATACTTTTAAATGAAGTCCACTGGGTAAATGATAAGCCAACTAGGATTCTAAGCTCAACTCATACCCACATTATCTATACTTATTTGTAACACTAGAGATATCAAATGATCGAAATAGGTAAGTCAGGAGTCAAGCTCAACTTGAAACCTACACTATTTGCTCTTGACAGTAATTTCTCTATTCCCCAGTAGAGTCACTGACTTGATAGTGACTTGGAAGGGCTGAATCAAATGGGTAATGAGATTTTAAAAGTTACAATATAAACACTGATTCAGAACTGATTTTACTAAATATTATCTTTTCCTTCCTAGATAGGATTTTACACTCCATGAGATACCAATATGCTTATGATGGATATTAAGGATTGGTTAATTCTAAATTTGAGCAATCTATAAGCAATTGGTCCAACTATAGGGATAAGACTACCCTCTTCTACTTCTGGCTCTGCAAAACCAAGGTGGGTGCACCTAATCCAATAGTATTAACTCTGACTAATAGTTCTAACTTTGCCCCTTATTTCTTTATTGGATCTTTCAATATATGATTACAATGAGAGAATAATAAACAAGAACCTATTTTTCATTGATCCTCCATCACTAGGTAGGACAATCCATAAATTTAAATGAAAATAAAGACTAGTAATGATTTTAAATGATTGGGATTACAAGGTTTGAATCACTCTTCTCAACACAAAGATAGGAGAGTATAGGCCAGTGCCTTATCTATTGGGCAAGATATCAAGGAAAAGCATGGATACAATGGTGTTTGAAATTGGTCTCTAAACATAAACACAAATATCTCAAGTCTTTCCTACTTATGAGAATCCTTCAAATAAACTCTAAGAACACATACTCCACTTTGAGCAATATTTAATCTAACCTTAATTTGGAACTCAAAGCATCAATACGTTCATATAAACCTTATGCAAAGATTTAAAGATTCAAAGAATAGAGAAAAGGAGAGAAAAGATCTGAGGTTTTTATTAAGTATAACCTTTCACCATGTGCATACAATATCCTGAATAGAAAGCTTACAAGATAAGAATAACCTGTACCTCTTCTCTATTGTTTGATAAAATGATATCAAAAATTACAATCCTTGACTGAAAAGCTAGGGTTTCATAAATTTCTATCTTTTTAACACCTAAACTTCCCATCATTTCAAATGATCATAAAAAATCCCTTTATAGAAAGAGATGCAACAAGAAACCGATCATTCTAGGGTTACAAAAATTAACCTAAAAGACTTTTACAACAACCCGAAAGGGTTTACAATAAATATGATACTGAAGCAGATGAGATATTTTTGATTGAACCATCCTGGACCTTGAGTCTTCGATGCTATCCTCGGCTCTTTCACCATATCTAATTTTATACTTCGCTGTCCATCTTGATTTTTCTAATCTTGATATTTTCTTGGCAAGAGAAAACCATAAACAAATCAAAATGCAGCACTTCATGCTATTGATATTCCTTTCCAACTGCAAAATGTCTTGGATCAATAAATTCTTTGCCACCATTCTATTTTATGCAACTGACTGATTCAGACCCCTATGAAAACCCTTATAGGAATTTAAAATTTGAAATAAACGGTAACCAGGTAGAGTTTAAAACAAGACCGTTGATGCATTTTATTCCCGATAGATCGGGCGACTCATATAATCTCACAATAGTTAATGAAAATCTTTAAAAATTGCTTTCCACATCAGTTAAACCTTTGACCAACTAAAAAAGTGTACATCAGTGATGAAATGGCATACTGGACCCATTTTTGATAAGCTTAAGATCAAACGGTTGTCGCAAAATCACATAGCCTCAAAAGATTCTATGTGATCATGTGACAACCGCAAGATCTTACATCTTGGCATCTTTTAGAATCTCTCAGGCCCACTGACATGTCCTCCTTTTCCAAGTCAACCAATCAAATTGAAACACCTCAACAATGACTCACTAGACATTCCCACTATCCTCAATGAACCCTTTGACTATCAAGCAATTTGGTGAACATGTGACTGAAGGCCATCTCCAAGTTGCGGAGTCTCTTCCCTTAACCCTTGTATGGTCTAGTGATCATGTGAACACTGTATTCATTGAATCTCACAATCTCTCCTTGACCCTTGGTTTCATTTCATGAATGCATGAAAACCTTATTCGCCAAATCACTAGATAATATCTTAACCCTTTATAGGAATCCTTGTTTACATTTGGTGAATAAGCGACCAAGGCATGTCTTGTATTCATGGAATCCTTTTCTTAACCATGATACAATTTATAGAACATGTGATTGAAGGATTCACTGAATCACTGAATAATTTGGGGCTTCACTAACCTTTTCGAAGACTTCATGAATACACACATTCGCCCATTCGCTAAGTATTTTAGAACCCTGCCAAATTAATATGAGAATGAGCAAACAGAGAAAACCTTAGACCTCCACCAAATATTTTGTCAAAGCCACCAAACCTATAGGATAATGAAAAAGACACAGTCACTGGTTCGCCAAATCTTTATGCAAGACCCCACATGGGCCCGCCTGATGCCACTTGTGAATAATTCATTCATTGCTCACTGCTCGATCATCTCTGACACTTGCAAACTATCCATATATCCTGACCCACCTTGACTTGGGTACACTTGGTGATTTCATGACTAAAGAAGCTCTAAGTCACATGATACATTTTCTAACCATGGTTACATCCCGAGAATGCATGAAAGCCCACACTCACTAGGTCACTAGATATACTTTTAACCTTGAGTCATGTCATGAGATTACACATTGGTTGTTGATCATGTCCTCATCCTATGGCTATCACTGAATCTCTAGATAACATGAGACTTGACTGTTTGATTCAGTGACCTAGAGATAACCATGCTCACCAATTCACTAGAAGTTAAAGCATTGATCACCTGGAATAGGAGAATATGTGTACACACTATCGCTTATTCGTTGAATGAGAAACATAGCCACCAAGGACTTAACTGCACCCTGACCTTGACATAACCCGCACCCATCTAGAGAATACATGAACAAAGGCCATCGCTAAGTCGCAAAATGTTCATTTAACTCTGGGTTACATTATGAGAATGAGTGAACACATCACTCCCTGAACTGCTGAATAATTATATGAAACTACCAGGAATTAAGTGATTACGAGAACACTGCACTTGGGAGTTCACCGAATAGGAAGGATAACTACATGAGGACTTGGAGAACCAGTGACAACATGTATTCACTAGTTCGCTGAATGATAAAGGGACATGAAAATATATTAAGTGATTTAGTGAACATGAAGAGGGAAATGACCATGTGCAGAAATAGGATTTTAGTGGCCTGAAAAAGTAAGAGAGAAATAGACATTGACTAGGGAAAACTAGGGTTTATTTCTTGCAACGGATAGATTTTTGAATATTTGTCTAGCATTTTGGCAAGAAAATAGGAAAAATAATTGCAAAGGCTTGATAAAAATATTAAAGCCATGGAATTTTTCAGTTGTGCTAACACCTAGTAGACCTTATCATGCATTAGGACCCCTAGGGAGTCCCCATGACCACTTTTGACATAGTGGAATGCTAAAGTGTGTCTTAAGGGGTGCTAGGACACATTAAGACACACTTGAGCATTCCAATGTGTCAAAAGGGGTCATGGGGA
Source organism: Chamaecyparis obtusa (assembly GCA_027943335.1). NCBI lineage: Eukaryota > Viridiplantae > Streptophyta > Pinopsida > Cupressales > Cupressaceae > Chamaecyparis > Chamaecyparis obtusa. The sequence continues at coordinate 69,229 of BSBK01010021.1, read as the reverse complement.
CTCTCTAGGAGTCCTAACGCATGATAAGGAATACTAGGATGCCTAGGGAGTCCCCATGACCACTTTTGACACATTGCAATGCTCAACTATGTCTTAAGGGGTCCTAGGACCCCTTTGGACACACTTGAGCTCAGTTTATACTGTGCTCGGTATACACTACACTTCTCGGTGTATACTGTAATGCTTCATCAATCGACCACACTGCCTTGTGTCTTTCATCTTTTATTCTCATCATAGATGAATGAAACATAATCAGGTCAATAAAATAAGGTCATAGACTCATCAGTAAGTTACCCAATTTATTCCTTATCCTCATCTATCATATGCATCTTCCTCATGTAGATATTTCTTCTCTTCATCTCTCTTACTCCTTTTGTACAGATGTTTAGGTATAGTAACTCGCAAGATAAGTGTTGTCAAACTAGTTGACATCAATGATGAGATATTACTGATTTAATCATATTACATATCTAATTAGAAACTCATTGATCTCTAATCATAGATCTTCAATTAGGTTCTAAATCAATTGTAGTTCATCATATTTTGCCTAGGGCATTAGCCTTGAAGCATTGGAACAGTCTTCCAGATTCTGAGTGTTTTGAATCTTTATGTACATCGCCTTAACTTGATTTCCATCCAATGGCATTGAATTCCCATGGAGGTGTCACAAGTTAAGGTCTAAACTCCATAACAGAGCCAAGTGGAGATTTCATCAAAGTCAGTCTATCAAGGAATTGACTGTCCTGCATAGAGCTAAACAAATTCTAATCAAAATGAAACTCTAAAATGTGAATGCATAAAAGTTAACTTGCTGTGAAATCTAATTCATCTAGTCCCTTTGTAGTAGAATATGTATAATGGAAACACAAAAACTAATCAAATGAACACTAGACACCATGGATGCATCGAAAATGAACTTCAATACCTGTAAATGCATAAATGAATTTGCAGAGATATTAAGTCTATTTATTCATTACAAGACCAACTGTGCTTATTCATTACAAATTTATTTATTTAAGCTTCCAAGGTAATCCCTTATTCAGAATAATGCTATCCATTAGGTATTAAATCTATTGACAAATTCCATGGGTAACAGCTAATCCGATTCAAACCAAGGATAAAAGGATTAGGTATTTCTGATGGAACAAAGATTTACTATTATTATTTCCTCTAAGTCTATTGATAGAGATTTTCTTAGGGCATTGGCCATGAAGCAGTGGAACTGTATTCCAAATCCTGAGTGTTGGATGTATTAAAATAAATTACCCTAATTTTCTTTTTATCTAGCGGCATTGGGAATCCCATGTAGAAGATACAAATTAGGACCGTGACTTCATGACAAAGCCGAGAACAAGGGTTTGGAATCTAATTTTGAACATAATGAAACTTTCTATAACATTCAAAAGGTACTTATTAATTTCATGTTTGACTGTGTAAAGCCAAATGTCACAATCCCATGCATAAACCCACAGATGAACACAGGATCTCAAACCCTTCATTATTTTTAACACCTGGAAATAAGAACATTTAACAAAGCCTATGTTCAATACATAGCAAAGAAAACAAGAATGCATGAATTAATAATCCTCTACCACATACCTTATGTAAAGATTCAGCTCAAGCTCCTGCTACTACCCCATGATGTCAAGTTGGGACATATCTACTTCATGCCCGCACTGCCCTTCCTTTTTTTTGAAATGAAATAATGAAATGAGAAATGAAATTCACCTTTTTTTTAAAGTTATGCCTGTGTTTGTCAAAATTTTGACCACCACAAAATTTGTCGCTTCAACAAACACGAGCATAAATTAAAAAAAAACAAAGTTTTCCTTCTATAATCCAACCAAGCAAAACCTTCTTACTTTTTGGTCAAAAATTTTGGTAGAAAAACTAGGCAAAATGTACTAGTGTGATGTGATAGGGAAGTTTGATGCTAGAAGTGATGAATGAATCTTTCTTGGTTACTCTATTAAAAGAAAGGCTTACAAATGTTTATGTTATACACTAAGTTTGCACCCTTGTTTCAAGCTCTCTTGGTCTTGATAACTTAGTATAACATGGGAATCATCTCCAAGTTGTGGGACCTATGCTAACTGATATGAGACCTCTAGGTTCTAGGCTAGTTCCTCTTGGATAATCACCTTAATTTTATTCTTGATAGGAAAAGTAAATCTTTTGAGGGAAAGGGATAGAAGGAATGCATGAAAGGGAAATAACTAAAATCAAACTACCTACTAGGTGATACACTGAAATGAAGGGGTTGAATCTCAATATAGAGGATGAAAATAATGAACAACTCAGGTCTAGGAGATCACAACTCACTAAATAGGCCTGCATAAATATTTCATAGAAGGGTCTACAAAGAAAAGAGAGTATTCAGGAAAGAAAAATTCTTTCACAAACAATGACACTCTTAGGATTAGACAATAATCTATGACCTGCAAACAAACATTCACCTCTGCAACTCGGCATAGGAATGAGATAAAATTGTTAAGGGATTGAGGTATACCCACAAAAGCATTCACATCAAATCATCCACAATAACACACAAAATTGCAAAAAGAGAGAGGGATCAAGAACCCTAAGAGATCACTACAAAAATCATATACTTCAATTCAATAAGAGATAATCCAAACAAGGAAGCATAGGGACATGAAGAATTGTCAAAAAATACCTCTGCAATATCTGAATCATCAATGGGAGATTACAGAATGTAGAAAACCAAAGGGCATAAAAATGCCACAGATAGCATTCTAAGAAAGAGACTTTCTTCTTTACAAAATGTGAACTATGAACTTCTAAAAGCTCCAAAAACAATATATACATCTCCTCTTGCACACAGGAAAGAGTCAAAACCTAACTAGGGTTATAGATTTGCATTAAATGTCCAACCCTAAATCTATCAATTCTGATCATAAATACAACTCTGCAAAATCACAGCCTTTCAGATATTCCTCTTTGTGTGCCCATCCCTATACTATGCCCACCTATGGACAAGCAACCTGGATCACCAACTCTCCTGCACAAAGTCTCACCGTGAATGCACTGACTGGTACTTCTCAAGGACAAGAATCGACCCATGGTGGCCTGCTTAGACTTCCTACTCATCATCCTCAACTGCAATCATCTTGAGACATAAATTATTTGAGCTACCCCACCGCTTCACAGCTGCTACTTGTTTGAATCAATCACTGGCAAAAACCCTTGTAGAGATATTTAAATTTAAATACCAATGGTTAATAGGTCCAATTTTAAAACATGACTGTTGATGTCCAACATTTCCTGGTAGATGAATGGCTTAGATCAATTTACAACAGTCACGAACCCCTTAGAAAAGTCAAGAACCACATCGTCAGTAGCGCCCAATGAAAAATGAGCACGCTAGAAAGGACTGACACCTCAAAAGTCAAAAGGACCTGGAACCTACATTGGAGGGTTGTTGCTATGCCACTGCCTTTAAATATTGTTCATCTTCCTTCAGCAATATAGCGACAACCGCAAGATTCATCCACGTTTTAACCTGCCTTGTAAGCTAAAAGACCTCAGGCCCACTGACATGTTTCCACCTGTCATTCTTCTATTTTCTCTCGACCGCTCCATCAGTAGACACCTCGACCTCCTCTGACATTAGTCCCACTACAAGCTAGATTCTGATCCAACGACGGGTGCATGATCACATGGGCCGAGAATATTCCATGCGATCATACGACGATCATTAGATCTTTAGTAAACTGGGACCCCACTTACATTTTGGTCCACCTGTAGGTCTTCATCAGCATATGGAAACCAATCACATCCGAGCAAGTCAACAACATGTAGCACTGGCCCCACTTGATATTTACCTTTACTTCAACCAATAAGAAGGTGGCAGGTCACCCTGACCTAGCATCTGACTCGTTGACAGAACTTGAACACTTGGCAAATCGAACGGTCGGTGCATGATCGCATAGCCTCAAAATATTCCATCCAAACATGCAATGGCCATTGATCTTTATCCTTCTGACACAGGGCCCCGCACTGACAACCTACCATATCACCAATTCCGGGAGAGAAATGTGCACATGCTTTTAAAAAGATTGAAATGGCCCAGAAAAGGTAAAATCAATGGCTGGCGTATGATCGCATGGGCTAAGAATATTCCATGAGATCATATGACAAATGTTAGATCTTTAGGAAAGACAACACATTGGGCTCGCTCTGACATAGCTCCACATCATAACTTTTTGACCAACCAGGATCAAACACCTTGGACAGCTGGCAGTGGACCCACCGACAAAGGAAACGTTGCACTAAAGAGGAGGATCAACAGTCATCATTATACCACGATGCTTAAAGAGACATCATCTTCACCCAATGGTATAACGAGAGCCGCTGATCATACATGAACTTTAACTGCCAAGAAACTGAGACTGCCAAACAAACCATGACCGCTCACCAGGTCGTAGGGTGTTAAGGACTTAACTACCAAAAATCAAAGAACTTGTGACTAGCTAGAAAATAAAGCGCACATGAAGAAAAGGACCCTCAAGTGACCGAAAAAGGTAATAGTGAAAAAGAAAGGCCGTAGGGTTTTTTAGTGTTTTTTTGGGGCCAATGGCTACTTTTTCAAATTCAAACCTATATTCCAGAGAGTTGAGTGTTTGTAGAGACCAAAAGACAAGACACAGGGCCATGAAACTTTTAGGGATGCTCGGTAGGGGGAAAACAGAGACCCTGGGATGGAAATAGCCAAATTTGTATGAAACAAGGAAATTTGGGCAACAGTTTCAATCTGAGATTAAGGAAGATGATTGAAAGTAACAATGTAAGAATAGATGAGAAGTTTCACATTCAAGAAAGGATGTATGATAGTAATCAAAATTTAGAGATAAAAGAAACTACTACTTCTACAGAAGGAGAAGAACTTGTTGAGGTAGAAAGTGAAAAAGAGGCTTGTGATGCTAGCACAAGTAAGTCTACAAAGACTCCTAAAACACTTAGGTATGTAAAAAATAACCATCTTAAAAATCAAATTATTGGCAATACCGGTCAGGGAGTACTAACTAGATCAAAGGTTAGAGAAGAAATTTGTTTGATTTCTCAAGTTGAACCTAAAACCACAGATGATGAATTTAAAGATGAATCTTGGATAAATGCTATGAAAGAAGAGTTAGATCAGATAAAGAAGAATAATACTTGGAAACTAATTCCTAGACCCAAAAACAAAAATGTAATAGGAATAAAATGGATTTTTAGAAACAAGATGGGTGAAGAAGGAATTGTTGTAAGGAACAAAGAAAGACTTGTGTGTAAGGGTTACTCACAGCAATAAGGCTTAGACTTTGAAGAAACATTTTCTCATGTTTCTAGAATAGAAGTAGTAAGATTATTCTTGGCTTATCTTGCACATAAAAACTTCAAGGTGTATTAGATGGATGTGAAATTTGCAAATTTTTGAATGGAGATCTTGAAGAAGAAGTCTATATAGAAAAACCAGATAAATTTCCTCTATGTGAGGATAAACACATGGTGTACAAATTGAAGAAAGCTCTATATGGGCTAAAGCAAGCTGCTAGGGCTTGGTATGAAAGGTTAGACAAGTATCTACTTCAACTTGGATTCAGAAAATGTAATGCAAATAGTAATTTGTACTTAAGAACTAGTGAAGATGGAATTCTAATAATGGAAGTCTTTATGGATGATATTATCTTTGCTAAATAAATGGAAAGTGAATTTGAGATGTCCATGATAGGTGAAATGATATTTTTTCTTGGATTACAAATAACTCAAAATGAGAATTCTATTTTATTTCTCAGACCAAGTATCTCAAATAGTTACTTAAAAAATTTAGAATGGAAGATTGCAAACCAGTAGGAATGCCTATGGTGACTAGTAACAAGCTAACAATTGATGATGAATCAAAATGTGTTTTTTAGACCTTGTATAGATCAATGGTTGGAGGTCTACAATATCTAACCCATACCAAACCAAATATTGCTAATGTTATTGGAATTGTGGCTAGATATCAGGAAGAACCTATAGAAACACATCTAGTTTCCATAAAAAGGATACTGAGGTATCTAAGAGGAACCATAGACTATGGCTTATGGTATGATAGAAATTATAGCTTTGAACATCATGCTTACACTAATGCTGATTGGTCAGGGAATATTGATGATAGAAAAAGTACTAGTGGTGGTACATTTTTCCTTGGGAAAAAGTTGGTTGCTTGGCTAAGTAAGAAACAAGATTGTATAGCACAATCTACTACTAAATCAAAGTATGTTGCTTCTACTATAAACTGCACTCAGATTGTTTGGATGAAACAAATGTTGACAGACATTGGATAAATTTTGATGAGCCTGTTGTTATCCATTATGATAACACCAGTATAGTAAATATGTCAAAGAATCTAGTGATGCACTCCAAAAATAAACATATTTCTATCAAGTATCACTTCTTGAGAGACAAGGTTGCAAAAAAGGAAATCAAATTAAAATATATCAGTACAAAAGAACAAATTTCAAACATCTTCACAAAGCCACTACCGAAAGATACCTTTGAATATCTCAGAGGTATGTTGGGGATTTAGGCCCCTCCTAGTCAGAATTAAACAATGCAGAGATGCATCAGTCCAGGGGTTTTAGAGCCTTATCATATTCTAGACTTGATGTAGGGATCTACTCAGGGGTAGTGATCGTGGAAGAAAGATGTTGAAAAGCAGTTGATGACTCATGGCACCCTTTTCCATTGTTGTCAAAGGGGAAGTATTTCTATGAGAAAATCCCTACTATATGTGGAGATTTTTTGGTTGTAGGTATTTGGATTGATATAACTGGGTATGTGGAAGATCATGGTATGCCAAACTAGGCCCTTAAGTGGCAATGAAAATTCAGAAAATCAGGTTTAGGCAAGTTGACATAAAAATTTGAACAACTTATAAATATTGTATCAAAAATATGTAAGAGGATAATATGTAGAAAATTGAATTTAGTTTCTACTATACTAGGCCTTTTTTCAAAAATAATTATTCTATATGTTAACAATTTCAAATTTCAATGTAGTAGTACAAAAATTTCAGGAAAAAAATAAAGAGTAGGTGTATGTCTAACCACCTTAAACACAATCACATGATAACTTTTTTTTAAAGATTCTAGATATAAGTAGTAGACTCATGTCTGGATGTGACACATATTTTTTTATAATTTTTTTCCAAGTAAATAATTAATTATGATTTTTCTTCTATAGATTTCCCTGAATACAAAAAATCTCATGTTTGACCACATTAACTTAGTCTAAACTTTATCAAATTGATTTTTTTAAAATTTTTCTTATAGTAGGAAAAGCATAGAATATGACACATGTTTTAGATTTCAAAAATTTTATATAGTTTGAAATTTATAGCTATATTTCAATAGGTCTATCAATCAGGACTAGAAAGATAATAAGTAGGTGTATGTCTAACCACATTAAACAAAATCAAATGATAATATTTTTTTATAAGATTCTAGATAAAAGTTGTAGACTCATGTCTAAATGTGATGTATATATTTTTGCATTTTTTTTCAAATAAATAATTAATTATGATTTTAATGATACAAATTTTTCTGAATATTAAAACTCTCATGTTTGGCCACCTTAACTTAGTCTAAACTTCATCAAATTGAAAGAATTATTCATTACTATTATATTAGGAGAAGCATAGAATGTGATGTATATCTCAGATTTCAAAAATGTTATAATGTTTGAGAGTTATAGTTATTTTTCAAAGAGTCTATCAATCAAGACTTCTTTTTCACATCGCCACTTTTTGGCATACCATGATCCTGTACATACCCAACTTTGGGATAATATTTTCTCATATGTTGACATCAATGCCAAAGGGGGAGATTGTTGGATATTGATAATGCATGGGGAGGTGATTAAGACATTTAATATTTTTAATCATTACATTACTGAATGGTCACTCATACTATTGTCATTTGTGTTTTGTCACTGATGTCAACATATGTTTCTATGAGGCAATCAGACTGGTAATCATAGAGTATGGATGTTTCAAATGAGGCAAAGATAGATGAGAGTTTAGAAGGATATTGTGATCTTATATCCAAGATCACATCATATAATGTTTCCTATTGGATGAGTTATAGATGTTTGGTGAAGACTGGTCACTAACTATGACAGTGAGAAATGACAGAGTCAATCTCTGAGTTTTGTGTATAGCTTTCTGGTGATGTGGAATTAGTGCATGTGAACTTATAAAATGAAAGAGAGAGTATTGAAGAATTTTCTATGAACTGTGCAAGGTACAAAATACAGGATGGCATCAGTTGTGGCATGCACATTGGAAGGTGATCTATTTGGAAGACAACTATAGAGATGTAGCATGTATGATGGATGGAAAACTTGAATTAAGGATGTTAGTCCTTAATTGTTGTAATGTAATCATTGTAGACTTGTCCTAGATACTGTGTATATCTTAGCAAGGTTTTATGTAATTGTTTGTAATTAGAAAAACCTCATGGGCTGACCTGTTTATAAGAATTTTAATAAGGTATAAATGAAAGGTCTTTTCTTTGGAAAAGATGTAAATTACAAGAAGGTGATATAGAGAGATTGTAAAAGTTGTGAGCTTGTGCCTGTTGTATGTAGAGCAGAGGTTTATTGGTGGACTTCATTGGAACTGATCAAGCATAGATAGTTGTTGCCAAACAATTCAAAAGATTGTGTATTTCTTAATATACACTTGTGTTGTGAACAGTGAAATCTGAAGGTGAACTTAACCTTCTTTGGGAAGTGAGCCTTGGGCAGTGAGCCCTACCTTTTGTTCTTGACTCCTAACATGGTCTATCCTCTAACAAGGACTATGTACTATAATGTTTTAATAAGCTCCTAATAGGGCTATATCTTCTAACAAGGATAACTATACTCTCAGTACATCATTTGTGGGTGCTAATTCCCATTGGGGTTTTTACCTTTAAGAGGGTTTCCCCAAGACCAAAATATTGTGTTATTGTGTTGGCATTCATTATTTTCATTAGATCTGATATTGTGGTCCTTAAAGGTTAAAGTTTAATATTTTTTATACAACTGATTCACCCCCCCCTCTCAATTGTATTGTGGACTATTATTCCTAACATGGGATTGGGATGTGAATCAAACTATTGTAGAGAATAAGTGAAGGAAGCACATGTCTTAAAAGAAAATGATTGTGTACATGGCTGGGAGCACACATTTTGGGATAGTAAAGGTAATTCGTATGGGAAGATTATTTTTAGTTTTGATTTGGAGATCGAATTTTCTTAAATTTAACCTGGTACTATAGGTGATCATTTAGAAATTCTATTCTTTCAATCAGTATTAATTACAGTTGCATAAAACAATGTTTGACTAGATTTGTATAAATATTTTTCTTTGATTTTTTGGCCACACAGTAGATTATATGGAAGAATACAATTAGAAAATAGTAGATAAACTAGGCCTATTTTTGCTTCTTGGGATGGTTATTTTGAATTATGGTAAAAGTAAAATGAAATAAAATTTTAATATCTTGTTTTCATGAGTATCATAAATCTGTTATCATTTTGAACAATAAAAGTTAAGAGTACGTGATGCATTTGATAGTACAATTTAAAGGAAGTTTATAAACAAGATCATAATTGGCAATTTTACATGATTGGTTATTTCTTAAAACTTATGCAATATACCATGTGATTGGAATAGAAAGAGAAGGGTAATTTAGATGTAATTACCTATCAGTGAAACTAGTTTTTTAAAAGATTCTTTGGCCAAAGATTTTTTTTCGCATATGTATCATTAATATGCTTGGTTAGTTTTGTACTTTCTCTCTGCCGCTCTGTGATTAGGATATCAACTTAGACTAAAGATTTTTAAAGTAGTTAGAATTATAGTTGCATCATATTCTTTCAACTCATTAGTGTTGAGATGCTAGTCTCCTCAAGTAGGGTCAGTGCACTTTCCATTTTAGGGTAAGCCCTAGTGGAGCTAACCACTCCATGGTTGAGTGAAAAAAGTGCCTGGTCCACACTCCCATTTCAGGATGTGCAATGGGATGTATTTTCTAGAGGCTTAGGAGACATGGATTGCGGATACTGTGGTTCCATGTTACCATAAATTTGATAGTTGGGAGATGTAGATTTTCATTTATAAATGTAAATTAACGATTTATATGGTTGGATTGATAGAAGGTAAAAAATTTATAATTATGATGTATTTATGTTTTTTATATGATTGTACGTCTCAATGATATGGCTGAATGATGTAATTTGTAACCCTTTTTATCATTATTGTATTTTAACATTTATGGTCAAATTTTGTAACATTGATGACATACGTGGATTAATATTTGTCGAACTTGAGTATTTTAGCCTTGTGAAATGTTTATTTCTTTATGGGAATTTAGGTCTTTGCATGTGGTATCAGAGCTATGTTTAAACCCTAGGGCCTGGGTCTTCTATGCTAAAGTTGTGTTTGTGCATGGATCAAGAATAGATTGGCAACATGCAGACCTAAAATAGTGGCCGATCTGGAACTAGCAATGAACAAAATGGCTTTCCCAATCAAAGGCTAAATGAAATTGTAGTCAACTTAGATGAACAGGGGAACATTTTGTAGTAGCAAAATGACTAGATGAGTGGTATTGAAGATGACTTAAGGGGTAGATAGAATGAGGGTCATCAGGATGATGAAGCTCATAGGAAATAGGTGGAAGATCAAAGACTTGAGGCTGTTTGGAAAGAGGAAGAGGATAGGATGATTGAGGAATGACGTAAGAGAGATGTCGATATTGGGGAAAATGCAAGAGATCTGAACAATGACCAGAGTGCTGAGGAACTAAGAAGGACCTTAAAAATGTTGCACCACCTAATTTTGATGGGAAAACTATAGGGCATGATGCTTAGGCATGAATCATATCCATGGAAAAGTACTTTCATGTTCAAAATCTTTCAAGATAGTCTAGGGATTTATGGGGTGCTTCCTAGTTGATTGGAGAACTAGCTACATGGTGGAATAATGAAATGGCTAAGAAGAAGTTACGACCAAGACAAATATCTTGGGATGATTTCCTTGTCTAATTCAAGAAAGGATGGTTACCACAACTATTTTATGACAAGAAAGTGTCTGAGTTCCAAAATTTGATCCAGGGGGTCTTGTCACTAACCGATTAACATGAGAAGTTTTTCCATTTGGTGAAATATGTTCCACAATATCTAGAGGATGAATGTTTTAGGACACGTAAGTTAATTTTGGGATTATGTCCAGAGATTGGATCTGAGGTTGAGATGCATGAACCAAAAACTATGGAGTTGTCTTATGCTAAGGCATTGTTGCAAGAGGAGAAACTAAAAAAGATATCAACAATCCAAACCTCACAATGAAATGATAGTTCATAAGGATTCAAGAGAAAGTATGACAATGATAAATCAAGGAACAATGGACATCATAAAGTGTGAAACCTGAGAGGTAAAGACATGGTTGATGGAGGCAGAAACAATAACAACCCTCAGAATCAGAATCAGAACAAAAACAATAACTGGAATGGAAACAACTGGAGGAACTTAACTGAAAACAAGCAAGGAACAAGAAGTGGGTTTTTCAATTGCGGGGGTAATAATTATGCTTCTTATTGTCCTCAGAATATGACTCAAAGAGAAGGTAAAGCTCCTCAGGTACAACACTAGATTCATGTAGCGGTTGATCATCGCCAAGCAAATTTTTAGGCAGCTCCTATTCAGATAGTTGGTAATCTCTATGGACACAATGTTTTTGTTTTAATTGATACTGGAGCTACTGAATGCTTTATCGACCCTAAGTTTGTTTCAAAATTATCTATTAGAGATGGTTATTTCTCTGAACCATAGATGGTTGAATATGACAATAGGATAGAGCGCAGGGTTGAACAATGTCTAGCATGCAATAATTTGGAATTTCCAAAATTTCAAACATAAGTTAACCTTTATGTCACTCCTTTAGGATCTTATGATGTTATTTTGGGCATAAATTGGCTAATTGAGCACAATTCCATTGTGAATTTTAAGGACAAGTCAATTCAATTCTTCGATGATTCTGGTATGCCTACAGTTGTTAAGGGTAATCAAAAGCCTTTGGAAGTAAGGCTAATATCTGCAATGCAAATGAAGAAGGCTCAGAAGAAGGGGTGTGTGATCTATGTAGCTTAGGCAAAAAACTTAGACACTCCTTCTAGTCTAAATGATCATCCTATCTTGTAAGAGTTCCAAGATGTGTTTCTAGAAGAACTACTTGAATTGCCTCCTAAGAGAGAATTTGACTTCTCTATAGATGTGTTACCAGGAACCAAACCTCAATCTAAGGCTCCATATAGGATGACAACCACAGAAATGTATGAGTTGAAAACTTAGTTGCAGGAACTTTTAGACAAAGGGTTCATGCGCCCTAGTGTGTCACCATGGGGAGCACCTGTGATCTTCATAAAGAAGAAAGATGGCACCTCGAGGTTATATATAGACTACCGAATGCTTAACAAGGTAACTATAAAGAATAGATATCTACTTCCTAGAATTGATGAAATTTTTGATCAAATGAAAAGAGAAATGGTGTTCTCTAAAATTGACCTAAGATCTGGATACCATCAACTCCGGATCAAGGAGGAGGATATAGAAAAGACAACTTTCAAAACAAGGTATGGGCATTATGAATTTGTAGTATTACCTTTTGGTCTGACTAATGCTCCTATAACATTCATGAACTTGATGAATAGTGTGTTCCAAGATTGTTTGGATAAATTTGTAGAGATTTTCATTGATGATATATTAATTTATTCCAAGAATCTTGAGGAACATGAGGAGAACTTGCATATAGTTTTGCAACACTTCAAAGATAGGAAATTGTATGGAAAATTGTCCAAGTGTTAATTTTATCAGAAAGAAATTCACTATTTGAGGCATATAATTTATGCTAAGAGAATTGTAGTGGATCCTGCAAAGATTCTAGTTATACCGAATCCTAACGGCCATTTTACTATTATCATTGATACTTTAGGTGAGGGTTTAGGAGGTGTACTTATGCAGGATGGTAAAGTAGTGGCTTACGAGTCACAAAAGTTGAAGCAGTATGAGGTTAATTATGTGCATCATGATTTAGAACTTGCTGCCATAGTTCATGCACTTGTGATGTGGAGACACTACCTTTTAGATAAGCCTTTTGAGTTGAAAATAGACCACATGGGTTTGAGGTATATCTTCACTCAACCCAACCTTAATGCTAGATAGAGGTGATGGATAGAATTCTTGAGCGAGTATGATTTTGGTATTGAATATATCAAAGGGAAGGAGAATAGGGGAGTTGATATGATTTGAGCAGAAGGAGACACATTTCAGCTATTTCCACTACCCAAACATATCTAAAGGAAAAGGTGTTGTAGAACCTCTAGGGTGATGACCATTATGAGTTGGTCAAATCAGCATTACAGAATTATCTGACAAGCCACCGTTTTGATGTTTATTCTTTTGATGAGGATGGTATTTTGAGATACCAAGGGAGGATGTATATTCCCAACAAGGATGGGTTGAGGAAATTGGTTTTTGAGGAGATGCATTGCACTCCATTTTTAGGGCATCTAGGAGTTAATAAGATGCTTGCTGATATGTGTCCAGTGTATTTTTGGCTCGGACTTAAAAGAGATGTGGTAGTATCTATAGCTCAGTGTCTAGAATGCCAGTGGGTTAAAGCTGAGCATGTCCATCCAGTTTGACTTTTGTATCCTCAAGAGATACCATAATACAAGTGGTAGGTTATCAAGATGGACTTTGTCTAAGGTTTTCCCACGACTAGGTGCAAACATGATGTAATCTTGTTTGTGGTTGATAAATTGACCAAGGTTGCTCATTTCATACCAGGTAGTTTCAGGGATCGATCCTTCATTTTTTCCAAGAAATTTGTTTAGGAGAATTTTAGACTTCAGGGAGTATGTAATACCTCTCCTATGGTGATACTTAGACTTTTCTGATTTGGACATTTTATTATTATTATGGTCAAGACTATACATTTACATTTATGTTTTGTGGATGATGACATGATGAATATGCTCATTTATAGTTAGTAATTACATGTTTATGAGATTAGAAAATTATCTATTTTTATATGGATCTAACCCAATTATTTGAATCTAACCACTATCATGATGTTTTATGTTTCATGGATGTGTCTGATGTGTTTTTCATGACTCCAGGATGAAGTCGTAGTTACTCACTTAGTTGAGGTCCACATGATGTATCGATCCTGGTCATCTGCTTGCATATATCTAATTTGTATCTCCATATGTATATATATGTATCTCTTCTTGGTGATGTAGGATTGCAGGTACCGGGTGTCGTCTCCACCTAGCTTCACAGGTCTGAGTGATCCCTCAAAATCCTCGATCGTTGTTGTTGTTACGGAGGTATCACCAGGTCCACAGGAAGAAACTTCACCTTTGATCCTTTTATCCTTAGGTGGGAAGTGTCGAGTCAGTCCCTTGTGTGAATGTCTTATGTGGTTTTGTAATTGATGGAATTGTGGATCTTGTAGCTAGTTCTTGCCTTCATGATATGTTCAATTCTGTTAGTAGATCATGGATGTAGATTATTGTTCATTTGAGGGTATGATTTAGTAGCGTGTCTCATTAGGAGCGATTTTGAGTGCAATTTAATCATGTGGTTTTAATACCCATGATAAGGATTAATTTTATGGTATTTTAATGTCTAAGGAAATATTAATAGTAAAAGGTTTTAAATAATAGTGGTAAAATTCTAACCTATGTTAGTGGCTACTTAATATATGCATATATATTTTAGAATGGGGATTAAGGTATGAATAAACAATATAGTTTATAATAATGTTATTCTAATGTTTAACATTAATAATAATGTACCTTATTTATGGTATTATTTTATAATACTAATAATGACAAAGAGTCTATAGCAATAAAAATAATAATATGTTTTATAATAATAATATTATGCTTGTAATAATATTTGTAATAATAATAATAATATATGTACACATAGGCATATGGGTGCACACATATGCATATGCATACATATATTTATATATAATTATTACCATGTAATCATTTATTATATTAATAAATAATTAGATCAATTAGCGGTATGGTAAATAGGATTATCCTATTACCATAGTTAAATAATTTAATAAATTATTTTAAGATTATAATATTTATTTTAATATCCTTAAATTTAAGGACTTAGATTATAGTTTATTTATTCCTTTACGAGAATGAGTTTTCAAAACCATCTCATTAACGGATGGATAGTTGAGATGGTTGCACCGGTTGGATTACCTGTGCAACCTCCTCCTCCATCCTATTTACAGGAAAGATTTCCTGTGTAAAAGGAGTTGGGAGAAGAGGATTATTATTATTATTATTGTGGTAGAAAATTTATCTTGTGAGTTTGGCATTTGGATTGTTACGGGTAGAGGCTAGAAGATTGCGAGCAAAGGGATTCAAGGAGTGTTGGAAACATCGGAGAGGGTTTGATCTTCCTTCTTCTCCAACTGGTCTTCGCAGGACTCCAGGTTGGAATCCATCCTAAGAAGCAGATTTATCTTGTAGAATGAATGTAAAATCTAGATTTCTGGAAAAGTTTTTGTATATTGTGCTATGGTTGGTTGAAAAATATATATATATGCTTTATTTTCTATGTATTTGAAATGTGTTTGTGGAAAGTTATTTTACGAATGTTTGTATGTTCACTGTGGTGAAACCTCCTTGGAAGGGTAGAAGTGGTTTTGATCTGGTAGAGTAGTGTATTTTACTGTCACTGGATGTATTATGAACGCTTCCAGATTTTAGAACTTTTGTTGCAACCTTACTGTTTCATGTCTATCTATGCGCCACCCTTTCTTTTCCCAGATCTAGAATATATTTGTTAGATAGGTAGGGAGGATTGATGGGCCGTTTCTGAAGGGAAACTGGGATATCTCAAATGGGTCATGCTCATATTAGGCAACCTTAGTCCCCATAACACCCATTTTTACCCGCAAGACAAAGTTGACAGTCGTTCTCTGTAGTTCCAGTCGGCTCAGTGTGTTAACCGAGTTAGGTCGGTAATATGTTAACCGAGTGAGGTCGGTAATGTGTTAACTAAGTTAGGTCAGCTCAGTGTTAACCGAGTTAGGTCGGTAATGTGTGAACCGAGTTAGGTCGGTAATGTGTTAACCGAGTTAGGTCGGTAATGTGTCAACCGAGTTAGGTCGGTAATGTGTCAACCAAGTTAGGTCGGTAGTGTGTTAACTAAGCTAGGTCGGTAGTGTGTTAACCGAGCTAGGTTGGTAGTGTGCTAACCGAGGAAAATAGGATTCAGACTTTATACAATTATAACATTTAAGTATAAGTTTACGTATTTTAATTTCTTATAACTTATACTTTAAGTTATACTTGTATAAAGGGATTAGGTACCCTTTGAATCCATTGGAATAGGTTTCAGGTTCCTAGGAGTTAAGTTGTAACTTTTAAATTTTAGATTTTTAATTAAATCAGACTTAGTCAATTTTCAGGATTAGCCAGGCTTAAGGTTTAGAAAGAAAATTTGAAGAAACCTGAAGATTGTTCATTCCTTGTTTAGTGGAGATTATTTTTAGTACATTTAGATGCCTTTATTGAGATAGAATGTTTGTAAGGAGAAGTTTAGGGTTTAGAGTCAAGACATTCTAAACATTCTTAACATACCTAATTTCTCTAAACATACATAACTATCCTATTATTTTCAATTCTTGGTAGTAGTTCTCAAATGTGTTTGCAATATGCTTTTACTATGTGTATGATGTAATTGTGATGTATGGGTTGAGGGTAGAAAACCTAACGACACCTAGTGAGTGGCTCTTAGTGTGGGGCCGGGGCCCTAAAGTGGCTAGAACCAGGACAACCGACTGAAGAGTTATTTAACAAGTGAAAATTTAATTAAACTGATGGGAATGGGTTAAAACATTAAAAAGATTAAATGTGCCTCACCCATGCCATTAGTGCTAGTAAAGCCTATGGATGGGAGTGGGAGAAGGTACCTATGCGTAGGTACGATCGAATGGCACTTGTCTGTACGAAAGGCATTCGATCCCGCATGTGCCTACTTGGGGGCCGGGGCCCAGAGTGGCTAGTACCAAGACAACCCAAGGGGTGAGGGCTATGCGATGACACTCACTTAGGTTGTTGCTTAGAGTTTCTACCCCAGCCTTAGAACCTTTTGGGAAAGATCTATACTTTGACTCTTTTTTCATTTGCTATTTTGGGAAAGATTACCCAACTCTAGGTTTGGCCTAGCTATTCCTTCTTTGTGGACCTTGGTGTTTATCTCCTAGCATGGGGGAGTGGGCCTTATAGGTATCCACGTGGTTGGGTGGTAAACATTTTTATCGAGGTATCTTTTGCAAATACATGCTTGAAGATTCATGCTTGCTTATGTACCAGATTTGAAGAATGAAGGCCTTGTGATTATATTTCACGATGCATAATCTTGTTACCTCTTATGAGGAGTTGAATGCAATGTAATCAGTAATGTATTTCAAAATGATGTAATTGGAATGGGTAGACTTAGGAAGAAGGGAAAAGGGAAATGTGAACTTTATGTTTAAGATGTATGTTGGAAAGGAAAAAGGATTTTGTAACATTCCAAATTATGTAACATGCTTTCATTATTGTCGTTTAAGTGAAGCTATTGAAAAGCCAAATGTAGTATATTTTAATGTATCAAATGAGTTGGATAAATTTTATAAGTTACATTGTTCATAGATGATTTTTAAATGGAAAGCTGAAATGAAAATATTTTGTATTTCTTAAAGATATGATGCAGTTTGCTTTGAGAATTAAATCTTGTTGTTAGTTTACTTAATGGATTTGAATGAATCATGAATTTAAAATGAAAAGGGAACCTTGGAAGGAATCTAAGTTTAAGTTTTGATTACATAATTCTTTTTAAAGTTCAAAATTTTTCATAAATTTTTACTTAGGTTTTCTTTTGTTAAGAGAATCTTAGTTCTCTTCCCTGGTTCCCTTGCGGGGCATGACAGAGTACTTGAAACTATTATATCTGATAAGGAAATGAGGATGACATCAAGGTTCTGGACAACCTTAAATGCTTCTTTGGGAACAAGGTTGAACTTTATCATAGCCTATCATCCTAGAATAGATGGTCAAACTGAGAGGGTAAATCAAGTTCTTGAGGACTTACCGAGAATGTATTACATGGATCAGCAGTACAAGTGGGAAGAGTTTCTTCATTTGGTTGAATTTGCTTACAATAATTCACATCATTCATCATTAGGTATGGCTCCTTTTGAAGCTCTATATGGGAGAAATTACCAAACACCCATCTGTTGGGACATAGTTGAGGACATGATCATTGTTGGTCCTAAAATGTTAAGGGAGATGGAAGAGTAGATGTCTCTTATTCGAGAAAGGTTGAAACAAGTCATTGATAAGAAGAAGAGTTATGCAGATAAGAACCATACTTTCAGACGGTTCTTAGTGGGGGACCAATTTTTTCTTTATGTGAGGCCACATATGATTTCTATATCTTTTGGCAGAGCTTCTAAGCTCGCACCTAAATATGTCGAGCCTTTTGATGTTTTGGAGATTATCAACCCTGTTGCATATAGGCTGGCCTTGCCACCCACTCTTGCCCGTATTCATAACGTGTTTCATGTATCTTTAATGAAACCTTACCATACAGATGCTTCTCATATCCTTGATTGGCGTGCTTTAGAAGTATAGCATCTAGGAGTGGTGTTAGTGGAGCCATCTAGTATCATTGATAAGCATACCATCAAGGTGCGCGATAGAGAGATCTTGTAGTATAAGGTCCAATAGGACCAATTCTCCATTGAGAGTGCTACATGGGAGGATGTAGATGATATGAGTAGATCTTTTCTGCATTTACTTCCATATGTGTGTGTGTGTGTGTGTGTGTGTGTGTGTTATTTTTTAATGTCTTCCAATTATTTTATGATTTGAGAAAATATGCAGTATTTTTCATAAGACATCGGGACAACGTCTTCTCTTAGAGGCGAAGGATGTCATAACTGATTTTTCAAATATTATAACTATTTTAAATAATTGGTGACTTTTGTTGACTTTTGACTTGGTCACTGGTAGAGGACCTCAGTCGGTTTATTAAGCATTGGCAGATATGTTTCATTTGATGAATAAAATATGTATGTATGAATTTATACTTTTGTTAGATGAAAAATTGAATGTGATTAACAATTATCATGCAAGAATGGATTAAATGTTATAAAATATTATTTTTATTTTGATGATTGATTATGCTCATGACGAATGTTTTTCAAGTTGATTTATTTATTAAATTTGGGAACTAACTACTTCAATGTAAGGTTTGAGTGCTCTATTTTGGACAGGACGGAAGATGGGGGTTTGGCTGAGGTAGAGGAGCCTAGCTCCTCAGTAAGGATGAGTTCAGAATTGTTTGATTTAATCACACACCACTTAGACATTTAAAGTTTCAGAAATAAATTATGGTTTGAGATGTGTAAAATATAATTCATTTGCATAGGTATTTGTTGTAGTTGATGTCTAGAGTATATATGATTCTTTTAAAAGAATAGATGGTGTGGCTAATTTTTATTATATTATTTTGTTATCAATTAGAATGATACTGTGAAATTAGAATTTATTTCTTGAATTCAATTTAAATTGCATGTATTTAATAATTAGTTTGGGTGTGTTTTCCTGATTTCAAAAATTTAGTTAACAACTCAATGTGGCAGTTTGATTAAGGGAAGGATTTTAGGGGGGGGAATTTATATTTTACTATGATTATAACCAACTGGGAGACTGTATCATTAATTTTGACTTAATGAAACTATTATTTGATGGTCTTACTTGCAGGAATGAGTAGAAGATTATTAATTAGGAGGTTACTTTTGAAATAAAAATAGGGAGTCAACATCTTGATTTGGGGCATGACTAGAAATGCGTCAAATGGAAGGAGGAAATCAACACATAATTTGGGGGAGAAATATAGTTTACGGCAATTAAGAAGAATTTTCTTGGCATTACTAAAGAGGGGGAGATACATTAGGAAGAGGGGTGTAGAAAATGCAAGAAAAAAGTTTAATAAAGAGGAGGATTCACTCATGGATTGAGGAGAGAAGGTTGGGAAGGAGAAAGGAGAAAAATGATATAAGAAATTTGAGAAAAATAATGCAAGGAAGGAGAACCCGGTAATTAAAAAAAGACAAAACGTAGGATAGGTAGATAGGAAAATGTAGCATGTGGAGAGAGTATTGAGGGAGGGAGCTACGTAGTATATAGAGAAGGGTTGCGTAATATATGGAGAGAGTTGCGTAGTATATAGAGAAGGGAGTAAAAACAAAGCACAGTGAAGAGAGAAGTGTGCGTTGGGGATTTGGAAGTCAGCAAACAAAGGATAAGAAATGTTGAGACAGTGTTCAATTATGGAGTCAAACCATGTGGAGAACACCAAAGGAGGCTATGTGGAAAGAGATAGTTATAGACACAACAAAAATCTTATAATCAGACTACCATTTATTCCAGGTTCTCCTAAATTTTTGTTTTATTTCATGAATGATGGAAAAAGGGAAAAGGGAAAACTCAGAATATTAGCATAGAGACTACATTGGATTAAAATCATGGAGATGTGAACTTTTATTTTCCTGCAAATAAATCAGAAGGTGTAATTCTTTCTAGATGCAAACACCAAATTAGTGCTTATTTCTAACCGCTCTTCTCTGTAGAATACCTATTTACTCATTAACGTAAGAATAGATTATTTTTCCTAAGAAACTCCACCTTCCTTTCAGAACTTGGAACTTGAGACAAATCAAGCCCTTTTCCCAAAAACAACAAAAACATATTAGAATAGGATTGGGATGTGAATCAAACTGTTTTAGAGAATAAGTGAAGGAAGCACATGTCTTAAAAGAAAATGACTATGTACATGGTGGGGAGTGCACATTTTAGGATAGTAAAGGTAATTCATATGGGCAGATTATTTTTAGTTTTGATTTGGATATCAAATCCTCTTTAATTTAACCTGGTACTGTAGGTGATCATTTATAAATTCTATTCTTTCAATCAGTATCAATTACAGTTGCATAGAACAACTTTTGACCAGATTTGTATAAATATTTTTCTTTGATTTTTTTGGCTACATGGTAGATTACATGGAAGAATAAAATTAGCAAATAGTAGATAAATTGGGCCTATTTTGCTTCTTGGGATGGTTATTTTGAATTATGGTAAAAGTAAAATGAAACAAAATTTTATCTTATTTTCATGATTATAATAAATTTGTTATCATTTTAAACAATAAAAGTTAAGAGTACGTGTTGCATTTGATAGTACAATTGAAAGGAAGTTTATAAACAAGATCACAATTGACAGTTTTACATGATTGGTTATTTCTTAAAACTTATGCAATATATTGTGTGATATGTTATATTTTATTGATGGGTAATGTGGAATAGACAGAGAAGGGTAATTTAGATATAATTACTTGTTAGTGAAACTGATTTTGAAAAAGATTATTTGGCCAAAGATTTGTTTTCGCATATCTATCATTAATATGCTTGGATAGTTTTTTACTTTCTCTTTACCACTCTATGATTAGGATTTCTACTTAGACTAAAGATTGTTAAAGTAGTTAGAATCACAGTTGCGTCATATTCTTCAGACTCATTAGTGTCGAGATGCTAGTCTCCTCGAGCAGCTAGCCACTCCATGGTTGGGCGGAAAAAGCACCTGGGCCACACTCCCGTCTCAGGATTTGCAGGTGGATAGCTGCCTAGAAGCTTAGGAGACAGGGATTTCTAATAGTGTGGTTCGATGTTACTATAAATTTGATGGTTGGGAAATGTAGATTTTTATTTATAAATGTAAATTAATGATTTATATGTTTGGATTGACAGAAGGTTGAAAATTTTTAATTATGATGTATTTACATTATTTATATGATTGTACTTCTCTATGATATGGTTGAATGTTGTAATTTGTAACCCTTTTTATCATTGTTGTATTTCGATATTTATGGTCAAATTTTGTAACATTGATGACATACATGGATTAATGTTTGTCGACCTTGAGTATTTTAGCCTTGTGAAATGTTTATTTCTTTATAGAAATTTAGATCTTTACATTATCCTAGCATGAATTGTAACATAAAATTAATCTCATAGATTTCCTAATTTATTTCCTAGAAGAGTTAACACTTGTACTAGTTTGAATAGAAATGAAAAACCTTTCATGTATATGTATCTTTGAACTGAGAATGAGAGGTAAGGAAAGAACATTTATCTTTAAAATATAACATTCCTCTGTCTTAAAAGAAAAATTACAAAAATACAAGGAGAGTCGAAAACTATCTACAAGAAGTGTCTCAAAATGGAATTAAATTTTTTTGTTCTTTATTTTTTGATATCACAAGCTAGATGTATATCCTTGAGTGCATAGCAAAGTTGTTTGAGACTGATTTTAAACATCTACCTTCAAAATGATCACACACACACACATACCATTATTTTATGTACAATAATTGACCAACAATCAAAAGGAAACCTAGGATGTATTTCGATTCTTAAGGGCCCGTTTGGCGCCTGGAATTAACCTGGAATATGCATTATTCTATGCAAGAATAAACTAATTCACTGTTTGTAGCCATTTTTTGAATTCTTGAATTAGAAAATTAATTCCCATTTTGTGCTAAATGCTTGCACTAGTTAATTCCGAAAAAAAGGTGGAATTAAACTTATTCCAAGAATAAGCTTTTCATAGATTCGAAATTACATCAAAATGTATAAGTTTTTCGGGTCCGTGCATGAACGATTACAGAAATTATAATCTTATTTTTTTATAATCTTGTTTTTTTACAATTTTTTTTTATAATTTAAATTTTTTATAATTTTTTTTTAAATAATTTTTTTTAATAATTTTTTTTACAATTTTTTTTATAATCTTTTTTTTTGAAGTTAATAATACATATGTTAATTTAAAAATATATAAGTTAAAAATACATATGTTTTTTAATTAAAAACCCAGCAACAAAAATGATAAGTTCAAAAATTAAAAATTAAAAATAAAAATTTTTAAAATGAAAAATTATTCTTATTCCAATTTCACATTATGTAATCCAAACGTAGAATAGATTATTCCAGCTTTAGAGTCTTTATTCTAGAATAAGTCTATTCTGAATAAGTTAATTACAAAAAAGAAAAGATTCCTTCCGAAATTGTGTCCTTTCTACCGCAAATGGAGGTCAAATAAATTAGAACTAAAAATATTGGGCTATCAACCCCCACAAATTCATCCCAGCATGGCCGATCACTAAGGAATGACAGCGCATTACTTTGACCAAACACCGTTAAAATCCCTTTGGGGACAACTCTTTAAACATGCAAAGTGAGGTTATTAAATTGTGTATTTCCTGGCGTTTCTATGCGAATGTGGCTGTTGATAATTGAATGCCGAGTTCTAGTTACTAAAGAAAAATAACTTATGTCACATGGTTAGTAATTTCCTTATAATATTTATGTTAATTTCATCAATAAATAAAAGAATCTAAAAGTATTTAAATATATTATAACAATTTTGCAATTGATTAATTTACAAATTTTCAATTTTAACAGAAAATGAAATCAATCAATTCTTTTACTTCGAGGATAAATTCAATTTGACTTAACACACACTTAAATTTACTCAAAATTTGAATTCATGAAATAAATAAATACATTAAATAAAATATGAAAATAACTATGTGATGTGTGTTTGTGACCATCTTTTATCCCATCACATCCTTATTAGAAGATAAATTCCTCTACCTCAATCACATTTTTGTCTTATCTCCTTCCACTCATTCTCAAACTCAAAAGATCATCACTAGGTTAGTCCCATTAAACCCATAATCAAAATAGAATGTATAACTCATTTGCATAACATAATTAACTTTTCTAATTTCATCTATAATGTTCAATAAATAGCATTTCATAATGCATTTCAAATTCCATACATAACATCATTTTTAATTTCATCAACTTATTTCATCATAAAATAACTAAAGAAACATAATAATATGTACGTCTAAAATGTTTATTTAATGCCACTTGGGTCAACAAACTTTGACCAAGTCAACATAAGTCAAATATAATTGCTAAAAGTCCTAGAAATCAGGAGAACTTGATCCGGTTATGACAAAATATGAGCTCCAACAATAAAATGAATTTGTTAACTACTGTTGTAGACATGATTTTCTAGAAATATAATATGCATGAATCAAATAAATAGAGCTATGCATGAAATTGCATTCATCTTTAATATTTTAGTTGTCTATTGATTTGTCTTGAGACCTCTATAAAAGAGGCTGATTTTCTTAATATAAATTTCTGATTTTAAAAATAATATATATCAAATACACTATAACATAATATATAATTTAATTGTCCTGTATTTATCTCACATGTTATAAATTATATTTTAATTTCTATTGGGCATATTTATGTTATCATATTTAATTGAATTATTTTTCATTCTTGGATAGGATGATGTGTCTTGCCATTGTCACTAGTCAAACCTAACAAAGATATTCTTGGATGAACAAAGTCATTATTATTTTGATTAAATCAACTAATCATAATATTATATTCAAATTTTCCAATGATACTTACTATTAATCACAATATAATATTAGTTCAATGTGAATATTTTATTTTACCAAAAGAATCTAATGTCAAATTATTATAAGAATTAACATACTATGTTTAAATATTAAACTATATAAATCTTAATTATATTCATAATCTTATTTTAATAATAAGTTTATTATATGATTTTGTATATATATTAATAACTATTTATCTGTTCTAATAAATAAGAAAAACTTTATAAATCTAAATCTTATTATATTAATATTTAATTATTATATTTACATAATTATTACATTATGAATAATTTTTAATATTATATATATAATATTTATATATAATAAATATTATGTTTTTCCTATTCATAATAGTTTTTTCAAAACTATTTTTAAGAAAAAGAATTAATAATTTTTTATAAACCAAAAATATAATTTTATTTTAAACAAAATAGTTATAGATTAAATTTATAAAACACTTTTTCTTTGGTTTTCAATATAACGAGTCCGAATTTTAATTAAAATGCTAGTTAAGGCGAATGAAGTTACCAGCCATGCAAACCTTTTCATGACTATTTTTGGCCCAATCTCTGTTTAATGCTTCTCTATTTTATTCGACTGAGTTGGGTGTTACAGGTTACCGGAGATTCGGGCTGTCAAATTCTTTTAAAATTGTTTTTTCGGTTTAAACAGATGATTACTTCTGTTGTAGATGGCGTCCTTTTCGCAAAATCAAGGGAAAATTTGCATTTGAAATTGGTAGCAATTTTTTGGGGGTTCTGTAGCAGTAATACAACCTTACCAAAATAGAATGTGTACAATATCCTCGTAAATCTACATAAATAAAGAATTCATGAACCAAAATCAATGAAGACAAATTTAGAGGCCTGTTTTAAATTTTAAAGACAGGTACCGCGATTTAGAAACAAAACTTATGTTATATAATAACAATATGCATAGGCCATATGCTTACATAACCAGAAATAAATAAATAGCTAATGTTTATGAATTAAGGTCTCTAAAATCTAATGAAGGGAGAACGTCCTCACTACCTTACAAACTTATATCGTAGTTGATAACTTCTACCACGGCTATAGAAGACAAAACTAACTATTTCCCTAATCTTTCAAAAAGATAAATGATAATGTTGTCCATTACCTGGAAACATTTTCTACTCCAAGTTGTTGTAAGACATAACACTCCAATTACAATAGAAAATCCAACTGCATAGCTCATTCCCAGCCCAACTCCCCACCATGTATCATCTTCTTCATCATCTGTCTTATCATCATTTGTGCCTGCTGGAATACTTAGAGGGCGAGACTGATTTCGGTGAATGCCACAACAGGTTGTGTTCAGTTGGAGGCCGCACAGATCTGAGTTGTTTGAAAAGGATGGTGCATCAAATGTGTCGAATTGCCCACCTTGTGGTATCTTTCCAGAAAGATTATTGTGAGACAAGTGCAGGTAACCCAAGAATGTGAGTAATTGCAGATCCAAAGGAATATTTCCAGAGAGTCAGTTGTGGGAGAGATCAAGAGACTCCAGCTGTAGCATTTTCCCCAAACTCTTTGGGATTTCACCTCTAATATGATTTCTTGAAATATTGAGAATAACCAAACCCTCAAGCAGTCCAATGTTTTGAGGAATGCCACCTGTTAAATTGTTGTTTGATAAATCAATACATTTTACCAGTGCCAATGATCTTACAAACTCCATCTCCTCTCCTTTGTTAATGATTGTCGCTCGATCTACATAGGTTGGATCAGTATCTCCAAGGAAACCGGTACCTCCTTCTAAAGAGATTGGAACAGAACCTCCATCTACATAGTTTTTCACACTCTGCCAGGAAGTATCTCCAACACCTAAGACTTCAGCACCGACTGTTTTATTTTTCAGAGCCTCCAAGGAAGAGATGTTGGTTGGAATAACTCCTAAAAATCTGTTGGATGAAAGATCCAAGATTTGAAGAAGTGGCAAAGTTGTAACTTCTGAAGGTATTTTGCCTTCAAATCTATTTGATCTCAAGATCAAAATGTTAAGGCTTGTAAGTTTCCCTATCCAATTTGGAATGAACCCTCTCATTTTGTTGTTGTTCAAATCTAGTATCTCCAACTGCTTACACTTTGCAAGGGAGGATGGGATAGACGAATTTACTCCATTTCCACCCAATTTTAATGTCTGAAGAGAAGGCATCTTTGCAAACTGCGCCTCTGGCAACTCGCCTTCCAAATAATTGTTCTCTAAGTTTAATATCTCAAGAGACGAGCTATCTTCAAAACAGGCAGGAATGATACCTGTAAGCTTGTTGTTTGAGAGATCCACAATGGTTATTCTGCAAAGTACAGAAGGTGGAATGCTACCGTTGAGTTGATTTCTTGAGAGAAACAGATATTGAAGAGAGAGATATTCACCGAATTCTACTGGAATGGATCCACTGTGTTGATTCTCTGACACGTCCAATAGAGCCCAGCCATCAGAAGGAAGCGGAAGCTGACCTTGTAAATTGTTGCTATGCAAATCCAGACTCTCCAAATGACTAAGTCCCATCAACGAATGAGGTAGAACTCCTGTAAAGTGATTATGAGAAAGATTGAGATGCACAAGAGAATTAAGACTCCATATCCACTGGGGAATATCTCCTGCAAGACTGCGGTTGGACAAATCAACACTTCCAACCTCATATTGAGTGATCAAGAATGTTGGAAGCCCACCTTCCATGTTACAAGAACTTAATGCCAGTGTTTGCAAAGAGAATTTTGGAATCCATGTTGGACTGAACTTGACAGTCAAAAGATTATCGGAAATGTATATCGCAACAAGTTGGCTGAGATTATGAAGGTGAGAATCTGAAAAATCCCCACTGAACCGGTTGGACTGCAGGTAAAGGTACTTCAGTTTAGAAAGATTGAAAATGTTGAGAGGGATGGCACCATCTAATTTGTTGTTGCTTAGATCAAGCGATTCCAGAGATAATAATTGGCCAATGGAAGGGGGGATTTGAACTTCTATTTGGTTGTTGCTAAGATCAAGCTCTTTCAGAGATGAGAGTTGGCCAATGGAAGGGGGAATTTTACCTGTCAATGCATTGTTCTTTAGATTAAGTTCTGTGAGATAGCGAATATTACCAGCAGTGGATGGAATGCTACCCGTCAATTGATTGTTACTCATATCAACATACTGGAGGTTCGGAAATGCAACCAAGAGCATTGGGGCAATGGGACCATCAAACTGGTTATAGGAAAGATCGATATAGGCCAAAGGAAAAGGACTTCCCAAGGGAGGTCTATCCCCAAATGGCGGGATGTGCCCTCTTAACCTGTTATCTCAGAGATACAATTCCTTCAGTGATGTAAGATTCACCATTGTAATTAGCATACTCTCCACATAGCATCTTGAGAGATCCAAGACAGTTAAGGAGGAAATGTTGGCAACGGAATCCGGAATACTTCCTCCCACTGCTGTGTAATAAAGAAGAAGGGTGTGAAGAGAAGCAGAGTGTTGAGGTAGAATGCTTGACAGGTTCCCTCTCAGATCATTAGAGTAACCTGACAAGTTCACAAATTGCATCCTAGGAAGTCTCAGCAGGGCAGAAGGGATGCTACCATTGAATTTGTTTTGGTAAAGGTTAAGATGGGTGAGATTGGTGAGGTTGGCAAGCAAAGGGGGAATTTCTCTAGACAGCTCATAGGTGTCCATTTCAAGACGGGTGAGAGAATACATGGTGGATAGTGTGTTGTCCAACTCATTTCTTTCCACTCTTGACATATCCACTCCGGCCAGGATTAGCTCTCGTAAATCTCTCATGTTTCCCACCCACATCTACATGTCCACCATTATGAGCCCATAGATGTCAGAGAGATCCAAGTAGTGCAAAGTAGACATGTTCCCCAGCTCCCTGGGAATGTCTCCACTAAACCCAGATGATGATAAGTCTAGGTAGTGTAAACTTTTGAGCGTGCCCAATCCAGGAGGGATGGGAACCCCAGAGAAGTCATTCATGTTCAGATCGAGGTGCTCCAAGTGTTCCAGATTGAACAATGGGGAAAGAACATCCCCAGTTACATTACTCAGAGACATACCATAATTACGAGCATCCTGTGAACTGTGAAGATCTAGACGAATGACATGATATGTGAGAGGATGGCATTGGATTCCATTCCACTCACAACAGTTGAAGCCATGCCATGAGTTGAGCACTTGATGGAATGAATCAATGACAGATGCCTTAAACTGCAAAAGGGAATCCCTTTCATGCCCTAGACAACACCAACCACCATTAATCTGCGAGAGCACAGCAATGGCTACAGCTACCCAAAACATTTTTATCAGACGCCACACGCACCGGTTGCTCCTCTTTCTATGGCTTTGTGTGTCTCGAGTAACTAGTTGAATATATAGAGAATGACTTCAAGCCCTCTGCTATTCTCTGTATGAAAGCAAGTGCAAAGGTGACCATAGAAACCAATGAATTCAAAACTAATTCAATGAATCCAAATATTGATGTTTCATGGAATGTTCCATTTTCACCACTCCTGCCTACTTTATGGTCTATTCAATAGTCTTCAACCACAACAAAACTCATTGAAAATTCAAACTCAGTTTTAGATATATAGTCAACCACATAAATGCAAATTTTAGTCGCTCAATTTGTCGGCTTACTGAATAGCTAAAAATTTCCTTCCTTTCTTGAAATTTATGAATACATCACTGAAAGGAAGCCAAAGTGCGGAAACGCTTCCAAATGCTAATTCTAATAGGAGAGATGATGCTGAAATTTATCTCACAAAACCTTATACTATTGCAAGCTAAATAAACACATACAGAAAATGGATTCAACACATAAACACATAACACCAGATATACGTGGGAAATCCTAGACAGGAAAAAACCCACCACTCCAAAGCCAGACTCAATTGTATTATCAGCGACAAAGTTACAATACAATATTCAGAGCCACAACTCTCCAAGAGTAATCAGCTGTGATATCTAGAATAATTTCAGCAGCATAATAGCGCTCTTCAAACAATTCTCTACAACAATGCCTTGTACTTATAGAGTTTTCATACAAGAGGAAACAATTTCTAAAGTGTCTACATTCAACGCATCCACAAATTATTTTAGAAACTTTCTCTATGCACAACTCTTGCCTTAAAAACAAAGAAAAGAGAATAAAACATAGAAAAATGAAAACATTTTGTTTTCTTCTCCAAGTCCATCCTAGTGGAAGATTTTGTCTTCATTTATCATCTTTCCAAAAAGAAAACATAAAACAATAAATCATGATAAGGCTGAGTCACCTTATCCCAACAATCTCCCACTTGACGAAGACCTTACAAGAGTTACTGTATCATAGCATAGGCCCCAAGGCCCATAGAACCAACACACCATCTAAACTTTTCAGTGCTCACTGGCTTTGTCAATGCATCTGCAACATTCTCCAAAGTAGCAACCTTTTCCAACTTCACCTTTCCATCTTCCACCATATCACGAACAAAATGATACTGTACATCAATGTGCTTTGTTCTGACATGGAAAGTAGCATTTTTTGCTAAACATATAACACTCTAGCTGTCACAATAGATAGTAATTTGTCCTGCATCAAAACCAATATCAGAACACAATCTCTTAAGCCAAATGACCTCTTTGGAAGCATGAGTAGCTACCATGTACTCTACTTCTATAGTGGACAAAGCAGCTACAGCCTACCGCTTTCTCATCCAACTAATTGCACCACCAAACATCATGAAAACATATCCACTGGTACATCTTCGTGTGTCAATATCACCTTCCCAATCTGAATCCACATATCCATGAATGCAAATAGAATGTCAAGATACAGTAGGATTACCATGAAAACATAAGCAATACTTAGATGTGCCCCTCAAATATCTGAACACTCTCTTAACTGCATCCCAATGCACCCTTCTAGGATTAGCCATATACCGACTAAGGACTCCCACTACTTGGGCAATATCTGGTCTCGTACAAACCATAGCATACATCAAGCTA
The DNA here is from genome assembly GCA_027943335.1 of Chamaecyparis obtusa. NCBI lineage: Eukaryota > Viridiplantae > Streptophyta > Pinopsida > Cupressales > Cupressaceae > Chamaecyparis > Chamaecyparis obtusa. The sequence goes on along the minus strand of BSBK01010021.1, from coordinate 38,576 downwards.
CCAATAGCACTCACATAAGGTACTCTAGACATTTCCTCCATCTCAGTAGGAGATTTTGGACAATCCTCCATAGAAAGCTTCATCCCATGTAATATTGGAACAACTAACTGCTTGCAAGTTGTCATGCTGAATTTCTCCAACACGGAGTTAACATACTTCCTCTAGCTCATCCAAAGCTTTCTGCTAGCTCTATCTCTGATGATCTCAATCCCAAGAATATATCTAGCTGCACCTAGATCTTTCATTTCAAACTGTGCTTCTAACTGAGACTTCAAATATGAAATCATTCTTTTACCATTCCCAATAGACAACATATCATCTACATATAAGACTATGATAAGAATGTGACCATTTTCAGATTTATAATATACACAATGGTTAGATTTAGATCTTAGAAATCCTAAAGACAACACATAGCTGTCAAACTTTTGATACCACATTCTAGGAGATTGTTTCAAACCATATAGAGATTTCTTGAACTTACAAACAAGGTTTTCTTTACCTTTCTCAACGAAATTCTCTGGCTATGACATATAAATTTCCTCCTCCAAATCACCATGAAGGAATGATATCTTCACATCCATTTGCTCAACTTCAAAGTCATAAGCTGCTGCAAGTGATAACAAGAATCGAATGGATGTCAGCTTAGCTATAGGAGAGAATATTTCACCATAATCAATTCCCTCCACCTGTGAATACCCCTTTACGACCAACTGTGCCTTGTACTTCTCAACACTGCCATCCAGACCCAATTTCTTTTTGAACACCCGTTTACATCCAACAGGTTTTCATCCTTTAGGAAAAGGTACCAAATGCCATGTAGCATTCTTCTTCAATGTTTCCATCTCTTCATTCATGGCTTCCATCCAGGAATCTGCATCATGCATATCCATAGCCTCTCTAATAGTCATGTGCTCATCAGTGTTAGAAATCAAAGAAAATATACAACTGGAATCCAACAAAGAATATCCAAACCTCTCAGGTGAATAACCAAATTTATCAGGTCACTTTCTATCATGAGTAGACCTCCTCAAAGTTTGAGGTTCAGGTTCTTGCTCTTCTTCAAAACTTTTAGAGTTGCTTAGGCTCTCCTCATTATCAAGTCCATCAGGAGCTCGTAGTTCTTCTTCCTTAGAGGTAGTAGGAATATGAACTACTTCCTTTTTCTATTTCTCTTCCTTCTCTAGTTGCAAATCAACTGTGGAAGGTTTCAGCTCATGAAATATAACACTTCTATGGTAGAGCACCTTCTCTACAACTGGATCCCAAAGCTTGTAACCTTTTACACCGACAACATAGCCAATGAAGATACACTTAACTGCCTTGTTCTCCAACTTTGATCTTTTCTCACTTGGCAAATGAGCATATGCCTCACAACCAAAGACTCTGATATGTCTCAAAGAGGGCTTCTTGCTAGACCATGCCTCCATGGGTTTCTTCTCAACAAGTGCTAAAGTAGGAGACTTGTTAATTAAATAACATGTAGTGGCTATAGCTTCAGCCCAAAAATTTTGTTCAAGGTTAACACCACTCAACATACTCCTATCCCTCTCCATCAATGTTCTATTCATCCTCTCTGCAACTCCATTTTGTTGTGGAGTGTATGGAGTTGTTTTATGTCTCTCAATTCCATGATCCTTACAGAACCTATCAAATTCTGCTGAACAAAATTTACCACCATTATCAGTCCTCAAACACTTAATTTTTCTACTAGTCTGATTTTCAACCAAGGATTTAAATTCCTTAAACTGACTAAGAACTTTAGATTTACTTCTGAGGAAATACACAAATGTCCTTTTACTATAATCATCTATGAATGAGACAAAATACATAGATCTAGATATCGAAGGAACATTAACTGGACCAAACACATCTGAATGAATATAATCCAAAACCCCAGAAGACTTATGAGAGTTGGAATAAAAGGAAACATGGTGATGTTTACCATAAATACAATGTTCACAGAAGTCAAACTCCATATTACAATCATCAAGGCCTTCAACAAGGCTCTTATTTTTTAGAGCTCTAAGGCCCTTCTCACCAATGTGACCAAGTCTTTGGTGCCATAACATTGTCTTCTCAATAGGGAGCTTCATCTCCAAAGTATTAGCACCCTTAGGTACCCACAAGAATGACCATCAGATGTAGAAACAACATTCTTCTTCTTTTCTTGATCTATAAATGAGGATGAAGAATCTAAAGCCCTTTTCTTGGACTTCACAGAAGCTCTATTGCACTGAATTGTGCATGCATCCAGCCTATACAAGGTGCCCATCCTAACACCCTTAGCAAGCACCATAGAGCCTCTTGTCATCTTGCATCCAACACTCGAGAAAACAACCTGCACACCCACATCACCAAGCTTGCTAACTGAAAGTGGTTTCTTGCCAAACCAGGGATATGCAGTACACCATCAATCCCCTTCACTCTACCATCAGGGAATCTAATCTTGAATCTACCATGTCCAACAATATCCAGGTGAGAGTTATCACCCAAATACACCTTTCCACCATCAAACTCTTGATACTTTGAAAACCAATCTCTGTGAGATGTCATGTGGAAAGAAGCACCTAAATCTATCAACCACACATCATCTGATGCATGTGTTGCCAAGGTAGCAACAAAAGCATCGACATCATCTTGAGAAGATTTATCAGTGTCAGAATCAGAGTAATCCTTTTTACCTTTCTTTTTCTTCTCCTCTTTGCAGTCTTTTCGAAGATGACCAAGTTTGCCACAATTCCAACATTTTACCTTGGGCTTTTTACCAGGAGACTTAGATCTCCCAGGAGACTTTGATTTCCCCTTCTTGTCCTTTTTCTTGATTTTCTCCATTGTTCAACCATGAGCAACTAGGGCCTCCTTAGCCATTTCAGAAGATTTTCTTCGCATCTCTTCAGATAACAATGAACCAACCACATCCTCCAATTTGAAAGTGGTTGTTGTGCTTCCAATAGCCATAACAAGGTGATCCCAAGAGTCTGGCAAAGAACATAACATAAGCATGCATTTATCTTGATCATCAATCTTATCACCAACAGAATTCAACTGAGCAATTAGCATATTATATGCATTCAAGTGATTAGCAACAAAACCTCCTTCCTCCATTCTCAAAGAATTCAACTTCTTTCTCAGAAATAACTTATTTACCAAGGATTTCCCTTGATAAATATCACCAAGCTTCTTCCAAAGAACAACGGCAGTCTTCTCTTCATGAACATTCAAGAGTACAGAATCAGCCAAACAGAGTCTTAGCAGACCCTTGGCTTTTCGATCCATCTTATCCCAATCTTCCTACGATGCAGTTTGAGGTTTCATTGAAGAAATCATAGCCCATAGATCTCTATCTACAAGCATGTCCTCAATTTTAAGTTTCCATAGCACAAAATTCCTACCATTAAACTTATCCATCTCTACTCTACTGGATGCGCTTGCCATATCTAACCTACAATAAGATTATGAAAACAACTCCTCTGCAAAACTCCAATTGAAACTAGATCAACACAAAAAACCCATCTACCCAACAACAATAACAAAGTTGGCCAGGCTCTGATACCAATTGAAAGGAAGCCAAAGTGCGGAAATGCTTCCAAATGCTAATTCTAATAGGAGAGATGATGCTGAAATTTATCTCACAAAACCTTAGACTATTGCAAGCTAAATAAACACATGCATAAAATGGATTCAACACATAACACCATATATACGTGGGAAACCCTTACGGGAAAAAACCCACCAGTCCAAAGCCAGACTCAATTGTAGTATCAGCAACAAAGTTACAATACAATATTCGGAGCCACAACTCTCCAAGAGTAATTAGCTGTGATATCCAGAATAATTTTGGTAGCATAACAGTACTCTTCAAACAATTCTCTCTCTCTCACAATTCTCTACAACAATGTCTTGTACTTATAGAGTTTTCGTACAAGAGGAAATAATTTCTAAAGCGTCTACATTCAATGCATCTACAAATTATTTTAGAAACTTTCTCTATGCACAACTCTTGCCTTAAAAACAAAGCAAATAGAATAAAACAGAGAAAAATAGAAACATTCTATTTTCTTCTCCAAGTCCATCCTAGTGGAGGATTTTGTCTTCATTTAGCATCTTTCCAAAAAGAATAAATAAAACAATAACTCATGATAAGGCTGAGTCACCTTATCCCAAAAATAACTACAAAATTTCTAATACTTGTAAAGTAGAAATAAATAAAACATATAACAATATCATAAAGTATAAGTAATCAGCTATAATTTGTAATTTCTGGTTTATGTACAAAAGTTTTTACAGTATAAGTAATTAGTTGTAATTTGTTGTTTCTGGTTTAAGTACAAAAGTTTTTAGAATCTGTAAAAAAATTAACTAATAAAAATACAAATGAAATGTCATTGATTAATGATACACTTTTAATTATTTTTAAAAAACTTTTTCAAATTAATAATTGAAAAATTGAATAGATATACAATATTGAAACTTAAACCATAACTGGTACTTATCTCCTAATATTGGTGATTTTTTTTAACCCAATCTAATAATACATTATTGCAAACGAAGCAAAATTTTAGGATGACCAAGTGGAAATATCCGTTTTGTTTCACTTTTCCCATTTTTCTACCATGCTATTATTATACACAATTTCCATGGGGTTACGCAATTTGCATCAAGGATGATAAATTGACAGGTGAAGTATACTCCAATGGGAAAACAGATCGCAATATTCCAAGTTCATGAACTAACATGTCCCCTACATCACGCAAGAAAATTAAAATTACATTCTCATGCAGTCAGATGAGATAAGGTACCTTTCTGTAATTGACAGTCTACACCCATTGAACTTGTCAATATTTTCCACCATTCCTTTTTCTCTCTCTCTCTCTGTATTTTACTTTTCCTTCATATACAAATAATTAAGTATTCCATGCAAGATGGGTAAAACTATGCAAGTTTTTATTTGCATTAATACTTTTATTATTGATATTTATAATCTATCTTAACAAAGATAAAGATAAATAGATTGCTAGATAGTTATTTATTTATTTAGAGTCAAACTTCTGATAATAACCGTATATTAATTTATATTATGTTGTAAAATATCTTTGTATAAGGAAAAATAATTTATTTCATAAGAATATTATTCTTGGTAAACGTTTTAAAAACTATATACTTTAATTATTATTAATATAAATTATTCATAATATTTCTATTTAATGAATATAATTTATTAGTTAACATATATAATGAATATAATTTATTAGTTAACATATTTCTATTTAAAATCTGGTTACGTGGCGGTGTAACTTGATGATATTTGTGATTATGAATAAGTATGCCTAAAACCCCAGAAAGGATCATAATTGTCTTATGTGCAGATACGTGTGGAGAGATAGTTGTCCACATCAGCAAGGTTTTTTGGTTAACAAGGACTCTAAGTGCATCCCTGACATAACTGCTATTTATTACGCCTAGAGATCCAATGGATATCGTCATATGGAGCCTGGCTCCCCAAAAACTACCCAAGGCCTTCCTTTTATGTATCGTTCCCTCATTAAACGACTAACTCAAAACAGCCTATTTTTTGCTCTAGTTCATGAAGCTTGGCCCTGCAATTCTCAGGAAAATCTGGTGTAGGATAAGGAGATTATCAACATGGGAGGCAATACCTTATGCATTGAGCCTTATAAGATTGATAAGGCATTTTCTTCCGACCCTCTGGTGATCCACTACTATATAAAGAAAGAGGAATCTGGGGTTTCATGGAGCGCATGAAGGGTGGGCATGATGAGAATTTATCCAAGTAGTTCATCTCTTCTTGGAACAATAGGAAAGTTTCTATTGAAGGTATTCACTTCCAAATCAATGAGGAAGTTATTGCTAAGGCAACTGGGCTCTCCGTGGAAGGAAGAAAATATTAAAAGACTAGTAGGATGCCGGACCTTACCAGCCTCAACCAATTCTTCAGGGCGGGTGAGAATATGGTGAAGAAGGCTAGATGCTTCAATTGCGAGGAGCTCCCAGATTTTTGGCCCATGTTGTGCCTCATTGTGATGAAGTACTTCACCCTAGAAGGTAAATTTACGGTGTTTTACTATTACCATTTACTATTTCTCAATCATATTAGGAATAGGGACCTCATATTCATTCCCTTTTACCTCCTTCATTCTATTGAAAGCAATACCCTCGACATTAGGGACAACCCTAAAAAGCAGATCCCTATTCTCCACTAGGGCCTCCTGCTCTATCTTTTTAGCTTCCATAAGGCCATCTGTCCTCTACCCTAGCATCCCCTTGTTATCCAAGAAGTCACCCAGGAGGATTCTCCTTTGAAAACTGACAGCCCCACTCAATCCACCTCCCATTCTATCCAGGAGATCAAGGAAACGAATCTGGTCCCTAAAGATGGAAGAAGCCGTAAGAGATGTGTGAAAACCCTTTTAAAAGGGGGGAGGAGCTTGATGAATCACATGTCTTGGAGTCTTTAGAAGCTAAGGAAATGAAAGAGGCTGACAGTACCCCTGAGACTAAAAGGAAGCTCAAAATACAGAGGATTTTGGATAGTCAGGTCAAGTTGGAGGTGAATTTGGGGGGTTCTGTCTGCCATTCTATTAGAATTGCTAAGGAAAAATGTAAAACCTGAATAAGGGAAATGGTCTCGAAGGAGAAGTCCCCTTCATAAAATGATTCCCATGCCACTGAATCGGCTGAGGGCTCTTCTGATGACCACCAGAGCTCACACGGGACTGGAACCACTCCCCCCTAGACCCCCAGCAAACTATGGAGATTCCCCGTAACACCACCTCACCCCCGACCTCCCCCCATGAGCAACATATTAAGTTCCCCCATGCTGAGCACAACTCTTTGTCTCTAGATAGTAATGATAGGTTCAAGGGTTCCCTTAAGATGAAATTCTTGGAGCTGGATAATGAGATATCTGGCCTCAAACAGGACATGAAGGACATCAAAAACTGTCTTATGGATACTAAGAAGTTTTCTCTTAGGATCATGCATGCGTTAGTTGTGACCCTCTGTACTGTGCAGGAAAAGTTGGCTAGTGGCAAGTTGGAGGCTGACGAGGACAACAAAGACCTCTTCCTGTTCCTGTAGGAAGATTAGGCCATGACCCTACTGTCTAAACATCTGGGTGGGCGATCTTAACTGTTGTTGCTGCCATGAGGTTCTTATTTTTGATTGGGCATGCTGGCCCTAATTTTTCTATGATGCTTTCCTATCTTAAGGTTATTTTGTTTGGTTCTTGGTCTAGCCCTGTGTGGCACGCTATAGTCAATATGTTTATTAATAACTGTGTGAGATACTTTGGTTCATTTTTTTTTTAAATAACTATTTTATTTATTTTTGATAGAGGCAGACTAGATATGGGTTATTCTGCTGACATTCTGTTGATGAACTGCTCTCGACTAGTGCTATTAATATACTATTAATGTGCTTCTAGTCTTTTGTACCATGAGCCAGCACCCTCTTGTTGCTTTTATCTATCAAAAACATATATAATAGTTGAAAATGTAAATCTACATTTAAATTTTTATAATAATGTTTAATATAAATTTTATGTATTTTAATTTTTAAATTGATTTACTGGAATTTATTGTTTTCTTTATCATAAAATTATAACTATCATGAAAAATTAGTGAATAATTATCAATAATCATTCATGTATACTTTTTTAGTATTATACAGTTTTAAATAGTTCGAATTGAATATTTGAATAGATTTAAAAGTTTCCAATACATTGACAAAAATGATAATTGAAAACATAAGACAATTAACACCCAATCAAATAGAACCTTCAAATATTATTACAAAATGTGGAGAATACATTTGAAATTTGATTTGTAGTTAGACAATATTATTTAATTTATTATATTTTTTATGACTACATAGATAGTATTCTAAATTATTAATAAATTACAAATACGCTTTGAAAGGGATTATAATATATATTATTTTATATAAAAAATAAAAAACTTTTAAAGATATTTTTGAATTATAATTATATATAAGATGTGTTTTTAACATTCTCTATTTGTATATAAATCTCTCATAAGATTATTGTCAATATTATGCTACCCCCCTATATATTGTGTAATCAAATCCATTCAAGTATATTTTTGTTCCGTTGCAATATACAAAGTTCCCTCACTAGAATATAAAGTTAATATATAATAATATGATATTAACAATATATTTAAAATAAAGATTATATTAAACTATAATAATATAATCTTATCTAATAATTTAGTGTCAATTACACAATAATAGTATAACATTAACAACATTATAATAATATAATAATTCTTTAGATGAAATAATAACTAATATGATATCTTTCATGTCTTTTACATATAATAGAAATAGTCTAATGCTTATTATAATTATTTTATTAACAATATTATTGATTAATTTTAAATTAATTTAATAATAATAAATTAATATTAATTAATTATTATCAACATATGATATAACTTAACAAATGAATATGTATTTGTATATTAATTGAACAATTTTAATTTTACTCTAAATTCTAAAAAACAATTCCATCAATGGACCCTTGGTATACTGGTGAAGTTAAATTGCTTACTATTACCATCTCACCCAACCTTACTCATAAAATTTCGTCCACATACTTTGTAATATAAATTTAATTTGATTAATTTTACATATTAATAAAAATATTATTCAAACAAACAAATAAAAATCCTTAATGTAATTGATGAATTGGCTTTATTTGAAAAGTATATGTATTACCATGCAAATTATTAAGGTACATCAATAATTTTCAGTGAATAACGTGAGAGTTCTCAATGTGCTCTCGTGCATCATGAAATGACACAGCGTGAGTGGTGTTGATGAATGCCACAAAACTAATGTAGATTTTTCTATTTGCGGACTAGTTGTTGGAATAAACGCCACAGAAAGTAATGCAGATTTTTCTACTTAGGGAAAAGTAGTTGGAAACTTGGAATGTCCAAGTGAATGTACCCGCTTGGCGTATTTGAAGTGTTTAGAAAATAAAACCAAAGCAGCTGCGGTGAATTGCTCGATAACTTCATCTTCACGATCATAATTTTCAAATGCAAATTAAAGTCCACTGAAATAGGAAATGAAATTCTTCCGTAAGAGTGGTCTATCATGTAGTTTTTCTACCATATTTTTATCTTGTGCAGTTATTCTTTTTTTTAATTGTTATGAACTTTATTAAAAAAATTAGTAAATGAAAGCCATAAATCTTCTTATCTCAACTTTTCAACAGTTTTTAGAAAATAAAATTGTTTAGTTATTATCAATTGTTCTCTATTTTTACACGGTAGGTGTTTCCCTATGAAAGGGTTTGAGCAAAAAATTACATCCAATGATGGAAATTCGTGTAGGAAGAATGACTACCATTGAAGTCATCGGAAGCGTCTATTTATTTTAGCCACTTTACACGTCAGGTTTGTAAATGGAAAAGGCAAAAGGCGCCGATGTGGAGCCGGTGAAGAATGAATGCATGCTCCCATCCAAAGGGCATGTATTCGTTGAAGCAGCAATCAGCGTGCTCACAACAATGAAGGCAAATATTACAAAGCTATTGTGCCTTCCCTAATATTTCAAAGCATCTTCACCTGCTTTGCTAAAATGAGTAGAGGAGTTGTTATCTCCGAGCCGAAACAATCCTCCTCTTCTGGTAAAAGAAGAGCCGGTGTGAAGGATTTGTGGGGCGATTTGGAGAATAGAGGAGTAAATAAGAAGTGGCATAGGTATATTGGCATTAGGCAATGCCCATGGTAAAATGGGCTGCGGAGATCAGAAACCCCATTAAGGGAATGAGAGTTTGGCTCGGCACTTTCAATACTACCGAGGAGGCAGCCATGGCTTATGATTGAGAAGCTTTTCAGATCAGAGGCACCAAAGGCAAGCTCAATTTCCCCACAATACGGCTGCCCACAAATTTAGAAAGCGGTCTAGATTTCAAGGAGAGTCCAGCAGAGGTTGAAGCATGTACAGATGATGGTCTAAATTCACAGTAAAGTGTAGTCCCAATTCTGGATTCATCCACATGGGAGTATCTTGAATATTTGGAGGCGGTGCTGGAGCTGAAACTTGAGATTCCATCTTCAACAGCTTATGGTGAAAGCCCCTGTTCATCGACATGGAAGTATTGAATATTTGGAGCAGAATCCTGAGATCCAATGTACAACAACTTCTGGTTTAGACCAAAATTTCTGCAATAGCGCTGGAGATGAGGACAAAAAGCTCTGATTTACATGGAAATGTGTTTGGGGCAAAGGATGTTGAGTAGATTCTGAATTCGTATTGTGACAGTGTTCTCTGTAGCTGGGACAGTGTTGACTACAACTCGTACTATTACTACTCTACACTCCTTGTAAAATCCCACTTAAGTTCATGTTCAGTTCATTTCAATGTAAATATTGTTCAGCTTATTTCAATGTAAAATTTGGTGATCATATAATTTGGGAGGAAATTTGAGCAATCTAGAAGGTTTAAAAAATTGTTTTGTTTTGTTTGGTTTCTTTTTAATAAGAAATAAAGGAGGTCAAGATTACAAATATCATGACTTTTTTAAAAAAACTTATATATTTACTATCACTAGCATCTTAGTGTGCAATGGGTACATCAAAGAGGCGTGAGAGTGGATAATTAATAGAAAATTTGGACTATTCTTTGCATAGATTTATGTAGTAAATCAAGTTAATTTGTAGGAAATTAAAAAATTTATTTTGTTTGTGCAATGATTGTCTTAATGAAGAAGTGATAGCCTCAAATCAACAAAGAAGGGAGAGATGAAAAGTGAGAGAGGTTGTGGGAGAGATAGACAATAGAAAGAATTAGATGTGTGTGTGTGTGTGTGTGTGTGTGTTTGTGTGTGTGTGTGAGAGAGAGAGAGAGAGAGAGAGAGAGAGAGAGAAGTGGAGATATCGGGAGGGGGAATTTCACATTGAGTTTTTGTTAGCATTATTGTTTCTTTGCTAAATATAGTACATTACAATAGTTGTGTTAGGGATTTTTCTTGTAAGAACAAAATGATACTCGATGTTTATACTTCTTAAGACTGATTCAAACAAGATAAAAACCTAATTGCTGAGGATTGGATAAGATCCTCCTTCGTTTTTGAGCTCCACATACTCAGGTAGGTATTATCTTTCAATGATGATTGTTTTCACAGTATTTATATAAGTGGACACTGATTTGCTTCCAATCCTTTTAATGCATCAATCTATAAAACACTTTGCATATGACTATGATCAATTTGATACAAATTTTCACCAGGCAGAGGATGATTGTAAACAGAGCAATAATCAGTGATTTAAGGATTCTCATCCTTCTTCCCTTTTAAGGAGGGGCAACCTAAATGATTCTCTCTTCACAGAATCAGGAAATATGAACTGTAAGCCCTAAGGACAGTCCAATCTATGTTGTGCAACAAACATAAACTAAAAGTGTACTAGTATTTGATATGAAAGTTTTAACTCTTACTTCTAAGATCTATGGAAGATAAACAATAAGAAACAGACACCAAACCAGTGCCTTACCTAATGGGCAATAGAGTCAAAATACAAATCAGCAAGTGAATTCCAACAAGAAATACAACAGTATGCCTTACGTACTAACTGCAAAATCAAATAGATTGTCTTACAAACTATCTTGTTAACCAGACAATATTATCATCAGAAATCAATACAGATATATCTACTCTTCAAGATGAACTATGAGAACATTTAATTCTTTCCTTGAAAGGAACTCATAGATCAGCTAAGCAATTTGCCTTACAGCTAGTATATTTCAAATGCCTAATAGATAAAACATACAAGAGCAGGATATAAAAAGTAAAGAGACAATAATAGCATATGGCAGAAGTTGCAGTGTATTAGTATTAAAATCAACTTGCCTATTACATTCACAATCCCCTCGCTCAGAAGATCAAACACAAAATTTGGAAATCTGCCTCAGAGCAATTCTGTTCAAAATTTCTATATCTTCCACACTCTCCTTCTTCTTCTTCTTCTTCTTCTTCTTCTTCTTCTTCTTCTTCTTCTAGCCCCTTAACCAAAATAAAAACTTTTCAATATATACCACCAGTCCTCCCAGAATCCCCCCCAAAGATCAGGATGCAACAAGCTTCAGATAATTGGGGTAAGGGTTAGGGTTTCCACCCACCAAACCAACTAGAAACAATCAAAATTTATTACACTGGAGGAAAACCAAATGATCAGATCCAAGAATGATCTCTGTTTATGAGAAATCTCCGAGTAATGTACCAAAGACCATGAATTCGCCATACCTATCAGTCTGATCATTCACCTACAACACATCTCAAGCAACTACTTGCCCATCTCTGCACAGTATAAACCTCTGTAGTTAATCATCAAACCCTTTGAACCATAGTGCAGTAGTTGACAAAATCAATTCTACTAGATCCAGTTGCTTAAGCATTGAAGATCAATCCCTTCTGTCGCTTAAAAATGTTTAAAATTTTTGAAAATCCTAACAGCAACGGTTAATCAATAATTTTAAAACAGGGCTGTCGATTTTATCACTTCCTAGTAAATTAGGCGATTCTCATCGTTCCTCATAATAGTCATAAGCCCCTTTGAAAATTCCTAGGCCACATCATCAGTCTCTCAGCCAATGGAAAATGAACACATCAATAAAAAGTCAGCAACAAAGGACCCACCAAGCGGTCCCCATCCTACAACAGAATCAACAGCCATTGCTATACCCTAAAAAATGTGCATCTTACTCCAGCGGTATAACGATAACCACAAGATCATGTCGATCTTTAACACACTCCTCAGACTAAAAATATCAGGCCCACTGACAACACACCATGTCACTGCACAACAACCAATGAGAATCGAACACCTAGGTGACACTTGGCAAGTGGACCCACTATCTTCAACAAATAAAAAGGTGCCAATTGTAACACCTATCAGTGGTCCCACTTACTGTCAACCTGAACGTGCTAGAAGATTCGATGGCTGGCGTATGATCTCATAGGCCCAAGAGATTCCATGAGATCATAAGATAGCCATCGATCTTGAATCTATTGCTGATGTCAGCAAAGCTTGACCCTACCCTGTTGTATAAGTTGCTTCGTCAAATCAGAGATTGCCACATTGCAATATCTGGCAAGCAGACACACAACTTTTTCTATTGCTCATGGGTCCCTTTGACAACCTCCACCTCACTATCCATGTTGACCAATTGGAGAAGAACACGCTGGCATGACCCAACACAAAGGACCACCTTGAACATTGGTATAAAACAAGATCAACGGTTGTCATTGAAGCGCTGCCTTAAATATCGAGCATCTCATCCTTGCGGTGTAACAACAACCACATGATCTACCCGAGCTTTAGGATGCTTGCACACCAAAAACATTGGCCCCACTATGATACATCACTTGACTGTGCATCAAATCAGATCATGCCATGTTTACAAATAAGTGGGCCCTCTTTTCAATTATTCTTTATCATTTTAAAGCTCTATCAGCTGCCACCTCATTTTACCTTAACCAGTCAGGAGCACACATGTCATAATGACATGGCATTTCATGGCCCCACCTTTCCTTTCTGTCTACCATATAACATCAGACAGCTGTCATTATACCGTGATGCTTAAAAGGATATCATCTTGGTCCAATGGTATAATGACAGTCGTCGATGAGATCCGCTCTTTATATGCCAACAAACTCCTTCACTTGTCAGGCCCGCCTGGACAGATGGTGCGTTGTCGCCAAAGCGCATGTCAGAGACTCTAATAATAGGAAAGCTTGCAGTGCAATGACAACCACACATTTCTAAAGGGTTGAAACTATTGAGAAATTATCCCAAGAGACTTAGGCTTTGATAGAAAATATTAGAGGGGGAACCAGACATTATAACCTAAGCACATAACAATCAAAGTGGTCATCAACGAAGGGGGCAATTTTAGCACATGGGTACATGGGATTTAAGTGACCCAAAAAAGTAACATAGAAATAGAATAAGGCCAGGCCAAATTAGGGTTTTCCCTTCTAATGGCTAAAAATATGAAATAAAGACCTAGGGTTTCAAACAGGGTACAAAGGAAACACTACACAGACCAAAGCAAAAAAGATGCAACCATGAAAATTTTTGTAGGTGCCAATAGTGGCTCTATCTGAGGATGTGGAAATGCAAGTTTGAACAAGGACTGCAGATCTCTGGGACACAGACCAAAAAATGCACTAACCTAGAATTGGACAGAAGCACACAACCTGAAAGGAAACAAACCTACACCTGATTTCCAAGATATTTCCATATGCATGAGAATCAAAGACTTAATTGAAGAAGGGCTTCAAGAATTACCCATGCACTGGCAAATCAAAAACTTCATCATCCATATTCTTCAAAAACTAGGAGTCGTTCCCAAAACTTTCATTAATCACATAAGGACCAAGTCACAATGATTCAAACTTTTTATGCTTCCCTTGATCTTCTGCTCTCACATTCCATTGAAGTACTAAATCATCTGCTTTAAATTTTCTGGTAGTTGCTCTTTTGTCAAATAGGTACTTCATTTTCTATTAAAACTTGATATTGCTCTTTTGACTTTCTCTTCTTAGTTCATCTAACTCATTCAATTGCATAATTCTATCTTGCATTGGCTCTGGGACATCCAATTCCTCATCTTGAGTAAACTGATAAATTAGAATCAGATTGTTTATAGGTAACCTTGACTGCAGACCATATACAAGCTCAAAGGGAGACTTCCCAGTGGCCTTTTTCACTGTAATCCTATCTTCCCACAGGGCTAACTTCAACTTTGAATGCCAAGCTCTCTTATTCTCATCAAGTGTTTTCTTCAAAATTGTCAGGATACTTTTATTGCTTGATTCAACCTGCCCATTTGCTTGAGGATGATAAGGAGATGAATAAGATGTCATGATTCCATTGTCCTTACAAAACTCCTTGAACTCATCTGATCTGAAACACATTGCATTATCTATGATCAACTTCATGGGGACACCAAATCTAGTCAAAATATTATCAAGTTAGAAATCAATCACTACTTTACTCATTGCCCTTTTTGTAGGAATGGCCTCTATCCATTTTGTGAAGTAGTCAGTTGCAACAAGTATGTAATTGTGTCCTCCACTAGATTTCTCAGCAAACTCACCTATGAAATTCACTCCCCACATAGCAAATGGTGCCTCAGCAGTTATTGGGTTTAACAACAGTGCTCTTGAGTATTTTAATTTGGAAGCAAATTTCTGACAGGCTTCACACTTCTTAACAAACTGGAATGAATCTTTAAACAATGTAGGCCAAAAATAGCCAGCCCTCAAAATCTTATGGGCAGTAGTCTTTGTTGAATAATGACCTCCACAAACACCAGCATGCATTTCAATTAAAACCTTCTCTGCCTAATATCTGTCAAGACAAAACAATAAGATCCCATCTCTATTTTTCCAATACAAGTCCCCTCATATCAGTGTATACTTCTTAGCTTGCAATTTTAGGGATCTCTTTTGGTTATCTGTCATATAGTCTGGGCATTTGGCATTATTTATGAAATATACAATATCAGCATAGTCTGGTTGCAACTCAATACTTGTAATTGTCATATCTAGAGGTCCTACATTATTAACCTAGACTAAATCCATGTTTTCTTTAGTCATTAATTTTTCTGGGCCCTATCCCCTTACCAACTTGGTGATATGAATCTCCAAATTGAATTCTTGAATCCTAGTGATCCACTTGCATCTTTTACCAGTAACTTCAGACTATGTGAGGACATCTTTGACTGCTGCATGGGGGACATATGCAATGACCTTAGCACAAACTAGATAAGGTCTAAAGGATTTCACTGCCTTTACCAGTGCATAAGCCTGTTTCTCCATCATCTCATATTTTAATTCAGCAGCCTGCAAGGATTTACTAAAAAAAGCAATCGGATGTTCAAAGCCTTCTTCAACCTTTTGTAATAGTATAGCAGCAATAGTATGAAATGATGCAAAAGAGAAGAGTGAAAATGGCTTGGTATAATCAGGAGACCTTAGTACAAGTGCTTGTTGGAATACCTCTTTAATTTTATCAAATTCACCTTGAGCTTCATTAGTCCATTGAAACTTGACATCCTTCTTTAATAACTTCGCTAGGGGCTTGACAATTTCAGCAAAATTTGCAATGAATCTCCTAACAAAATTGATCTTTCCTAAAAAGGATTGCACCCCTTTGATATTTTTGGGTGCTATAACCTTCTTGATAGCTTCAACTCTCTTTGGATAAATTCTTATTCCTTCTTTCGATACAATGTGTCCTAGCAACTTTCCTTCCTTGACTACAAAATTACACTTCCTTGGATTCAGAGACACACCATACTCTAGAACTTTGACAAAAATCTTTTTTAGATGTGAACAATGATCATCAGCCTTCTTAGAATAAGCAGTTAGGTCATCTTGGTACACAACCATGAACAAGTCTATATACTCTTTGAAAGCAACATCCATGGCCCTTTGAAAAGTTGCTCTAGCATTTCTGAGGTCAAATGGCATTCTAACATAAACATAGGTTCCCCAAGGTGTGGTGAATGCTATTTTGAATTGCTTAGACTCTTTCACCAACATCTAGTTATACCCATAGAAACCATCCATCATAGATACTAATTCACACCCAGTGACCTTATGCAACATTTCCTCCATATTAGGCAGTGAATAGTTGTCCTTCAATGATGCAACATTCAGATTCCTAAAGTCCACACATAGTCTAATGTCACCATTCTTCTTTCTGACTAGGACTAAATTAGATACCCAAGTTGAATGCCTTATAGGTTGGATTATCCCTACATCACTCAACTTGACTAGCTCTTGTTGCATCTTAGGAGCCAATAATGGGTTAATGGGCCTTTGCTTCTATCTAAAGGGTTTGACATCTTTCTTTAATGGGATTTCATGTTGGAAAAGGTCCTCTCTATAGGCATTTAGATCATTATAGGACCATGCAAACACATGCTTGTACTTTCTCAACAACATTATCAAATTATCTCTTAGTTGAGTGGTTAATCCTTTCCCAATATAGACCATTTGAGGAGCATTGTGTGATCCCAAATTCACTTAATCCAGATCTTATATATTAGCATTACTTATGTTTGACATATGATCATTTTGGCTACTACACAATGTTTTTAACTTAGTTAAGCCCTTAGGGATGTTATTTGAACTCAACTGGATCACCTCATTTCACATGACCATGTCCTTACCCTCAACTTCCTCAACCAATGTGTTGCAGTCTATAAGTTGATCCTCATATATGTCAAGACATTGAATAAATTTCAAAATGTCATGATCATCCTCAAAAACCTGCCAATTGTAAATGTTGTCTGGAACAATTGGCCTACTTTTTACTTCAAGAACTGACACCCCAAACAAAGTTGAATCATCTCTTTTTAAAGAAACATTTGCTAAAAAAGCTACCATTATGTTTTTGGACCTCTCTACCCAACAAATATTGAAAGCATCAAACATATCAATCTGATCCCCAATTACATGTTTATACAATTTCAGTCTATCATTTTTAATAGCATATTTTGATCGAACTTGTGCCACCACAAGCTTAGAATCACCAAAAACCTTTAAACATTTTATCCCATGTTTGATAGCAATATTCAATCTCAAAGA
This sequence comes from Chamaecyparis obtusa, assembly GCA_027943335.1. Taxonomy (NCBI): domain Eukaryota; kingdom Viridiplantae; phylum Streptophyta; class Pinopsida; order Cupressales; family Cupressaceae; genus Chamaecyparis; species Chamaecyparis obtusa. Next base: position 20,923 of record BSBK01010021.1, on the reverse strand, counting down.
CAGTGCTTCATACTCAGTAGTATTATTTGTGCATTGAAAAGTTAATGAGAATGAATACTTAAAGGTAGTACCTAATGGAGATATGAATAGGACTCCAACTCCTGAGCCTTCTTTTGAGCATGCTCCATCAAAATACATCTACCACATTCCATTTTGTTATTCTTTCAGTTCCTAAGTCAGTGGATCTAAATCTTCCTTTTGTGAAATGGCTTTTTCCATTCTAAAATTTTCCATGTCAACCTCTACACAATAATTCAACTCATCCATGTTATTTAGCTCTATCATATGTGGGGTTCTACTCTCCCTAGATACTTTCACATTGTCACCATCAATATTGAAATTTGCGAAGGACAAATCACACTGGATACTACCTCCCATTGAAGCACTCCACTTTCTTGATAATAACATCCCATAATGAGGAGGGATATCAACCACCAGGACACTCATTGTTAACAACCTATCAGGGAAACCTACCAACCTATAAGGGAATGCCCTTATAGTACCAATAACAAGGACCTCTCTCAAATCCATAGCCTAACGTCTTCCATGAGGTGTATCTACTTTTAGACCCAAAGATTTCATTACTTCTACAGGCATAATAGTATTAGAGGCTCCTGAATCAATCATACAGTTTCTTAACAACTTTCCATTTACTATTAGGGATAGAAAGAAAGGATCAATAGTTCCTATCACAGTATTTGCAGCATTAGTGTCCAAATAAATTTGAGGGATCTCAGAGATGATTTCCCCACATTGGTTTTCAGTTGAAACACTTGTTGCGGTAGCCATTCTGCCACTCTTGGTGGAATTTTGGGCATCAGAAAGAAGAATTCCCTACACCCAACTCAAAGCTTTGTCTTTATGCTCTTCTATTCTCATCAATTCTAATAAGGGGACTTTGACAGTAATTTGTGATAATAGTTTCCCCATTTCTATTGGGACATATTTGGGGTCAACTACATCTTACTTAATGATAGTAGCCTCCTTATTTCCTTCATGTTCCATAAGGCCTTGCTGATCTTTGTTCATGATTTTGACCTCCTTTTGGGTAGAAACAACAGTCTCCTGAAGAGGTTTTTGCTTTACTTTATAAGTCACATTAGGAGGAGAAAATTTCACATTCTTCTTGATTTTAGTCCTATCAGCAACCTTATTTTTGCCTTGAGCTTGTTTTGCATCTTTGTCTAACCCTTTAATGAATATACTGGATGAACTTTGACTCACATCACCCACAACCCTATTTCTCAAATTGTAGTTACTTTTTGCTTGGGTGACCATATCTACTATGATTTGTGCAATCTCTTCATTAGAAGGTCTTCTCAACATTACTGATTCATCATTTCTTAAAATGTTGCACTGGACTTCATCCAAGTGACTGTCTTCTTCATCAGAAAATATTTTCTGATGGCAAACCTCATTTCTAACTCAGGAACTGCTAGCATCTTGGTTTTCATCTTCTTCAGTAGAATCCATTTCATCATATATGTATGAAGAAATCATACCACAACCTTGATCATCATAAGACCCTTCATTATTATTGTCTTGCTCATCATCTACAGAAACACTTTGAGCTATTGCATAGTAATAGGGATCATGAGGTGATTGGCAAGCAATACACCAGGGAATGTCATCATTCATATTTACTATATTCCTATGCAAGGGGTCTAGGGTCTTATCACTTGGCTTATCTTTTCTTTCAGTGAGCACTGGCTTCCCATCTTTCCACTGAGTGTTATAGGGATAGTTTTTCATTCTTGGTAACTTGTTAAAGTTATTGAAGGATGGCCTATCAGCTCCCTACACTCTACTATATCTTTCTTGACTAGACTTTAAATCTTTTATTGCTTTCAATATTTTCTTCAAACTATCATCATCTTTTTGTTTTGTATCATATTTCCCTGGTTCCTTTCTATTTGGGATTGAAGGTTGACAATCCTCTCTCCTTCCCAACTTCCCTGATATTCTTCTATTGCTTTCTATATTAATAGCCAGTTTGTAAGCTTCTACTAGATTTCTAGGGTTCTTGTCTCTCAAAAGATATCCCATTTTTGAATCAAAAGCATTCAAGTAGGTGACCAAACAAATCTTGTCATCTAATTTGATAACTTGCAACAATTTATGCATGGCCTTCTGAAATCTGACATTGAACTCAACAACACCCTCATTTGAATTTTTCTTGATATTGTTGAACTCATTAAGCATGAAACCTTCATTGGTTTTATCACCATATTGTTCCTTGAAAGAACGTTTGAACTATTCCCATGAACATATGCTAGCATGAGGCAAGTTTCTAAACCAATCTCTAGCATCTTCAATCAAAGATTGAACAAAAAGTTTCATGATCACATCATCAAACTCAATGTTGTAGTCATCTATTACATCAATGAAACTTTTCAAATGTTCTTCACAAGTAACTGCATTGCTTCCAGTGAATTTTGGGAGCTTCTTCCTAATTCATCAGGGATGGGATTTGGGTAACCAGGAATCCCAATAAAAACCAATTTCTTATGTCTTTCATGTATGGACCCTATTTGAGATGGGCCAGCACCCAAAGATGTGGATGTTTGAATACTTGGAATAGTAGAAGTCTTAGGCATACCTGAAGTTTTGGTAGTGCCCAATACATTTTCACCTTGTGCTATAGAAGTGGAAAGCATATTGGTAGGTCTAGAAGATTGCTTAAGGAAGTCAATCTTTCTTTTCATTTCAACTGCAATGGCTTCAAGAACTGCCTTTTCTAACTCTTTAGCCAACAACTCTTGTTCCCTTTTGGCCTTTTCTAAATCAACTTCTAATCTTGCTACTTGATCCAGGGACTTCTTTGCAGGATTTGGTTCATTTATTGAAATCCCTATGACCTTTTGCTTACCTTTGTCCCTAGGATTCCTTATGTCATAAATTTGTTGGACAACAAGCTAGTCTTCTATTTGTTCATTTTTTGGAACTTGATTCAAGGCTTCAAGATCTAACAATCATTTCTTCAATTGCTCTGCTCTAATCATAGCATGCCTAATCTTTTCCTCTTTTTCTTTTTCTCTTTTTTTCCTTAATTGGATTTGTTCTCTAATTTTTCTTTCCAATTCAAAGACTTCTTCAAAAATTTCTTCAAAATCAGGAAGGGTAGTTTTGGATGAGGATTTTTAGGTAGTGACCTCTTCTTTGTGATCACTTGGTATCTGATGGTCTTGTAAAGAGGTCTTGTGAAAGAAAGAGGGATAGAACCTTGCCTATTCTTATTCTAGTTTCTGAATCTTTTGTCATTCCTAGGGATATTTCTTCTATGAGGTTGTGCACTTCTTCCATCCTTTTCAGAAGGTGAATAATAGTCTTCATATTGATTCAAGCCCAAATCAACTACTTCCTCATATACAGAGGTATTTCCTTCTTGATTTATCTAAACAGGCTCTTCCATCCTTGTATTTCCTTTTTGCTTCCATGTAAAAGACATGTCATTAGTATTTCTATCCTTCCTCATATGACCTCATCTTGATGAAGCTGGGAGTCCTCCTTCTAGATTTTCTTCTGGATGTTCCTTTCTCTAAGATCTTGTACATCTATGAGTCATTATGAAATAGAAATTTCACCTTTTTTTTAGAACACTAGTTCAAAGATTTGGTAAGAGTCGCCACGCAATTTCCTTTGGGGTTTGGAGAAAGTGGTCCAAAAATCTTCAAGAGATAATCTTTGGTATATGTCCCCAGCGGAGTCACCAATTTGTTAGAGATTTTTCTTGTAAGGACAAAATGATACTCAATGTTTATACTTCTTAAGACTGATTCCAACAAGAGAAAAACCTTATTGCTGAGGATTGGATAAGATCCTCCTTCATTTTTGAGCTCCACATACTCAGGTAGGTATTACCTTTCAATGATGACAATTTTCATAGTATTTATATAAGTGGACACTGATTTGCTTCCAATCATTTTAATGCATCAATCTATAAAACACTCTACATATGACTATGATCAATTTGATACAAATTTTCACCAGGCAGAGGATGATTGTAAACAAAGCAATAATCAATGATTTAAGGATTCTCATCCTTCTTCCCTTTTAAGGAGGGGCAACCTAAATGATTCTCTCTTCAAAGAATCAGGAAATATGAACTGTAAGCCCAAAGGACAGTCCAATCTATGTTGTGCAACAAACATAAACTAAAAGTGTACTGGTATTTGATATGAAATTTTTAGCTCTTACTTCTGAGATCTATGCAAGATAAAAAATAAGAAATAGACACCAAACTAGTGCGTTACCTAATGGGCAATAGAGGCAAAATACAATTGGCAAGTGAATTCCAACAAGAAATACAGCAGTATGCCTTACGTACTAACTACAAAATCAAATAGATTGTCTTACAAACTATCCTGTTAACCAGATACTATTATCATCAGAAATCAATACAGATATATCTACTCCTCAAGATGAACTATGAGAACATTTAATTCTTTCCTTGAAAGGAACTCATAGACCAGTTAAGCAAGTTGCCTTATAACTGGTATATTTCAAATGCCTAACAAATAAAACATACAAGAGCAGGATATAAAAAGTAAAGAGACAATAACAACATATTGAAGAAGTTGCAATGTATTAGTATTAAAATCAACTTTCCTATTACATTCACAATCCCCTCACTTAGAAGATTAGACACAAAATTTGGAAATCTGCCTCAGAGCAATTCTGTTCAAAATTTCTATATCTTCCACACTCTCCTTCTTCTTCTAAGCACTTAACCAAAATAAAAAAATTTAAATATATACCACTAGTCCTCCCGGAATCCCCCCCAAAGATCAGGATGCAATAAGCTTCAGATAATTGTGGAAAGGGTTAGGGTTTCCACCCACCAAACCAACTAGAAACAATCAAAATTTATTACACTAGAGGAAAACCAAATGATCAGATCCAAGAATGATCTTTGTTTATGAGAAATCTTTGAGTAATGTACCAAAGACCATGAATTCACCATACCTATCAATCTGATCATTCACCTACAACATGCCTCAAGAAACTGCTTGCCCATCTCTGCATAGTACAAACCTTTGCAGTCAATCATCAAATCCTCTAGACCATACTGCAGCAGTTGAGAAAATCAATTCTACTAGATCCAATTGCTTAAGCATTGAAGATCAATCCCTTGTGTTGCTTAAAAACCTTTAAAAATTTTGAAAATCCTGAGGGCAATGGTTAATCAATAATTTTAAAATAGGGCCACCGATTTTATCACTTCCTAGCAAATTGAGCAGTTCTCATCATTCCTCATAATAGTCATAAGCCCCTTTGAAAAGTCCTCGGCCACATCATCAGTCTCTCAACCAATGGGAAATAAAAAAATTCGTAAAAATTTAGGAGCAAAGGACCCACCAAGTGGTCCCCATCCTACAACAGAATCAATGGCCATCACTATACCACTGACCCTAAAAATCATGTATCTTACTCTAGCGGTATAATGACAACCACAAGATTGTGTCGATCTTTAACATGCTTCTCAGACTAAAAATATCAAGCCCACTGATAGCACACCATGTCACTACCTAGCAACGAATGAGAATCAGAGACATCGATGACACCCGGCAAGTGGACCCACTATCTTCAATAAATAAAAAGGTGCCAATTGTAACACCTGTTAGCGATCCCACTTACTGTCAACCTGAACGCACTGGAAGATTGGACGGCTAGCATATGATCTCATAGGCCCAAGAGATTCTATGAGATCATAAGACAGTTGTTGATCTTGAATCTATTGCTGATGTCACCAAAGCTTGACCCCATCCTGTTGTATAAGCTACTTCGTCGAATCATAGATTGCCACATTGCAATATTCGGCAAGCAGACACACAACTGTTTCTATTGCTCACAGGTCCCTCTAACAACCTCCACCTCACTATCCATGTCGACCAATTGGAGACACGCTGGCATGACCTGGCACAATGGACCACCTTGAACATTGGTATAAAACAAGATCAATGGTTGTCATTAAAGTGCCACCTTAAATATCGAGCATCTTATCCTTGCGGTGTAACAACAACCACATGATCAACCCGAGCTTTATGATGCCTGCACATGAAAAACATTGGCCCCACTATGACACATCACTTGACTATGCATCAAATTAGATCATGCCATGTTTACAAATGAGCGGGCCCTCTTTTGAATTATTCTTTATCATTTTAAAGCTCTATCATTCGTCACCTCATTTTACTTTAACCAGTCAGGAGTGCACATGTCATAATGACAGGGCATTTCAAGGCCCCACCTTTCCTTTCTATCTACCATATAACATAGGATGGTTGTCATTATACCATGATGCTTAAAATGATATCATCTTGGTCCAACAGTATAATGACAGTCGTCGATGAGATCCACTCTTTATATGCCAGCAAACTCCTTCACCCGTCGGGCCCGCCTAGACAAATGGCACGTTGTCGCCAAAGCGCATGTCAGAGACTCTAACAATAGGAAAGCTTGCGGTGAAACAACAACCACACATTTCTAAAGGGTTGAAACTATTGAGAAATTATCTCAAGATACTTAGGCTTTGATATAAAATATTAAAGGGGGAACCGGACATTATAACCTAACCACATAACATGCAAAGTGGTCATCAGTGAAGGGGGCAATTTTAGCACATGGATACATGGGATTTATGTGACCTACAAAAGTAACACAACAATAGAATAAGGCCAGGGAAAATTAGGGTTTTCCCTTCTAATGGCTAGAAATATGAAATAAAGACCTAGGGTTTCAAATAGGGTACAAAGGAAACACTGCAAAGACCAAAGGAGAAAAGATGCTGCCATGAAAATTTTTGCAGGTGCCAACAAGTTGTACTTTGCATAAATTACTATATTGTATTCATTAATTATTGGTTACTAATTACAAAGATTTTTATTGTTTATTATTACAGCACTCCTGATATTCAAACTATCACCTTATGAAGTAGGTATTATTAATGATTTGAAAGATTAAATAGTGTATGGTGAAAATGTGACCACAATTCTATCAATCATTACTTTCAAGGATACTCAAGAATGAGGCCTCAAAAATCAATCCATAGCTCTCTATGTATGGAGTTTCAAGATTATGAATTTCCTCTTAGCTAGAGCTATGAAGCATATGACCTTGCTAGTCAACCACACAATGAGAGATTCCAAATCAAAGATAAGGGAAACAATGTCAATATCTCCAATGAAATCAATATGAATGTAATGCAATGCAAGCTATATGAGTATGAAAATTACTCTATGAAAGTGAAAGTACAAATTAATCTATGAAAGGAAATTACAAGTATTACAACCTTCCTATTAAACTAGATGAGCTATTCTATTACATAAAGGAAACTAAGCTATGAAATGAAGCTATGAATGCTATGATAATGCAAGAAATGAAATCTAAACTATGAAGCAAATGAGGAAATCCAAGAAAATCTTGATCCAACAATGATCTCCAAAAGCTCCAACTGTACCTAAAAAACTTGCAACATAACATTAGCATGAAAAGATCGATCCTAAATGAGGAAGAGAGCTCTCCTTTTATAAGAAATAAGGAGAAATGGACCATGGAGATTAAGAGGCAAAAGACTTAATCAATGGTGGAGCATCAAAGAAGAGTAATCCATGTGCATAAGTATCCTGCAATAGGAAAATAAGAGTTGACTTTTGTGTCCATGTGAGACAAAAAGTACCCTTTTTATAAAATAAGAATAATGCTTTAGTTGTGCAACTTAGGATAAGAGGAAAGTGGGGGCTTTTTATTTAATAAAATGGGAGGAAATATTTCTTTTAATAAAATAAAGACTTAGAATAAGATGGTTAGCCCAAGGAATAATCGAAAATGATAGAATAGGATTTGATCAAAGAAATTGGTATTGAGCTGAAAATGTTGATTTTTTAAAATATTCATTCAGGGATTTGATAAATTACAGAAATGGGGCCCAAAGTCTAGGTGACCATTTTAGGGTGCATACATTTTCCCCTCTTTGACTAATGTGTGATCGATCTAGGAACACATGTAGTCAAAGAATGAAGTTGAAATGTGAGATCAATCTGGGATCACAAAACAACTCAGATGTGAGGTCGATTCGGGATCACATCCGGACAAACATAAACAAAGGATTCTAGACATGAGGTCAATTTGGGATCATATCCAAAGTAAGAGGTAAGAATCTTAAGGCTTGAGTGAAAGATCATAGAAAAATAGCTGAATCTAGGATTAAAAACCAATAGATACTGCCCCCTCAGAATTGAAATTGAAATCAGATAGAGAGGAACAACAAAATTGATAAGGTTGATCAAATCATAATGAAATCACAATCGATGATAAATGAAAACATGATAGCCATTAGGCATTGAAAACATGCCCTAGCGATGAATTAGAAGAAAAGAAAAGGGGTGAATGGAAGACTAGAAGATTGAAAGACATGAAAAGGAAGAAATTCCATCAAAGATCAAAGAATTATGCCTCAAAAGGTCAGTCAACTACACAGAAGAAAGAGAAATTTTTGAAACACAATTTTGACTATCAAGATGACCTCAGATTTTTATTTTGAGTCTGAAAATGGATCCAGGACATGGAAATTAGCTAGGGGTGCAATTTTCATGCAATTCCAATGAGTTTCAAAAATTGGTCAAAAAGTCAAAATGCTATATAAGGAGCAAAAGTATCATTTTCAAATTCATTTGTTAAAATTAACCCCTTGTAATGATAGGAAAAGGATGTGATGTGAAAGATAAGGAATGAAAGACATGATCAAGAAAAAGAAAAAGGTGAATGCAGTTGATTGACTAGTCCATGTAAGCTGAAAAGGAGAGCTCTCTTCATATGCAAGATGCAAAACTAGATTAACATGAACCTAAGAATGAAAGCAACTATGAAAGTGGTTGACTTGCAAGGTCACAACACTTATAGACATCTAATTATCATCATCAAGCATTATTGGTAGCGTTGTAAGATCATACAATGCACACTAGCAAAGCTATGTGAATCTGAATATGATCTATATCAAATAGAAATGTGGGAATCTCACCTAGGCATCAAAGACATGTAGGTCAAGATGACTAGTGTAGTGAGATTACCTAAGTTTTTTAGGGTGAGATTATGCTTGTATCAAGACACATGAAAGTTAGGATAGCTAGAAGCAAGCAGTCGCATAAAAATAGTCAAGGATAATACCTTGTAGACCCCAATGTCAAGTGGAACAAGCATAAATACTAATGACAATTAGGATCAACAAAATATACCCACAAGCAGAAAAAGAAATAAAACATGTTCTCATGCCCTCAATCTTCTAGCAATGCATCATCGAAAACTTCTCAAGGAGAGACCACTCATCAAAGAAATCCTCATGGACAACACACAAAAAAAATAAAGTCAACATATCTCAATCGAGTTGATTGTTTAAGTGCGTGTGTGTTAATCATAGAGTCAAACTTTGAGCATCAAATTTTCTAATGAGAGATATCGCATCATACTTAGACTATTGGTTAAGACATCTGATAAGTGTTGAAAAACACTCGACACAAGGTAGTGTTGAAAAATATTGTTTGGGGTGGTGTTGAGAAACACCTATTTGTGAAATGCTCCAAGAGACAAACACACCTAAAGGACCTATGCCAATAGTTATGCCCCCTAGACAAAGACAAAGACCAATTCCAAACCAAGTCAAATAAGGTCAAGGCGTGATGGAGAAAGGTTCAGTGTCGAGGACACATGCTAATAAATAGGAGTGCAAAGGCCTCAAGTAGCGCCTATTTCCAAGTTTTCACCACTTGGAATCTTTTTCATTTTTTTGTCATTTTTTTATGTTTTTGCTACCAAGGCACCTGTTTCTAGGTTTTCACTAAGGCACTTTTTCTATTTTTTTGAATTTTTGAATTTGTTTCAATTTTTGAATTTTTTTTTTTGGAAGAAGAGCAAGCTTTTTAGATAGTGCTCCTTGAATGGATAAACCATGATATACCAAGGATTCAAAATGATATGCTCAAAGATGTTGATAGGGAATGAAAGATGGAAGAGAAAAATGGAGGATAAAGTTTTATGTAAAGCGAGTGAGGTTGGAAGATAAGAGAAATAGGCAAATGAGGAAAAATGATAGAAGGTAGAAGGATAATAAATGGAAGGATTGTGAAAGGGTAGATGGAAAGGAAGGAAAGATCAACATCAACACACACACCTTGAAGGGTGGCAAGAGGGTGGAAGAAACATGAATGAAGGAATACATGAATGAATATGGTGAATGGATAACAGAGGTTGTGGTTCAGGTGCATGAAACAAAAGAATGTTTTTGGAAGAAGATGAGGCAGAAGCCTTGGGAAGCTTGAATGTCAACTTCACTTTTTGTTCAAGATGGGATTCTCTTAAGAGAGATCTTGGAATCCATATAGTCATAGGCTTTTTATTTCCTTTTGATGATTTAGAGAGAATATCTTGAATGGTGGATTTTTGAACCCATACTTTTCTTGTAGTTTTCTTCTTAGATATCTCTTTTGACTTTATGCCCCCATGTCAATTAGATGAGACATGGTGATCTTTTTTTGATGGATTTTTGTATTGCTTCTTTTTCTTGTATTGAATATTCAAGTTACTTCCAAAAGACTTGGGACTTGTGGAAGAAGAAGGAGGTTATGATTGGTTTAGATGGGTGGGTGGATGAAAAGGATTCAAGGGTATGCATCCATGTTGATCTTGAGGAAAGGTAGGAGATGGAGGGATGTAAGGACCCAAGATGGATGACAAATTAGGAGAGTTAGGAGGGGAAAGTCAAGGGACATAAGGGCCCAAGATGGAAGGAAGGTATGAAGCCCTTAGTATTGGTGGAGGAGGGCCAAGGATGAAAGTGGAAGATGCAAAAGAATAATCAATAAGTTCATCCACATCTATATGACAACCAAGGACATCAGCATCTTTAGAGTGAGCATTAGGATTTGCAATAGGATCACAAACATCTTGACTAGGAGAAACTTCTTTGATAGGATCATTCAAATCTTGCAAAGACTTAGGAAGAGTAGAAAGTGGAAGCGAACATGAAATGGTAGAACAAGAAGATGGAAGGCTTTGATCTTGACAAGGATCTTTGGATAGCATAAGTACATTTTTTTCTAGATTTTCAATAGGCTCAACATTGGAAGTGACAACACCATTTTTAATAACCTTAATGGGAGTATCATCTTTGGAAAGTGCAAGCATAGTAAGGTTATTTTGATTGTCAATAAGCTCAATGGTATGATTAGTAGCTTGATCTTGCTTAGGAGAAGATTTAAGACATGGTGGAATAAATGAGGAAGGGTGTAAAGGATCAAAAGAACCATGAAATGGATGAGAGATATTATGAATAGGATTGGATGAGATGGAGGGTTCTTGATCTTGATCTTTCTTTATGTTATTTTATTTATCATTTTTAGAGTCCTCTTGACACGGATCCACTTGTAAGGACAAGGAAGCATTTTGGATTTGTATGGAAGACTTTGGAAGAGATGGTGAAGGGCTAGTTGAAGTAGGCATTATAGCACACAAAGGCTTAGGCTCTTTAGGTTTGGCATTATTAAAATTATTTACAGCCAAGTGAAGGATAGCTTGAGTTTCTTTAAGAGATATCCCTTGAGGATAACTATAGGGAACCACATGAAAAGTATTAGGATCTTTGTCGGATGAAGGATTTGTGAAATATTTGGAAGACTTAGCAGCTTTAGGAGATGTGTGGGTATTGGAGGAAGTAGAGGATGGAAGGGAACCATCACAAGAAAAAGGTTCAACATTAACATGATCTTGCTTGAGAGTGTCATCTTTATTTTCAGCATGAATGTTCTTATAGGAGAAATGCTCATAGTATCTATGTTTATAATCAGCATGGAGATCTTTCTCTTCCTCAATAGAAGTAGATGTATCATATTGTTCACAACAAATATCATAATTTCCCTCAAAATTAGAGTCATATGGATCTCCATCATGATCTTTCCAATATGAGGACCCATTTCTAGTAAGCATAATGACACGACTAGGAGGACTCTTAGAAATAGAGGTGCCATAAGTATTGCTACATTTTCCATCATCATAGTTATCATAGTCATCAAAGGTAGGTGTGTCACTCTTTGTGGAAGAGACATCACAAGGACTATCACGTTGCTCTTTATGGTATGTCTTCTAAAGAGAAGTAAGACTCTTGGAAGAAGTAGAAGAGGAATGAGATTGTGAAGAAGAGGAAAATGAAGACCTAGTGGAAGAAGAAGACTTGGATAATGAGGAATGTGAATAATGTCTAGAAGAGTCATGACAAGACTTGGAAGATGAAGAAGGTGAATAATGTTTAGAAGATTCATGATGAGACTTGGAAGATGAGGAAGAATGAGAAGATTTAGATGATGAAGAATGTCTGGAAGAAGAATATCGTGATATGATCAAGTCTATGATCCTAGAAAAGGCATCTGATTTAATCATCTTTTCTTTTATTTTGCTTTAAGTTTGTCACCCATGATATATCCAGAAGGACTATTAGAGGAATAAAATTCTTCAAATTGAGCAATGAGTTTGAGATCATCTATTCTCAAGAGAGGTTCCATAATAAGGTAGTTGAAATTCATGGTTGTAGAAGAGAAGGAATCAAGCATGGAAGTAATGAATAAAAGAGATGAAATAGAAGAAGGTAGACTAGATAATAAGAGGAAAAGAATCAAGAAGACATGAAGATTTGAGGAAGAAGAGAAAGAAGCATGAAGAAAGAAGAGAAAGGATGAAAATGGGAGACTAGGAAGACATGGAAGATGTGGAAGAAAGAAGACCATTTGAATTCATTTTGATATTAAGCAACATGTCGGGGTACCTAATATTTGACCTAGACTGACCAAAGAAGATTGGAAATTGCACAAACCAGCTAGACAGCAAAAAGATTTTGGGTGACACTTTCTAGGCAGACAAGGTGACAATTTATAGCAAGGTGACACTTCACCTTAAGCTAGGTGATAGTTTCCAGTAAGGTCAGGTGACACTTTCTAGGCAAGCGAGGTGATAGTTGTGCAGGGACAAATTGTTGCACGATATTTCTCAAAACAAGGAGTGACACTGATTAAGGATTATATGACCTCTTTGACAAGTGAACATGAAAAAATTAGTTTTGAAAGCAATTGATCAAAATTTCAATTGGACAATGCAATTCTCTCAGTTTGACAAGCAATAACAATAGATAGAAGATAGGTTTGCAAATAGTGAGGGGTCAAACATGTCATAGAACACTTGAATCAAGGGCAAAAGAAACCTTGTCAAAAAAACACTTGTGATATCAAAAATAGAAAAACACCCCTATGAATACTACCAATTGTTTGAATGTTCAAGAATGTTAACACTGGTATTGCACAATCGAAGACAATTCAAGAAATATTTATCCTAGAAAGTCAAGGCTCATTACTTACCAACTTAGCCCACAACTTGATGTCCCCTCGCCTCACACCAAGTGGTTTCCCACAAGAGATATTGGCTTTGTCATGGAAGTGTCAAATAAAACAACCAAAGGAACACATATGGTGAGTGTCTTGGGGTGATTCCAGGTTAGTCCACTTGGATCAATCTTTGCACTAAGAAGATAAGTGGCTAAAATAAGGTGGCCTCTATCTAATGGTTCTTAATTAGGCTTCCATTCACAACACCCCTCTTGCTCCCCATAAGGGAATCCTTACCTTGCAACAAGTAACGGACATCATGGGCCTCAAGAGTACCTTAAGCATTCTTGATCAATGCTTTCCCCATGGTCGCAATCCCATGAGCTACTCACATCAAGCGAAGACAAGTGTTATGTCTACCAAGTTTTTGTGTCCTTGATAGCCTTGAGTTTATAGTGGGGTCGGAAGAGTCGACAAAAGGCTTGTCCCCACTTGGGTCATTCCTCTTGATTGCTCAAGAGTAGGCCCGCTAAAGGATCCTAAACTAAACAAAGAATGGATCAACTTGTGAGGTTCAAGGTTTTTGGTTCACCACAAGGGTGAAGAGCATTACTCCCCTATCTCAAAGTTTTTCCCAAACACACCAAGAAGAGGTTCAATTACTCTCTTGCTTCCAAAATCCTAAGATGGGTCAAAATTTTCTAATTCACCTCAAGGGTGAAGAGCATACTTCTCCTACTACCTCAAAATCTCTTCCACAAGATATTAATGTTCCTAAGAAAGAAACAACTAGTAATTGCCACACTTGGAAGGAAATAAACAAGAAATTTTTATTTTTTTTTGTATTTTTATGTTTTTTTTGGGCAGCCCTACAAAAACCATTAGTATCCCTTTAGCATGCAATTTTGAAAAATTTCTCAAGAAAATGCACCCTGCAACCACAACTTGTTAGGCCCACAAGGTTAGAAAAATCTCAAAATCCAAATGAAATCTGCAAAGGAACACTATCTAACTGCAGCAATTTAAACCAGCCAAACTGATTAAATCCAAACTCAGCCAAAAAGATCTTAAAAAAACTCACTGTCAGGTACAGGTGACACTATAATCAGCAGAATTGTCACGCGACACTTCTCTACATAGTTGTGCGCTAGTTTATCCTTACGCGACAGTGCGCCCTACTAGCAGGCAACAAAATTCAGTACTAAAGGGCGACAGAGTTTGTCAAACAGGATGACACTTTTAATTGGTAAAGTGTTGCGCCGCTTATAAAAGAAATGTCACACAGCACTAGTGAAAAATGTCACACGACACTCTGAGATAGAAAACCAGAGATCAAAAACAATGCTGAAAATTGACAAAAAAGTTAATGGAAATGCAGAAATTGAAAGGCAAAACACTAATATTCTGCCCCACAGTGGGCACCAAAAATATATGGTGAAAATGTGACCACACTTCTATGAATCATTACATTCAAGGATACTCAAGAATGAGGCCTCAAAAATTGATCCATAGCTCTCTATGTATGGAGTTGCAAGATTATGAATTTTCTCTTAGCTAGAGCTATGAAGCATATGACCTTGCTAGTCAACCACACAATGAGAGATTCCAAATCAAAGACAAGGGCAACAATGCCAATATCTCCAATGAAATCAATATGAATGCAATGCAATGCAACCTATATGAGTATGAAATTACTCTATGAAAGTGCAAGTACAAATTAATCTATGAAAGGAAAGTACAAGTATTACAACCTTCCTATTAAACTAGATGAGCTTTTCTATTGCGTAAAGGAAACCAAGCTATGAAATGAAGCTATGAATGCTATGATAATGCAAGAAATGAAATCTAAACTATCAAGCAAACGAGGAAAATCCAAGAAAAGCTTCATGCAACAATGATCTCCAAAAGCTCCAAATGTACCTAGAAAACCTGTAGCATAACATTAGCATGAAAAGATCGATCCTAAATGAGGAAGAGAGCTCTCCTTTTATAAGAAATGAGGAGAAATGGACCGTGGAGATTAAGAGGCAAAAGAATTAATCAACGGTGGAACATCAAAGAAGAGCAATCCATGTGCACAAGTATCCTCCAATAGGAAAATAAGAGTTGACTTTTGTGTTCATGTGAGACAAAAAGTACTTTATCTCTTTTTATAAAATAAGAATAATGCTTTAGTTGTGCAACTTAGGATAAGAGGAAAGTGGGGACTTTTTATTTAATAAAAGGGGAGGAAATATTTCTTTTAATCAAATAAAGCACTTAGGATAAGATGGTTAGCCCAAGGAATAATTGAAAATGATAGAATAGGATTTGATCAAGGAAATTGGTAATTGAGCTGAAAATGTTGATTTTTAAAATATTGATTCAGGGATTTGATAAATTGCAGAAATGGGGCCCAAAGTCTAGGCAACCATTTTAGTGTGCATACAAATAGCACTCATTTTCTTAAAGAGAGAAAGTAAATTGATATAGTAATTAGGCATGTAAGGCTATTCCATATAATGTGTAATATAAGGTAATTATGTTTTTTATAAATTATATATTTAATTAATGAATATAAATAAATAATAAATATAATATATATAATAATTTAATTAATATCATATGTGAGAATTCTATTTTGTTTAATAATGTATATTAAATTTCATATGATTGCTTAAATATTATAATTATGCTATGAGAAAACATACTATTCTACAATTGTGGATGTCTTACGATTTTTTGAAGTGCAAAAATGGAGAAAGGATATGGCACACACTAAATTTCCATGAATCTTGGAAATGACCATTGTATTAAATTGTACTACTTTCATGATTGAAATTTTAGAGTATGCCAATGCTAGGCCTTCATGTTTAGACACAAAGAGAGCACAAAATGTTTTATGTAATTCAATCAGCAATGACCTTTAATTTGATTTTTTGAAAGGTATATATGTTCTAAAATTGTGATAAAAATGATAATCTTCTATTTACATGGTGAACCTTGATTGTCACCCTTAATATTAGTCAATATAACTTAAAGATATTCTTACACATAGGATTACATTTTAGGGTACAATTAGTTTTACATTTAAATTAGGGTTATAATCAATTAGGATAACAGTAAGGGTTATGATTTAGTACAATAAGTGCGTAGTCTTGCTGAAAATGATATCTCTCAACTAGTTTTAGATAAGTTATTCATAATATAAATATGCTAGTAATGATATTGATACACATTCATCTAAAAATGAATTAAAAATTTTAAATGACTAATATGAATATGCTAATAATAGTATTGTTCTGAAACATGATATATTTATGTCGTAGGTGTTTTCCATATGAAAGAAGCCAAGCTAAATATTTCAATCAATGGTGCAATCTTCATAAGAGCCCTTGGTTGACCATCAAATTGATCATCACCATTCATTTTTTCTACAGTTTTGTTCTACTACTTTCTAGTACTTGCCAAATTACTGACAAAGCACTCAATCTGCAACTTTGTATGTGTCTTTAAGACATCAACTTGCTTGCAGAGTCTTCGAAAAAGCTAGATTACTATCAAATTATGACTTAGCCGTAATTACCTACTAGATTTACTGGCAAAACTATTAATAGTTTTCATCCTCACTGTTCATCTTTTCAGTCTGCCAAAGCACATAGATCCACAAACAAATATGAATCAATGTCTTCAGTGTACCAATTTTTTTATATAGGATGAAGAACGAAACCCTATCATGTTGCCTGCATATCCAGTAAGCTTGGAGAACATGAAAATCATTACACCCTCATTCACTAGACAAAAGAGTGCAGTAAAGTGAGGCTAGTTATGTGCATGATCATAAACTATCTTTACCTTCTAGCCTTTCAAAATGGCCTCATCCAGATAGGTCTTTGGATTGTTTGGAGACATTAGGAACTCAATAGATGTAGTTGAATTGAGAAATTAGATATTTGTTCAGTAAAATCTTTGGCATCTCCCATCCACAAATTGTCCCAAGTCAAATAAATTCATCCGTGCTTTGTAGTCCTGAATACGAAACAAAGATGTATCATGTATTTTAATCTCCAAAAATTAAACTTCAAATTTTAAACTTAGCCGATTCATTGTGTAGGTTTTGGTTTTGACATGAATCTAGAAACAACATAGAAAGAAAATCAGTAAATTACAGAAACTTAGGGTTTCTACATAGAAAAGATTTGAGATATTACCAAGTAAAAGGTCATAGCTACTACTACTTGTATTGGATTGATGAGTTGTCTGGAGCCTATTCTGAGCACGATAGATAGCTCAATTCATGTGTGTCCACTACAACTGACGTAATATAGGATCGAACACACCTGAATGTTTTTTTGTTCTATTTTAAAGTGTATTAACTCTAAAATGTATTATCTTTCTAAGACATGCCATATTTTGGAGACCATTGTTCATGCTCTTATTATGGCTAGCAGAAATTTTATTAATGTCCTATTTCTAAAATTCTTGTTTAGAGATAGAGAGAGGAGATATAAAGAGGGAGAGATTAGAGATAAGGGATATAGATCGAGGAAAATAAGTAGAAGGATATAGGTAGAGAAAGAGTGATATGAGAGAGTGGGGGGAAAAATAGGGAGAGATAAGGATAGAAAGAGGGATAGGTCCAAAGGGAAGAGTAAGTGAGAGAATAATGAGATAGAGAGAAGAATGGAGATGGAGATTGAGAAGAAGAGAGATATTGAGGGGGGAAAGGAAAATAAAAATAGAGTGAGAGAATATGAGAAATAAAGATAGATTGATAGAGAGTTGAGGAGACGTAGAGAGGATGAGAGGAGAAATGAACAAATGGAAAAATAATTAGTTGACCTTTCATACCTCTACGGCATACCCCATTGCACACTAAGGTGTGATTGCTAGTATTATTTCTTCTTAGAAGCTATAGGCATTGAAGTTAACATGTTATTAGTGAATATCTTTTTCACCAATCCTCTTTTAGATATTTTTCATGTGAAAAAGTATTTACGCCAAAGGTGTTTCTTATATGAAACACATCAGGCTAGGTTAAACCATCGATGGTGTATAAGATCCAATAGCCATGCAAGACAATTGAACTGATCCCAATCGTCTGCAACATTTGAAAAAATAAGATTCTGTAAAATTTTATCAATGTGAACACGACAACCACATATTTATTAACTCGCATTCAACCAGGGTTAGCTCTATGGTTTACAAGACACGTGTTGTAGATAGGTCGTACCAAGCCACCTGCAAAGCTAAAAAGGAGACACTTGCCTCCATCTACGTCTTCGTTGATTGGCCAGAGTGACCGCCTCTTGCTGCAAGCTTTCCAACTCTTTGGAATTGATCAGTCCTATGGCATAGGCCACCTTCGCATGTGACTATACCTATATTTACATGGATTACATTTGCCTGCTATTTTTCTATTTTCACAATAATGTGATTGTCAAAATGGGAAGTGTGCCGCTAGCAAAATATATTATGTGCTTAATAATTAACTAGGCAATTTATAGTAGAACAAAGCTTTGCTAAGCTTTTACATTTCATGGATTTCCATGATTACCAGGATGCAAATAAAATTGGTGATATCACTCATTCTAGGATCATTTGATAGAAGCAAATAAAATTGAAGAAAACTCTCATTTACTTTTTCCCTCAATCTATGTAGGCTGGTGCTGGAGCATCGGCTCCATGTGGCCTACGTTCGGTATGGAAGCTGTGGAGTGAATCACAGAAAATGTCAGCGGGATGGAATAGGTAAATTTTTAAATTTGTACTCAAATATCAAGTATATTAATTATAATTGGAAATCCATAACCTAGATAATAGTAAATATTAAGTCACCGCAATCCTAAAGAATAAAAGTAAGGGTGAGTGAAGCACCGTAAATTACAGGCCCCAAAGTAAAATGAGGGAAAAATCTAAAAGGAAGTTAGGACTCCCATTTGGCTATAACTCAACACCTTTAAGATCCAGTCAAGAATAAAAAAATATCAATTGCTTCCCTTAAACTTTATGCACATCACCAGGAAATGAAAAAAATGATGTAAAAGTGAAACACTTGGGAGTTCTTTGCAACTACCAAATTCAACAAAGAAACCATAAGAAATTCCTATATTCCAAGACAAAAGCCTCAAATGATGACATGTAGAGATATAATTCAAACAAAAGAAAAAATACAGAGCAAAAAATAAGAAAGAAAATAAAAGATTAAAAAGGACAAACAAGAAGCATTATTTTACATTTGATTTCATATAAAATGAAAACAGAAAAATTAAATAACATTCGACTTAGATAGCAGGAGTAAATTTTAACCTAGATGAATAATTTAAGTTTACTACAGATGATATCTCCTTGACTGTTTTCTATGGGCAGCCCTATCAACACACAAAAACATCTTTCCTTTCCCTGTTCATTGTCCACTGTTGCTGAGATTCCATAATGTACTTGTTTAGTAATTGGGCACAGTCATTTAGGCTTTCCAAGGTCAAAAATTCCAAACACAATTGTCTAGAAAAAAAGGCCAAAGCTAGAAGTAGAATCATTCTGAAATCATTTTGGAATCACCATGTGAACCCCAGAATTGCCCAAGTATGCCTTGCACTATTTCCACACAATTCCAACTACACATATCCAAACCCTTCATGACTCCTCAGGCAATTACAACCAGTAACTGATTTACGCTGCTTGTGATGATCGTTCAAGTGAGAATCTCGTATAACCAATCTAGGCCATTGAATATGCACAAATGCAACCCCTTGAACAAAAGCATACTAACAGATCCAATTTTCTTAGTTCTTACTCTTGTGTAAAGCCTTGTGGAGAGGGGGACAATCTCCATGGATTTATCCTTTATAATTCAAAGTAAAAAAGAAAAAGATTATTTTTAGCATCTTGCATAGCTATAGTTGATGCCTAATGTCTGCTCTTGCTTTCTTCTAGTCTACATGATTTCTTTCTTTCATTTTTGGATAAACTGAGAATAGTCCTCTCTATCTGCAACCCTCCACCCAATTCAACCTCTCGCTTAAAATGGGAGCAATAGCTTTCAAACACACTCACTATCACTTGCAACTGGAACCGAAGCATGAACAAAAATTCCACTTCTAGAATGTTCATTTCCCTCATTGTTAAGGCCCCCACTTTTACAAAATAGTCATTATTGTAATGCCTGCACACACAACCCCACAAATCAACATTATCAATAAAACTCACATACTATCACAAAAACCACGGCTAATTGAAAATAGAAAGAGATAACAAAACACTCACAGATCGTCAAGAAATGTGGTAGCAACCATGACAGTGGTGATGGTAAGCCTATGAATGTTGAGAGAGGTTAAGCGGAAGTTGGGATTACTGAGAATTAGGCAATCAATATAAACATATGCCACAACAAATGTAGGACTACAACGAACATACTTGAACATCCTTTCCAAGTACTTGAGTAAGCTCATGGCAGACACTTGCATTACAGAGAAAACATAGAAAGACACATGTTTGCACTATTTGCTTCCACACAGTTACATGCACGACAGTACACAACAATTGCATGCCTTTATAAAAGCTATTCTACTAGGCTTATAACT
>BSBK01010020.1:287500-450024 GCA_027943335.1 Chamaecyparis obtusa | reverse complement strand
AGTTTGACTCGAAAACTATATAGTTGAATCTTGATAGAAATATAAAAATTTTACTTGTTGTGGAAGATATGTCCTACTCATTAATTAAAGAGCTAAAATGGGCTCTTTAACAAATGTTTCATAAGGTACAATAGTTGTTGAAGGGTTTATAAATGGGTTAGAAAGCAAGTGGGCTGAACCTTGGAGAACACTACATTGTTTAGCATGCTTCAGTTGGAGTGGTAGTAGGATGGGTGACTTCCTAGGAAGACACAATGTTCTACTTATGAATATCACCAAGATTGGTTGCAAAGCATTTTATTAATTTTTATGAGAGATGGGTTCTTGTGTTTTACTCTTAGACTTCATGATTGATTCTTGATAGAAATATCATAATTTGACTCGCTATTGAAGATATCTCCTATTTATCAAGTGAAAAGTATTTTCAAAAATAGATTTATTAAGGTGGGGAATGAGTCAGATAACACAATATGAAAATAAATTTCATGAGAAGTTATTGATGTGAGCTAAGCCTAGGATACTCCGGCACATTATGGCTATTGCACTTCATCTAGTATACTAAGTTCTTAATAGGAAGCTATCTTTTTTGGTTGCAGAATCATAAATGCATCCTTCTGAGGTGTTAATGTCTTATAAACATTGATGGATTGTGCTCCTATAAGCGATTACTGACTTCTTTCTAAAATATAGATCTTAATATATTTTTACATTATGTATATTTGAAAACAAAGAATACAAATTAAGACTTTGTAGATCAAATCCTCTAAATTGAATCTTTGTTGATATTGAATTAGTGAAAGAGTTTATAATGAAAAATAATGTCTAGGGAATGTATGGACTTTAGCTGAGCCTTGGATGTTACAATAAATTATAGGCGCATCCCACAAATATGAAAATTAAGCTTCATTTTTGTAGTAGGGTGGAAATCCTCTTCTACCCCTTGATATTTTGTATAGAACATATATTTGGAGCTCTTGTTAAGAAGGGAGTTGCATGTTTAGAAGATTGTGTTTTCTTTTTATCAACCAATGGACTCTTGTAGTGATATTTTTAACTTATGATAGTAGATGGTTCTTGTTAGATCTGGATATATTTTCAATTGGCTATGTTGATGTTGGATATATTATACCTAGACTAATGTTTTGGACAAGTTGGTCAAAATTCTTCTCAATCGGTAGCTGTGTATTTCAACTCTTTGTCAAAATTGTTATTGATTTTTATATAGCATCTCATATGATTGTACTGGTGGTGTACTCATCAGTTGGTCAACTTTATTTTTAATTATGGACTCGTATGTCTTAAATCTTTTTGATAGTTTGACAAAATGTGTCAGAGATATTTCACCGCTTGGACTGCATTGATAGTCGCATAATCACAAAATGCATTTGTTGAGAAGGCCTTCCAAGATAATGTAATTGGTGGGCGTAGTTATGAACATTCACTAAAAAACAAATAAAATAGGGATTTAACTCAGATGTAGTTGCAACTATCACAATGGACATGTATGCATAGGTAGCGCATGAGAACT
Organism: Chamaecyparis obtusa; assembly: GCA_027943335.1. Classification (NCBI taxonomy): domain Eukaryota; kingdom Viridiplantae; phylum Streptophyta; class Pinopsida; order Cupressales; family Cupressaceae; genus Chamaecyparis; species Chamaecyparis obtusa. The sequence continues at coordinate 448,496 of BSBK01010020.1, read as the reverse complement.
ATTTTTACACCTTCTGACCAAGTGATGTCGCTTCATGAAATTAATATGCCCTAGAATGCACACATTATATTCTCTCAAAATCCTTTATAAACTTCAAAGCATATGCAATTGACAAGATGATAGTCTATCTCTCATAATACACAAGGATTGTAGCACATATAAAATAGATTCCTTGAGAAGGTTTATATTTCAAGGTCGACTCACCTAAAAATTTAGCATTGACAAATTTGCTTGGAAGTTTATATTTCAAATTGTGTATTGCATAAATCCCAGAATAATTATGGATTTAATGCATCTTCCTAGAAACTCACAAATCAACCAGGATACTACAAGTTTAGTAGAAAATATTCTTGAGATTCATCAAGAGTTAGACAAAAATTGCAAGCCATGGATGAGCATTGCAGGAAGGAAAGAAATGACCGGACCAAGCACATATTGAACAACAAGAGGGAGTGGGTTTCTATCCTTTCCTAGCTTGACTTCGCCCTCACAATGCCGCCTCCTCCTCTTCACATCTACATCTGGGATTTGGACAAAAAAGATGATAGTCTATCTCTCATAATATGCAAGGATTGTAGTACATATGAAATAGATTCGTTGAGAAGGTTTATATTTCAAGTTGAACTCACCTATGAATTTAGCAATAAAACATCTAGTGGGAACTTTATATTTAAAATTGTGTATGCCATAAATCCTAAAATAATTATGGATTTAATGCATCTTCCTACAAACCCACAAATCAACCAAGATACTACAAGTTTAGTGGAAAATATTCATGAGATTCATCAAGAGTTAGATAAAAACTGCAAACCATGGATGCACATTGCATCAAGAAAAGAAATGACTGGACAAAGCACATACTGAACAACAAGAGGGAGCAGGTTGCTTTCCTCGCCTAGCTCAACTTCACCCTCACAATGCTTCCTCTATATCTTTGTGCATGTAACTGGAATTTGGGGAAAATTAGAAATGAACCATTCTTTTTCTTCTTTTTTTTGTTTATAATCATGATCATAAAGTCTACAAGGTATATAAAGTCTACAGAGTAAAAGGCCAATGATGAATCATTATCATATAGTCTACAAAGTATATATCCCTTGATGTAAATCTTTTCATCTTTGTAGTCAAAGCAACAATCTAGGATTATCTTGTTTCATACATTGGAAAACTTGTTTAGTATAAAAGGACTACCATAATAAAGTTGGCATGTTACAATCATTGTACTAATTAATACAAGTTAAGTCATGGTTATCAAGAAATGGCATTTTCATAATGTGAAAATGTATCATCATGCCCTACACATACAACTTAGAGAAATTTGATTTATTAGTTATTTTTCATGATTAGATGGTTGGGTCTAATGCGGAGATTGTAGAGCATCTTGTTGTTAATGAGATTGCTAACAATATGGAGGAGTTACCTTCTTTTAAGGGTGATGTTGAGGATATTGATGTTGTTGAAGTTAGAATTAAGTTTCCTTTGACTGAATCTGATTGTCTTATTGGGTTAGTTATTAAATTTGATGTTGTTTCTAGTATGGTAGTTATTGCTAATGAAATTAGATGTGAGAGCATGAATGTTGATGGAATTATTGAGTAGTATGAGGTTGTGATGGATACTATTTTCATTTATGATGATGATCCTATTGTGGGTGAAGAGTTGCAGATTAAGTTGTTTTAGTTGAATAGTGACTTGTTGCAAAGATAACCTTGTGGATGTTAGAGTAGGATATTTGTAGATTTCATGTGTGGGTCTATTGCTGATTGGTTTAGAGTTGATTGGAGGAAGCATAGGTTTCTTCTGTACCAATTTATCTTCTTTCCTTTGAGGATTGGGAAGCTGATGGTCAAGATAAGGTTATATTCAAATTCTCTTGTAAGATCAAAGTGTGGGACACACTTTTCTATTTATCCCAGATGTCTATTTTCTTGGTGAATCTTGGAGGAATTTACGAGGTTTCTTGTTTTGGGTAGTTTTCATAGATTTTGCGTGTGGTTGATCTGTGAAGATCTTTGGTGAGTGTGTTGAAAAGAGTTTGTTCCTTGGTGTTCATGGAGGCTATTTTTATGATCGCATCTCTTTAGATGGTGTGGATCATGAGACCTGGCATGATCTTATTTTCCTAGTTGTGTTCTTTATGTTACCATTTCAGTTGTGTTCTCTGATTGATTATTAAGGATTATGGTGTAGGATTTTGATTGTTGGAGATAAATGGTGTGGATCTCAATGTGGAACTATCTGTGGCCGATGTGGTGGTTATATTGCACCTAATGAATTTGTTAAATATTGTAATCATTTGGGATCTGGGCCAACTTGGTCTATTACGTTTGACTTGGGATATGTAATTATTTGTTACACCAATCTATTGGTGGATAAGTATAAATGTAGGGCTTAGGATTGTAATTAGGGGAGCCCTACAAGTGTAGAAGGTAGAAGAGAGATGAGAAATAATCTATCTAAGGTTTTGACAATCAAGATGTAGGTTTGATTCATGTTTTCATTGTATGAGGTCGTAATTGGGAAGGCCTTATAGCCCAACATGTATCAAGAAATTATGATAAATGAAGTTATTTCTTGGATACAAAACTTGTTGTTCTTGATGTCTCTTATTTTTTTCCGCTATTTTGACTCTTGCTACAAGATTTGAACATATTTGATGGGGATTATCCTACCTTGACCGCATCCGTTGGAAAGAACCAGGGGCTAAAGTCCAAAAATTTGGCCACCCCTTCCATGACATCACGCCCCAAATTTATTATGTCATCAAAATATACACTTTTTTGACATGAATAGTAATACAAAAGGTTATTCTAAGTTTCATGGTTGTCACAACCTTTTCCACGATTTTTTAAAAAACTCTTGGCTTTTTAACTCTTTTTTTAAAAAGTGTAGAAACCTAGCTTGTGGCACTCAAAAATTAGAGGAACTTAGAGATTTCCATGGATGATCTGCAAAGGGAATAAGGTGGATAAACACACATAGAAGAGGCACACAAAAATGTAGAGTGAAGGAGGAAGCCTCGTGGTTTCCATAGGGTGCAATATAGGCAGACGCAACCTGCAAGGACACACTATGTGGAAGAGCATTGACTGTATTGATGGGGATGAGATGCTCTTAACAAAATTATTGTGGGTCTTGATATCCACAAGCATGGGCTAGGGACATGATCATTGCCACAATACACACACGTAAAACCTTCCAAGATTTGAACTTTGTAGGATCTAGACTTAAAAATATCTCTAATTTTTCTGATATGATGCAGAATTCCAAGATCAATTAGAGATATAAAATGAGCACAATAACATCAATGAAATAAAATTGGACCAAATCAATAAATTAAAAAATAAAATTACATATATGAAGAGTGGTTGGGTTAAATCAGAAGTTGAGACCAACACTCAATAAGTGGTTGTGAGTTTCCTCCCACTAAACTAGAATGAGGTGTTAAAATAGAATCAACACCCATCTAGTCAACTCCTCAATGATGACAATCTGTATGAATAAGTGTCAAATATGCTTAGATGACTAAGTAGTTTTAATTAAACCTACGTGTAGAAAAAATAAATACACTATCACCTATATTTATATCCATATCTATATATGTGTGCATTAGCCATTAATTACATATTCATCTCTATCTCTTCTCTAATATATAAAATTTCTATTAAATACATTAATTATTAAATTTTTAATTTTGTTTAAAAATAATTATAATAATAAAAATTGACGAATTCACTATGTCTATCAACATAGTTAAATACAATATATTATTTCCTACAATTTTCAACATAGATAAGAAAGTTTTAACAATATCAAATTTAGCAAACATAAAAGAAAAGAAATGAAAGAAGATGATTTAAGATGTTCTTTTAAAGACAAAAGACAACGGACCTAAAATATTAGTAACCTCAATGTTGCCTGATGCGAAATTTAGAATATTATGATGTAATTAATAAAAGGGTTTTTTTATCAATAAAGTGTGAAGAGGGGCATTTACATGAAGATGGGCATTTACTTGTTTGTGGGCCTATTTGTTCTCCACATTGGAAATATAGAGGAGAGGACCTAGTAATTGATTAACACCCTAAATTTACACTTCTGAGACTTGGAAAGTTTCTTATTTATAACTAAGGTTTGAGGGCTGCATCATCAAATTTGATGCCACATCAACATATTCTTTTGTCAAAATTTTCAAAATAACCCAAAAATAAAATGGGAGCAATGGTTGTGAAAAGGGAACACCCATACTTGTGCAACTAATGTTATTTAATTATGCAACTAATATTTAGAAGAAAGAATACATTTTATTCAACTATAAATAGTCATCATCAACAATAACAACTTTAAAGTTATAATTATTAGTACAATATTATCAAAAAAAATACTCAGTATCAAATTAGATATTAATAAAAAATAACTACTACCCCAACCAATTTTAAAAGGCATTGAGATACTTGTCAAAGGGCTATATGGAGCTTTAAATTTCAACGATACAAAAGGATAGGTATTTGCCAAATCAGCATTTAGAAGGGCATCGTTGAATCGTGGGATGTTAAAGCGTGATTCATCGATCTTTGAGTTTTTAGGATGCACGGTTGAAGTTGCAAGTCAGAAGGAGAGGCCATCGTTGAATCGATCAGCGTAAAAAACGTACTCCTACGACCCACATTCTTCGGCGATGAATACGATTTCAAGAGCCAAAGCAATTGGTCCAACCAAACAAGGAGGTACTGACCGCGTCGAGAAAGCCTTAAATTTGATGCGTGGAGAAGAACATTAGGATTTGGGGATTGTTCTCACCTACTCACTAGTTTAAACTCGCTTTTCTAGTGCATTGGTTTCCAGCTGCGCCTAAGTCTTCAGATGATGAGGGAAATTGTCTTAACCTCCAAATTGACTCCCATATGGCGCTAGACAAGACATCGAAGAGGGAAGTTACAGAAAAAATTCTTGTCACCAGTTTTTTACTTCCATCAATCACCTGAATAAAAATGGTTCAGCCGCCCTGCAGAGCAAGGCCATGAGAGCCAATGCACGACGTGCCTCATAGAAACTGCAGCTTATAATGACAAAATCAGTAGCCACAAGGTGGGCAACAAAGAGCACTCTCCCTAGCATAAACGACAAGTAGTGGAGCAAAATCACCATGAAATAGTCGATGTTAGTAATACTAGTCAACAACATTAGTTCTGCACCCATAGCCAAGATTTATCTTTTTGTTTCAAACACATTTCACTCAGCAATTACGCAAAGAACCTTGAGCTCGATTCTCTTCTTAAGTTATATTCTGTGATGGCACTATACACGGTCATACCCGGTCATCCCTTCTTGAAACAAACACAAAATGTTGCTGGAGATGTATACTGAAAGCCCTTAAATTTAGAAAATGGCATTTTGGTCCTCCGCCTTAGGCATTTCTTACATAACTGGTCCAATCAGACCCAAAGAGACCTTCAAACATAGAGTACAACATGCCACAGCTTCAATCCATAGCAAAAAGCTTGAGAATGCCACGAAGCCTCCTGTATTGCAGAGTGAAAGGGGTTTCTCAATCCCTAGATCTTCTTCTATGCACGAATTCCCGCGGCAATATCACTCTGCACCAATTGGAGAAAACCAAGCGAACTTTCATAGAGGAATTCAGATTCCACAATCGTGAGATTTCGAAAGAATAGTAGTACAATCCAAAGTGTGTTGCCTGAAGTCGCCATCATTTTACTAATAAGAAAACATTTAAGCTGTGTCGTCATGGAAAGCAATTGATGCTAGCTCATTATCCACTAAGAATATTTTCCTAAAAACAAGATTTCCCCATCTCTCAATTGACAACCTCTGTTAACGACCACAATTTCTAGTCTATTGGCCTCTTTGTAGCAATGGTTTATACGGTAGTCCTCAAGCTGCTCCAATAACCTCGTCTTAGCTTCCTTTTTGTTTACAGTATTTATATCTTTGAACAGGAAATCATAAGATTTAGAGACCTCGTTAGAGACCTCGTCTGACCTGTGCCTTGTTCATCACTAACCAATATCCGTGCATCGACTAAGAGCAGGAAGGGATTTAAGGACTTATTTATATTCAATTCTGACAATCAAAATATACTAAATTAAATTTTTGACACTACCTTGCAGTTGGCTTTGAGATTTGAGATGACAATTGAATATGCAACAAGATGAACAGACTATTGAGATATAAGCAAAATTATTTTATACATCAAGCAATCTGAAATCACATTTTGAAAATCACTGGCATTTGGGATAGCAATATATGACCTATCATTAAATTTGTTTGGTAAGATAATTCTAGTTGCACATTTAAGCTTTTCCAAAATCTATCTTCTCACATACTTTTTGTAAGTAATTAAAATTCTATACTATAATAACAAAATAGTTCTGCCAATTTTTAGCTGGAACTTCATTGCACTGCAGCCTTATTTGACGTAGAAAATTGTAATTTTTTACTTTTATTTCTTCAAAAGAAAATAGCTTTATCAATTTCTAAAATTAAAAAAATTATTTAATAGTAAAATAATTTGAGAGAATATATTAAATTTTCTCTTTCTTTTTTCTCAACAATAAATTGTGCAAATTTAAGGAACAAAAGAATTATCAAATGCTTCCTAATACAAATTAGAAACCATGAAATAACTAGATCATCTGATTCATCTCCTCCTAGAACCCCTCCAAAATGGCATGCATCTCCGCCTTCTCATGTTCTACTTTGAGTTCGAACATGTCACTTTGGTATCCAATGTAACTAGTAGCATGATCCCATGCCGTAGACATAAGATGACTCAGGACATCCTGCTGAATCTCATCTTCCATATCCAAATTTGGTTGGATAACAGGTTCTGGGTTTTCATTTGATGATCCCTCAGCTACTAGAAGACCCCTTCTGTCATCCAAATTTAGAAATTTAGAAAGCGCCATGTATTCAAAAATTTCCACTACCGAGGAGTATATAAAGAAATTAATCACCAACTTCCCAGCTGCAATAAAATGTTTCACGTAAGGTGGCTTACCTCGGAAAAGGAAATTAATGAATATCGATAAAGACAAATTGCAGACACTTGTATCCTATTTTGTTTTATGATTTTGCTAGTTGAATTTTTTTCATGATGTTCTTTTTGCTTTGTTGGATTGGCCCCTTTTTTAATTGATCTAATCAAAACAATACGAATTCATGTATTTACTATTATTTTCTACAAATAAATAAAATTTATTATTCTCCTCAATTTTCAACATAAATAGGAAAGTTTTAACATTATCTAAATTATAAAAAAATAAGATTATTTAGAAATAGTTACAAACAATATATACAAATAACTTCTCTTAGCTTCATTTCTTTTAATAAACATCACATAAAATAAGAGCACATATTTCTCTCATTTGTAATTTTATTTTTAAATGAGAAATATTTATCCTTAATAAGTCTCATCCTTATAATCTTACTTTTGAATGAAAATTATTTATTACTTTTCAAGTGTGTGATGGGAAAAAGTTTATCATTTAGCAAGTTGTTACTTCATTCCTTTTCAAAAGCTTGTGACTGCCAAATCACTAGAAGATAATCTTTGCGTAGACTGAAAAATTAACAAATATCAAATCAAGATAGAATCCAAAACACGAGAGCAAATCAAGGGAGACTTGCAGAGCTGGGAATTAAAGACCGTGAAGAAATTGGCTAACCAATACTATCATGGCTGTTGTTTAAGAAAGTTCCATCACATGCTCTTAGCACTATCTAATCAAGGTTTGAATCATCACTTTCATAGAATTCTTCTTCATAGTCCCTTTGAAAGTAGTCATAATCATATTCTTACAGCGAATCATATTCATCATCAATTGAGTGGTAATCTTCTATTTCATACCATTCTGAATCATCAACCATGCGGCCTAAGAAAACCTTCAATTTTCGGCATCAATCACCAAGGAAATCCTTCATATCTACTTTTGAACAACCCCGAATATCCAAGTGTTCCTGCTACTTGCACACGTCTAAAACAGCCTCCACACCTACATCGGTGAGTAGGCCATAAGCTAACTCCAAATGCTTCAAGCGAGGTATGTTGTTAGAAATGGCAAACGCTTCATCATCGTTTGGATTCTGACCGAAGGTGCTGTGTGGATGCATACACTTTTTTTGAACACTTTAAAAAAAAGAAATTTTGAAAATACAATTTTTATTGTAGCTTTATATAAAAAATATTACAAATGGTTGAATATATAGAATTCATAGCCATAGGAAAAACAGGAAAGAAAACTAGATACACATTTATCTAGACAAGTTTTATTTGCTAAAGAATAAAACTAAAAAAATAAAGAAAAGTAAATTTTAAATATAAATATACAAATCTTTGCACATTCCTTATTTCCATAAAAACAAATAAAACTAACTAAAAACACTTCAAAAAACACTTTTTCCAGCATCACTTATCCACATACTCCCCCTTGATGATGAGAGGGCTAACAATTTGATCTCTTAGTGTCAAAAATTGATCCTTTGCAACCACCTTCATGAAGATATCTGTTATTTGTGCTTTTGTGTTGATCTATTTTAATTCAATTGCATTCTTTTGTACCAAATCTCTAATGAAGTGTTGTTTCAAATCAAAGTGTTTGGTCCTGCTATGATGAACCATATTCTTGGTCAATTTAATGACACTAATGTTGTCACAAAAAATCACACTAGGCTGAACCTGAATCTCACCAATTTCTTCAAGAAGCTTTCTGAGTCATAAAGCTTGTGTGCTTGCTGAAGTGACTGCAACATATTCCGCTTCTGTAGAAGAAAGAGCAACCATACTTTGCTTCTATGAACTCCATGTAATTAAACTAGAGCCCAAAGAAAAATAGTTACCAAATATAAATTTTCGGTCATCCAAACTACCTCCCCAACTGCAATCACTAAAGCCAACAAGCTCAATTTTTTTAGAAGAATAGTGAATTCCAAAATCGACAGTGTTTTTCACATACATCAAAATTCTCTTGGCTGCCTTCATATGTTCTTCTGATGGATTTGTCATATACCTTGAAACCAATGAAACTGAGTATGCAATATCAGGCCTTGTGTGTGTTAGAAACATCAAACTACCAACAATACTTCTATATGATGTCTCATCAACAATATCAACACCATCATCTCTACATAATACAACTCGATGAGAAATTGGATTAGAAAGATGTTTACAATCAGACATATCAAATTTCTTTAGCATATCCTTTGCATACTTTGTTTGACAAACAAAAATTTCATTTTCACGTTGATAAACCTCCATTCTCAAAAAATACTTCATGAGACCCAAATCTTTCATTTCAAATTCATTCATCATAGCAACTTTGAATTCCTCTTTCATCTTAGAACAACTACCCATATATAACAAATCATCAACATACAAACTGACAATGATAATATCATTACCTTCTTTCTTGTAATAAAAGGTAGGTTCACTCTTACTTCTTTGAAAGTTATTCTACTGAAAATATCCATCAATCCTTGCATACCATGCACATAGTGCTTGTTTGAGGCCATACAAAGCCTTCTTTAGCTTATAAACATGATCTTCTTTTCCTTTAACTTCAAAACCTTGTGACTATCCCACATATACTTCCTCTTCTAAGTACCCATTTAGAAAGGCACTTTTCACATCCATGTGATGAATAGTCCATTTCTTTTGAGCTGCAAGTGAAATAAACATTCTAATAGTCTCTTGTCTTTTTTCTCGTGAAAAAGTTTCTTCATAATCAATACCATACCTTTGAGTGAAATCTTTAGCAACCAATCTTGCCTTGTATCTTTCCACACTCCCATCACTGTTATATTTGATCTTGTATACCCATTTCGTGCCAATCTTCTTCTTCTCATGTGGAAGCTCTACAAGCTCCCATGTCTCATTCCTATCAATGGAATCCATCTCTTCATTAATTTCTTGCATCCAAACCTCATTAGTACATGCATCTTCAAAACATGATGGCTCAAAATCAGCTTTAGCAAGTAATGCAAAATTTACTGTCTCGCCTATTGGATCTTCTTCATGTTCTTGATTTTGACTTCTTTGATAAATATCACTTAATCTTCTTACCCTTCTTGTAGAGCTTGGACTTAGGGATGAACTTGCACTTGAATTTGATGAGGAGCTGCTTGGTGGACTAGGAGATCTTGAAAAAGAATTATTAGTTGGCTGCTCATGATCATTATTATCAATAATATCATCATCCAAAATAGATTTTGGCTTTTCAACATGGCCTTTTTAATGACCATAAAGTCCCCCTTCATCAAAAATCACATCTCTTGAGACAAGAATCTTATTAGTAACGGGATTATACAATTTATAAGCTTTGGTCTCCTCACTATAACCCGCAAAAATGCATGGTTCACTTTTAGCATCTAACTTTTGTCTATTTTGATCAGGTATACGAACATAAGCCAAGTAACCAAAAACTTTAAAATGATTTACATTAGGCCTTTTCTCATATAATGCTTCATAGGGAGTCATCTTGTCTAGGGTACTTGTAGGACTCCTATTGAGAATATAGACTGCTGTAACAATTGAATCAGCCCAATAAGTATTTTTCAAACCCTTAGTTTGTAACATGTTCCCTGCGATTTTTACCACAGTACGGTTCTTTCTTTCAGCCACTCTATTTTGTTGAGGTGTGTAAGCAGTTGTGAGTTGTCTCTTGATCCCATTCATCTCACAAAATTTTTTAAAAATCTTTGGAGCAATACTCTCCTCCATGATCTATTCTCAAACATTTGATTGTATTTCCTTTCTCATTCTCTACATAGGCTTTAAACCTCTTGAATGTATCAAGAGCTTCATCCTTAGTCTTCAAAAAATAAACCCAACACATGTGTGAGTAATCATCAATAAAAGTGATAAAATATGATGACTTACCCAAACTTTGTGTTTGCATAGGACAAAAAATATCATAATGAATAAGCTGAAGTGGGTGATGAGCCCTCCATGCATTTCCTTTTGGAAATGATTCTCTTGCATGCTTCCCTTTTGTAGATCCTTCACAAATTGTGTTGTGCTCTTCAACTTTAGGCAATCCAAGAACCAATGCATTTGATGTTAAAATCTTCATTTGGTCTATGATTCTTATCATAGATAGTATATTTCATATTTTCAAATACAACTCTATAATTCTTCTCACATAGCTGTCCAATATTGAATAAATTATGTGTTAAGGTTTTAGGATCATTGCAAATGTAATAGAACTATCTCATTGTATGTGTTTTCCAAATGCAACAATCTCTTGCATTTATATTGAGAATGAGACAAGAAGAGACATGTCCCTTCATGAGAAATGTCTATTCATTAATATGTAATTAATATAATAACAATATATATATATATATATATATATATATATATATATATATATATATATATATAATATCTCTTGAGTATTATATTAATTTTTTTAATATTTACATAATAATAATATTTATATATATATTTAAGTATATATACATCTCATATATATTAAATATATATATACATATCTTCACTAGTATGTGTTGGCGGTTCCCTTTGATCTTCAACTTGCAGATTTATACTTTGATGAATAACTTATATAATGCTTTGATTCTATCACCACTCCAAAGTCTATAAGGAAGAAGGCCAATTAACAAGGATCAAAAGAGATCCTCCTACACTTTGAGCTTTAATGCTCAGGTGGGTGTACCCTTGATTCACTTCTTCAAAGGAATCATAAAATGTTATGCCAATATAATCTTTACTAACTGATGTGAGGATTTGATGATTTGAATATCTATGTGTGTGTGGTTGATGACAATGGACTGCTTCCAGAGAAGAGATCAATGCCTTATCCTAGGGTAAGGAGTCACTAAATAACATATGTCACCCTAAAATGTTAACTCAAATATATATGAACTTAGAGTAAGTGCTTTGCCTATTACTCCCCTCACTCCCAAATATGATCATTAAATTCTAATCTAACAATGAACTCACTGAAATCACCCTAAAGGCTTTAATCCTAACTTTTTTAGGAACTCCAAGCTGATCTCACAATACTCTTTGTTTACCATATGCTAATCACTTTGTGACCTTAACATATATGAATCCACAATCAGAAAAGAAGACAATCAAAGATTTAAGACAAGAATTCAAGTGTATTCTCTTTAATTTTCAGAAATCAATACATTACTAAGAAACAAAATACCAAAGGAAAACACCCAAAATCAGACTCTCTTTAGTCAATGTAACACCATTAACAACCAGCCTGGGACCAAAGAAAGTTTTGGAACCCCCACAAAATCAAAATTTTTTCCACTTATACTCCCTAGTCATCTTGGAATTCTCAAAGAGAATGCAACAAGCTATAGATGACTTAGGGTTAGGGTTTCAACCACCCAACCAATAGGAACAGTCATAAATTAATTGCAAGGGAAGAAAACCAGTCGGCCAAGCCTGAGAAAGATTTGCACTCATGATAGGTCTCTGGGAAAGTACTGCAAATCATAAAAATTTCAAATTTGTCAACCCTACAACACGCCTCGAGCACAAAACCACATGGTACAGACCCTGCAAATGAACATAGCACACCTTGGACCACACTGAAACAACAAGCGCCACCAAACAAATCAAATCTGGTCGTGAAAACATTCAATTTCAGTCCTTTCTATCGCTGAGAAACCCTTCAAAATTTTGAATTTGAATAATAACGGTCATCCTATGGTGCTTGTAGCGAATCGATGGTCCATGTTTGAATTTGAAACAACTTTAAGTCCTGACCATCCGATTCCTCCCTTTCATGATCTTTTATGATTTAACCTTTATAGGAATCTTGGTTTATATTTAGTGACCATGCAACAATGCTTTTCTTATTTGCAGAGTGAAACCCTAACTCATGTCTAACTCCAGCGAATTAGCGACTACTAGAAATTATTTGACCTTGGTCCCTTTTAGCGAACTAGCGACTGAAGGGCAGTCGGCCATTCATGGAAAACTTTATGCTACCACTAGATACTTTAGCGATTACGTGAATGCACACTTGATGAATCGCTAACCAATTTATAACACCACCATTTCTTTTGTGAATAAGTGAAACCCATTGAAAATTTTTCGGGCCGCTAACCGCTTTGTTAGAACTGCCAAGACCCTTCGACCCCACCTGGGCCCACCTGCAAACTACCACATGTCATTATATCATTTGTTATCTCTATCAAATCATCATTGACACAGGACCCACTGACATGTCCAAGTAAGATGCGAGATCAATAGATGGCGCATGATCTCATAGGGTAGGAATATTCCTTAAGATTTGCGTCGATCGTTGATTGAAAATCCTTCTCTACAGGTCCCACTGACTGATCCCTATCACCATAAAGCTCGACCAGTTAAAAATTGACACCTTAGCAATGAATCACCAGATGGTCCAACTTCCTGGCAAACCTTTACCCTTCTTTCTATTTGGCGAACATGCGACCAAAGGGATCCTCGCCCATTCGCGAGAACTTTGAGGGCACCGCTAGAAAAGTTAGCGATTCTACAAACACTATACGCCAAATTGCTAAATCTTAAGAGCCTCTACCAAATCATCACGTGAATCAGCAAACCAAGAAAACATTTATCAGAACTGCTAAAAAGATAGAGAAATCTACTGAGCCCGCACTAGGAAAATCAATGGTCATCGCTATACCTTAAGCCTCTGACACACTCGATGAGATTATACGTTGTTTGTCAATTCACTAACAGGATCAGGACCTTCTGACAAGCCCGAGAACCAGGTCCCACTGACAGCTACCAACGTGTTAACACTTGGAACAACCAGAAGCTGCCAACTGTGCATACATGTCAACGAACCCACCTACCTTCCTTATGAGAATCAACAACTATCACTATACCACTGCATTAAAAATTGAGCAAGTTATATCAATGGTATAACGACAGCCACAAGATTAAAATGAACTTTAATCCACCTAAACGCCAAGAAGGCCGGTCCCACTAACAACACTCCACCTCATAATCCTGTGGACCAATGAGAGATAGCCAAATCTGTACACCTAGCAAGTGGACCCGCTTGAAGGAAAGGCTATGTCATACAAAGAATCGATGGTCATCTCAAGATCTTATGCGTTTGACACATTGCTTGGGAAGATACACCCACCACTAGATGAGATGGTGTCAGAGCTGGGCCCAGGGAAAATAAAGGTTGCTGAAACATAGGAAAATATTAAAGCATGACTTAGGGAAAATATTTCAGTAGGGAACTATAGGGCTTAGGAAAAATTAAAACATGGGCGCTTAGGAAATATAAAGGGGACCCCACCAACACATGAAGAACCTAACCGCATGACATAAAGTGAGCCCGTTTAAATAGCACATGTAGATAAAAGGTTTTAAGTGGCCCAAAAAGTTAACTTGAAATTATAACAAGGCCAGGGTAAAACCAAAGGGTTTTGATGTAACGGTTAGTTTTTTGAATATTCTGCTTAGGGCTTTAGCCAGAGACATGAAGAAATGACCGCAGGGACTAGAAGAAACATGCTAGGGCCATTAAATTTTTTTGCACGCGCTAACAATGGCTCTGTTTGGGGATGTATGCCTCCTGCAGGCATAGCAATGACTTAGAATCACTGGTTTGAAGTAGACCATCCCACTGGAAAATTGCAGACAACAGGGAACAAACAAAGCAGAACAGGCAACAAGACCAAAAACTGACAGACCAGGACAAAACAGGGCAGGGGAAAGTAGCTATTTATAGAAATTTATAGAATATACAAACCTAACTACTATTCATGGAAAATAGAATACCTTCAATTGAAGTATCTCTTCAAGAATTATCCATGAACAGGCAATTCCTGAATATCACCATTTAATTCCTTGACAATATATGAATCTTGGCCCCATTTCTCATGAATTAGATATGGCCAGAGCCAGATGGGATCAAATTTACCATGTTTTCCCTTATCCTCTAGTCTGGCATTCCAAACTAACACCAAATCACCAGGCTCAAACCTCCTGTCAACAGTTTTCTTATCATACAAATTCTTAACCTGCAACTACAATTTGCCATTCCTTGCAACTAACTCTCTTCTAGTCTCATCCAACCTAATGAGGTCCTCAATTCTTAACTGCATCTCATCATCTATGTCATCATCATATAACTGAATAAATATATATATTTCCAACAAATTATTCTGAGGCATTCTTGCGTGTATTCCATATACTAGGTCAAATGGTGCACAACCAATTTCCCTCTTCACAGTTACCCTATCAGCCCATAGAGCTAATGGCAGCTTTGAATTCTATGCTCTCTTATTCTTTTCAAGAATCCTCTTTAGGATCTTAATCAAACTCTTATTAGTAGATTCTGCCTATCCATTTCCTTGTGGATAATAAGGTGAGGAATTAGAAATCTGAATTCCTAAACCTTTACAAAAGTTCTTATATTCAGTAGACCTGAAGCACATGGCATTATCACTTACTATTCTCTCAGGGCAGCCAAACCTTGTAACAATATTATTCATCAGAAAATCAATTACCACCTTACTATTTGCATTTCTTGTAGGTATAGCCTCTACCCACTTTGTAAAGTAATCAGTGGCAACTAAAATCCATCAGTGTCCTCTAGTAGACTTGTTTGGTATCTCCCCTATGAAATCAATTCCCCATTGTTGGAAAGGAACCTGAACTTCTACTAGTTTTAATGGCATATTACCTAAAAATTTAAGCTTACCAGAGAACCTTTGACAAGCATCACACCTCTTCACCAACTGTTGTGCATCCTTGAAAATTGTGGGCCACCAAAAACTTTCTCTCAAGATTTTATGAGTAGTTGTTTTACCCATATAATGCCCACCACAAACTCCCTCATGCATTTATTTCAACAATACATCAGCCTAATTTTCATCTACACATTTCAAAAGTATGCAATCCAAATTCTTTCTATACAATTTACCCTTTACAATTACATACTTGATGTCCTGTAATTTCAATGTCCTCTTCTATTTATCATTCATGTTATCTGAACATCTCATATTTCTTAGATAATAGATGATATCTTGATACCAAATACAATCATCCATATCACATATTTAATCAATTTCAGAATGATTTACCTGATTTGCATCAATATTGGATTGGGCCATCAGTTTTGCCAATCCTTGTCCTCTAACCAATTTAGTAATCTGGACCTCAACATTGAATTCTTGGATCCTATTGATCCATCTGCATCTTCTTCTAGACACCTCCTGCTACGAGAAAATATCCTTCACAGCTACACTTGGCACAAAAGCAATCACAACTACTCCAATCAAGTAACACCTAAAAGCCTTAATTTCTTTCACAAGTGCATAAGCCTATTTTTCATTTATGTCATACTTCAATTCTGCAGCCTGCAAAGATTTACTGAAAAATGCAATAGGCTATTCAAAACCATCCTTATTCTTTTGTAACAAAACTGTAGCAATAGTGTGAAAAGATGCAAAGGAAAAGATGTGCATCGGTACATTATAATTAGGTGCCTTAAGCACCGGTGCATCTTTGATAGCCTGCTTGATATTGTTGAAATCCTCATCAGGCTCGCCCTCCCAATTGATTGTAGACCCCTTCTTCAACATCTTAGAAATAGGTCTAGTAACCTCTACAAAATTTGTCACAAACCTCCTTAAGAAATTGACCTAACCAAAGAAGGACTAGATTCCTTTAACATTCTTTGGTCTCTAAATTTTATCAATAGTTGCTACCCTTTCAAGGTCAATTCTCACTCCTTGCTTCCCAACTAAGTGGCCAAGAAACTTACCTTCAATGACACCAAAAGCACATTTCCTTGGGTTTAGAGAAATGTCAAATTCTAAGGCCCTCACAAATATTTTTTCTAAATGAGTGCAATTGTCCTCTTCCTTCTTGTAATAGGCAGTTAAATCATCTTGATATACAACAAGGAAATCATTTATGAAATCTAAAAAGGCAACATCCATTGCCCTCTGAAAAGTAGCACCAGCATTTGTGAGACCAAAAGGCATTCTCACATAAACATATGTCCCCCAAGGTGTTGTGAAAGTTGTCTTCAATTGCTCTGATTCCTTGATAATTACCTAATTGTAACTAGAGAAACCATCCATCATTGACATCAATTCTGATCTGGTTACTCTCTACAACATAGCTTCCATATTGGGTAGACAATAATTATCATTTAATGAGCTGATGTTCAAATTTCTGAAGTCCACACAAAGCCTGATGTCACCATTCTTTTTCCTCATAGGAACAAGATTTGATACCCAAGAAGAATGCCTTATAGGCTTGATAATGCCAGCATCTCTCAATTTCATCAACTCTTCTTGCATCTTGGGTGCCAAGGTGGGATTAATAGGCCTTTGCTTTTGCCAGAAAGGTTTAGCATCTTCTTTCAATGGAATAATATGTTGAAACAAATCTTCTATATAAACCTTTAGGTCATCATATGACCATGCAAAAACATGCCTGAATTTTCTCAATAATTCAATCAAATATTTCTTTACCTTTTGAGACATATCTCTACCAATATATACTTTCTTAGATGCTTCATGTGTTCCAAGATTTATCTCCTCTAGATCAGCATGATCTTCTCTTTTGATATTCTTTTGAACTCTATCCTGGTTATCAAAGATAGTCTCCAAAATAACAAACCCCTTGGGCACCTTGTTAGTTCTAAGCTGAATGACCTTATTGCCAAAGACAACCTCCCTTCCTTCTACTGACTCAACCAAGGCTGAACAATCAAATTCCTAACCATGATAGTGATCTTCACAACTCATAAACTTCAAGATATCATTATCATAATCAAAAACCTGCCAATTCTCAATATTGTCTAGTATGCTAGGCCTAGCCTGAATTTCAACTTTAGAGATACCAGAAAATGTAATATCATTGGGATTGATTGCAATAGTGGCTAACAAGTCAGCCATCTTATTGTTGCTCCTATCCTTCCACTCAATATTGAAGGCATCAAAATGTTCAATCAAATCCCAAACTACATTCCTATATTATTTTAGCCTTTTATTCTTGGAAGCATATATTGACCTGACTTGGGACACAACCAACTCAGAATCACCAACAACACTTATGCATTTAATACCATGTTTTTGTGCCAACCTCAATCCTAACAACAAAGCCTCATATTCTGCTATATTGTTGGTACAAAAGAAATTCAATGTGAAGGAAAACTTGTAGGTGTTTCCATCAGGAGAAATAAGTAAGATACCTGCTCCTGCTCCATCTTTGCAATTTGCACCATCAAAGTACATTACCCACAAATCACCCTTCATGGAATCATCACTTACCTCAACAGAGATAGGTGACAAAATAGGTTCATTCTCAAATACAGGGATCTCTATCCTAAAAGCATTAATATCAGTATCCACAAAACATGTAGTTTCATTATCAATATTTCTCTCAATCATGTGGCATACTCTTGGCTCTCATTCAATCTTGACAAACTGATCATCAATCTTGAAAGTGGCATAGGATAGATCACACTGTAAACTTCCACCCATGGTAGCACTCCCTCTTCTAGATAGTAGCATCCCATAATGAGGAGGGATGTCCACTACCAAAACACTCATTGTCAACTCTTTCTCTGGATATGCTGCCAGCCTATATGGCGTTGCATTGATAGTCCCAATAACCGGTACCTCCCTCTGATCCATTGCACAACATCTGCCTTGCACTATACCAACTTTAAGGCCCAACTTCTCCATGATTTTGAAAGGCATGATAGTATTAGAGGCACCACTATCAATCATACAATTCCTTAGTTTCATTCCATTCACAAGAACACTTAAAAAGAATGGATCAATATTTTCAAGGCTGGCATTGACAGAACTGTCCAAATATATTGGAGGAATTTGAGACACAATTCCCTGAGTAGCAACACCTTTCAAAGCTTTATCTTGAGATGCATTGCATGCAACATCATTGTTATGAACATTATCTACCCATGAAATAGGTCTATCTTTGTGTTTAGGGATCCTCAACAATTTTGACAATGGAACCTTAATTATAATTTGAGACAATACAGATAACATATCAACAAGAGTAGAAGAAGGAATCTCAATCTGTACCACCTTACTATCCTTTTGTTTATCTGATACATTAGGTGTATTGGCCACACTCATTTTTTCAATCTTAGCCATTGTGTTAACTGGCTTCTCAATCTCACTAGAAAATCTTTCAGCTCCAACTCTCTTAGGCTCACAATTCTTAACTTTTATATTCTTGAATTTCACCATGTGATCACCTTTTGATTTTTTCTCATTAGTCTCTCTAGAGTTGGTACTCTTTATGAACCTTCTTGCAGCTTTCTCATTTGTATTCCTTTCCACCATGCCTCTAGTTTGCACTTGAGCAATCATTTCTGTAGTAATCCTATCCATCTCTTCTCTAGAAGGTCTTCTCAAATTTACTGGCTCAGAAGAAGAGTTCATGTTACATGTCTTCCTATCAATGTCTTCACTATCAGAAAAAACTTCTTGATGAAAAAGGGCCTGATTATGTCTCTTCACATTTACATTTGCCTCTTCATCAAAATCAGAATCCTCTTCATATCCTAGATATGAAGAAGCCATGTTGCATCCAACATCATCTTGATCTTCTTCTTGATCTATCTCCTCATTGCCACAATCTTGATTTGCAGCCATAGAGTGTGCAACCACATAATGCTCTGTAGAATGAGGGGACTAGCATGCAACACACCAAGGTACATCCTCCATGACATTTATTGAAGCCTTTTGTAGAGGGTCAGGGACACCTCTATCATTTTTTCCTCTTGCAGCAGGGACAATAGGCTTGCCATCCTTCCATTGGGTGTTGTAGGGGTAGTTCTGCAATCTATTCTGCTTATTGAAATTGTTGTTGAACTGAGGCCTTTCATTGGTAGGAGCACTGATGTTCCTATTTGTAGGTGCCTTCAAATCCTTCAATGCATTGAGCACCTTATCCAATTTATCTTCTTCTTGCCTCCTAGCTCCAACATTCTTATCATTTTCTTTTTTGTATTTTCTGTCCCCAAACAAATTTGGATCATCTCTTTTTCCACCCAATTTGCCTGATATTTTCATGTTGTTCTCAATGTTGACAGCAATCCTAAAAGCATCCCTAAGATTTCTTGGTTCTTTGTCCCTCAACAAATATCCCATCTTTCCATCAAATGCATTGAAGTATGTGGTTAAACAAACATTGTCATCTAACCGCATAACTTGGAACAACTTATGCATACCCTTCTGAAATCTCATGTTGAATTCAGCTGCAGTCTCATTCTAATTTTTTCTTATGGTATTGAATTCATTCAACATGAAACTAGCATTAGGCCTATCACCATACTACTCTTTAAAACATCTCTCAAAGGAATTTCAAGTATCAATACACTTATTAGGGAGTCTCTTAAACTAATCTCTAGTATCCTCCATTAGAGATTGAACAAACAATTTCATGACTACATCCTCATGCTCTACCTCATAATCATTAATCATATCAACAAATAACCTAAGATGCTCCTCACAACTAATAGCATTATTACTAGCAAACTTAGGTACCTTATCTCTTATATCATTTGGAAAAGCATTCAGGTAACCAGGAATTCCATCAAAACTAATTTTTCTATAGCCTTCTAATTGCATAGGTCTTCTTTGAAAACTTGAACTAGTGTTAACCCTAGGATCAACATTAGCATTTACATTTCTATCTACTTGTGCATTTGACTGCTGCCTAGGATCAACACCTATCCTAGCAGATGAAGAAGGAATTGAACTAGTAGCATTACTAAGTGGAATAGTAGTAGTCATAGATGGCATACCTAGTTCAGTAGCAGATGGACCAAGAGCATTAGCTGATGAAGCCTTCAAGAACTGGATCTTTCTTCTCTTTTTTGTAATGGAAGCTTCAATTTCAGCCTTTTCAAATTCTCTTGCAAGGTCCTCATCTTCTTTTCTTCTTCTTTCTATTTCTATGTCCTTACTTGAATTGGGTGGTGGGACCCCTGGTATTGTCAATGATCTACTTATTTGATGTCCCACCATCTTTTGCTTTCCTTTCTCACCAGCTGCAACAACAGGCCTAGTGATCTCATGCCCATCTTTGTCTTTAGGAAAAGGAATATAACTTTGCACTTGTCCAACCACAAGGCCCATCTTATCAAATTCCTGATCTTGTAGTAAGCACTCTAGATCAGTCCTCAAAGCCTCAAGATCACCAAAGATATCATGTTGCAAAGTTTTAGGAGCAGAAGCATGCATCTTGTTTCTCTCCTTCATTTCATTAATTTTTCTAAGGAGAGACTATCTTTCTATTAGAGCATTCACCTTCTCAGCCTCTCTCCCCTCTTGTAACCTCTTATGTATGGCATCCTTCTCTACCAACTATAACCTTAGTGCACTTAAATCATCATGATCTACCATAATGTCATCAGAACCTGATGACACATCCATATCAGAAAGATTTTGACATGGTAAGTGGACCTGCCTAGGTCTCATGGGTTCTCTTCTGAAATTATCTTCATCAAGATACAAATCAATCTCCAAATCCATCTCTCTAGCTTTTTCATCTTGACCTACAGGTAATGGACCCTTGTCCTGAAATACAGCCTGTGGGGTATCATAAAATCTATCCTTAGAGCAACCACCATCTGATCTAGAAACTTTGTCTTGTGAACCTTCCTCACTTGAGGAAACATGTGGTGCTCTACCTCTAGTACTTCTTTGTTCTCTGATGGGCACACTAGTAGACTCACCACTCCTTTTAATCCAACTCTTCTTCTCCTATCTAGGCAATTGTTCCAGAGTGACCTCTGGATTCTTTCTGACAAAGGACCTAGTATTCCTCCTTTTATCCATGATTTATAGTTTATAGCACTGGTTCTTAACCTTTTGAGTCACCACCCACCTTAATGGGAAAACCTTTTAACTGAATACAATAGGAAAACAAGAGTGCACTTAATAGCCTTTTATCTCTAGACTCTCCCCAGTAGAGTCACCATTTTGTTGGGGACTCAGATGGGTAAATCAATCTGGTCAACAAAAGATTTTGATTTTAACAATATAGTCCCAACCAAAGATCCTAATAGATAAATTTCTTCATTGTTGTTCTACCCAGTAGAGTCACCATTTTATTGGTGGTTCCCTTTGATCTTCAACTTGCAGATTTATACTTTGATGGATAGCTTAAATAATGCTTTGAGTCTATCACCACTCCAAAGTCTACAAGGAAGAGGGCCAATTAACAAGGATCAAAAGAGATCCTCCTACACTTTGAGCCTTAATGCTCAGGCGGGTGTACCCTTGATTCACTTCTTCAAAAGAATCATAAAATGTTATGCCAATATACTCTTTACTAACTGATGTAAGGATTTAATCATTTGAATGTGTGTGTGTGTGGTTGATGAAAATGGACTGCTTCCAGATAAGAGATTAGTGCCTTATCCCAGGGTAAGGAGTCACTAAATAACATATGTCACCCTAAAACCTTAACTCAAATACATATGAACTTAGAGTAAGTGCTTTGCCTATTACTCCCCTCACTCCCAAATATGATCATCAAATTCCACTCTAACAATGAACTCACTGAAATCACCCTAAAGGCTTTAATCCTAACTTTGTTAGGAACTCCAAGCTGATCTCACAATACTCTTTGTTTACCATATGCTAATCCACTTTGTGACCTTAATATATATGAATCCACAATCACAAAAGAAGACAATCAGAGATTTAAGACAGGAATTCAAGTGTATTCTCATTAATTTTTAGAAATCAATACATTACTAAACAACAAAATACCAAAGGAAAAGACCCAAAATCAAACTCTCTTTACTCAGTGTAACACCATTAACAACCAGCCTGGGACCAAAGAAAGTTTTGGAACCCCCACAAAATCAAAATTTCTACCACTTATACTCCCTAGTCATCTTGGAATTCTCAAAGAGAATGCAACAAGCTACGGATGACATAGGGTTAGGGTTTCAACCACCCAACCAACTAGAAATAGTCATAAATTAATTGCAAGGGAAGAAAACCAGTCGGCCAAGCCTGAGAAAGATTTTCCCTCATGATAGGTCTCTGGGAAATTATTGCAAATCATGAAAATTTCAAATTTGTCAACCCTGCAACACGCCTCAAGCACAAAACCACATGGTACAGACCTTGTAAATGAACACAACACACCCTGGACCACACTGCAACAACAAGCACCACCAAATAAATCAAATCTGGCCATGAAAACATTGAATTTCGGTCCTTTCTATCACTAGGAAACCCTTCAAAAATTTGAATTTGAATAATAATGGTCATCCTATGGTGCTTGTAGAGAATCGGTGGTCCACGTTTGAATCTGAAACAACTTTAAGTCCTGACCATCTGATTCCTCCCTTTCACGATCTTTTATGATTTAACCTTTATAGGAATCCCAGTTTACATTTAGTGACCATGTGACAATGCTTTTCTTATTGGTAGAGTGAAACCCTAACTCATGTCTGACTCCAATGAATTAGCAACTGCAGGAAATTATTTGACCTTGGTCCCTTTTAGTGAACTGGTGATTGAAGGGTAGTCGGCCATTCGCAAAAAACATTATCCTAACACTAGGTACTTTAGTGATTACATGAATGCACACTCGCTAAATCGCTAACCAATTTAGAACACCACCATTTCTTTTGTGAATAAGAAAAACCCATTGAAAATTTGTCGGGCTGCTAACTGCTTTGTCAGAACCGCCAAGACCCTTCAACCCCACCTAGGCCCGCCTGCAAACTACCACATGTCAATATATCATTTGTTATCTTTGCCAAATCATCAGTGACAAAGGACCCACTGACACATCCAAGTAAGATGCGAGATCAACAGATGGCACATGATCTCATAGGGTAGGAGTATTCCTTAAGATCATGCATCGACCGTTGATCAAAAATCCTTCTCTGCAGGTCCTACTGACTGATCCTTGTCACCATAAAGTTCAGCCAGTCAAAAATTGACACCTCAGCATTGAATCACCAGATGGTCCCACTTTCTGGCAAACCTTTACCCTTCTTTCTATTTGGCGAACATGCGACCAAAGGGATCCTCGACCATTTGTGAGAACTTTGAGGGCACTGCTAGAAAAGTTAGCGATTCCGCGAACACTATACGCCAAATCGCTAAATCTTAAGAGCCTCCGCCAAATCATCATGTGAATCAATGAACCAAGCAAACATTTATCAGAACCACTAAAAAGATAGAGAAATCTACTCAGCCTGCACAGGAAAATCAACAGCCATTGCTATACCTTAAGCCTCTGACACACTCGATGAGATTATAGGTCGTTCATCGATTCACTGATAGGATAAGGACCCTCTAACAAGCCTAGGAACTAGGTCCCACTAACAGCTCCCAATGTGTTAAAACTTGGACCAACCAGAAGCCACCAACTATGCATACGTGTCAATAGACCCACCTACCTTCCTTATGAGAATCAACAGCTTTTGCTATACCGCTGCATTAAAAATCGAGCAAGTTATATCAAGGGTATAACGACAGCCACAAGATTAAAATGAACTTTAATCCATTTGAACGCCAAGAAGACTAGTCCCACTGACAACACTCCACCTCATACTCTCGTGGACCAATGAGAGACAACCAAATCTACACACCTGGCAAGTGGACCTGCTTGAAGGAAAGGCTATGTCATACAAAGAATCGACGGCCATCTCAAGATCTTATGTGTCTGACACATCGCTTGAGAAGATACGCCCACCGCTAGATGGAGATGGTGTCAGAGCTAGGCCTAGGGAAAATAAAGGCTGCCAAAACATAGGAAAATATTAAAGCATGACTTAGGGAAAATATTTCGTCAGGGAACTATAGGGCTTAGGAAAAATTAAAACATGGGTGCTTAGGAAATATAAAGGGGACCCCACCAACACATGAAGAACCTAACCGCATGACATAAAATGAACCCGTTTAAATAGCACATAAAGATAAAATATTTTAGGTGGCCTGAAAAGTTAACTTGAAATTATAACAAGGCCAGGGTAAAAAGAAAGGGTTTTGATGTAACGACTAGTTTTTTGAATATTCTGCTTAAGGCTTTAGCCAGAGACATGAAGAAATGACTACAGGGACCAGAAGAAACATGCTAGGGCCATGAAATTTTTTGGCACGTGCTGACAGTATGGACTCATAGTGTTTATTAAACCTATAGCTGAACTGTCACTATCCCGTTTCGATTCACTGACAGGATTAGGACCCTCTGACAAGCCCGGGAACCAGGTCCCACTAATAGCTACCAACGTGTTAACACTTGGACCAACCAAAAGCTACCAACTATGCATACATTTCAACGGACCCACCTGCCTTCCTTATGAGAATCAACGATTGTCGCTATACCACTACATTAAAAATCGAGCAAGTTATATCAACGGTATAATGATAGCCACAAGATTAAAATGAACTTTAATCCACCTGAACACCAAGAAGACCAATCCCACTGACAACACTCCACTTCATACTCCCATGGACCAATGAGAGACAGCCAAATCTGCACACCTAGCAAGTGGACCCGCTTGAAGGAAAGGCAATGTCATACAAAGAATCGACGGCCGTCTCAAGATCTTATGCATCTGACACATCGCTTGAGAAGATATGCCCATCGCTAGATGGGGATGGTGTCAGAGCTGGGCCCAGGGAAAATAAAGGCTGCCGAAACATAGGAAAATATTAAAGCATGACTTAGGGAAAATATTTCGGCAGGGAACTATAGGGCTTAGGAAAAATTAAAACATGGGTGCTTAGGAAATATAATGGGGACCCCGCCAACACATGAAGAACCTAACCGCATGACATAAAGTGAACCCATTTAAATAGCACATGCAGATAAAAGGTTTTAAGTGGCCTAAAAAGTTAACTTGAAATTATAACAAGGCCAGGGTAAAAACAAAGGGTTTTGATGTAACGACTAGTTTTTTGAATATTCTGCTTAGGGCTTTAGCTAGAGACATGAAGAAACATGCTAGGGCCATGAAATTTTTTTGCACGTGCTAAAAATATGGACTCATAGTGTTTATTCAACTGAAACTACAAAACATCAACATTATGATTCAATTTTGGAGTATAATAGATATCTTGAACACTTTTCATACCTTTTTTTGTCTGCATGGCTCCTTTGGCTGCAACCTCCACTGTATTATTATTACCAAGAGTAATATTGGTTCTATAGGCATCATCAAGCTTTGAAAAAATATCCTTGTTACCAGACATATGGTTAAAGCACCCAGAATCTAAATACCAAATATGATTCTTATTTTTTTTGCTTTGTCATAATACAAGAATAAATTACATGCTCTTGGCTCATAAGCTCACCCAAAGTGTCCATTTTATGAAACATATCGTTGACTCTTACATAAAAATCTCCCACATTCTCACCTTCCTTCATCTTCAAATTCTCATATTCTCTTTTCAATATTTGTAGCTTCACAACCTTGATCTGATCGTTGCCATGGTAAGCATCTTTTAGATTCTTTGAGGCATCTTTTTTTGTCTGTGCATCAGCAATTCTGGGAAACAAACTCTTCTCAAGAGCCATTTGAATGTGAAATAGAGCCGTTGCATTCTTCTTCTCAGCTTCCTTCTTCAATCTCCTCTCATTAGTTGTATCTTGATTCAATGATCTCCCAAAAATATTTTCCTATCAAAAAGGTCTTCATCTTGATTGAACAATATTGATAATCAACTCCATCAAATTCTAAAATTTGCAAATTATTTGCCATGCTAAAGCTTCACAATCCTAAAGCTCTGATACCAAATGAAGATTTTACAAAAGAAGAAATTTTGAAAATACAACTTTTATTGCAGCTCTATATAAAAATATTACAAATGGCTGAATATATATAATTCATAGCCATAGGAAAAATATGAAAGAAAACTAGATACACATGTATTTAGACAGGAATTATTTGCTAAAGAATAAAACTCAAAAAACTCAAAAAACTAAATTCTAAATATAAATATGCAAATCTTTAGAAATTCCTTATTTCCATAAAAACAAATAAAATTAACTAAAAACTCTTCAAAAAACACTTTTTCCAACATCACTTATCCATATTCTCAAACACATAATGTTTCTGAGGGACTCCAATGAAAAAGATGTAATCTCTTCACAACAACTAATGTCCAAATAGGTCAAGTTTTCCAATTTGGAGCAACTTCCGTAACAATGGAATCAGTCACATGACTCATAGGCATGCACAGCACCTCAAGATTATTAGAATAGCTAGCAATGAAGGA
Organism: Chamaecyparis obtusa; assembly: GCA_027943335.1. Lineage (NCBI taxonomy): Eukaryota > Viridiplantae > Streptophyta > Pinopsida > Cupressales > Cupressaceae > Chamaecyparis > Chamaecyparis obtusa. The sequence continues at coordinate 421,241 of BSBK01010020.1, read as the reverse complement.
AAACAATTTGTCATTGGTCAATCCAAACACAGACAATTTGTGCATCAATCCTTCACTTCTCCTGACAAGCATCTCCACCATTCTCTCCACAGCTTCTGGCATGCGGAGTTGGCACCATTCCTCAATATCAATCTCTTGCCAGCAGTTCGGCTACAAGACTACCATCTTCCACGACTTGCAAACTGCAGGCACCACTGTCAAAATCTCCTGAGATGTTGTTTTCTTGAAAATCAAGGCAAGAGCATCTGGTATGAGCTCTCCACATGCTCGATCACACACTCCTCTCCTATCCTCCATCCTCATAGATATTCAAAATTCCTGCCTGAAGCCCAAACTGATTCATAAAAATTACTATTATAGTAAACCCTAATTTTCTTGAATTTATGTCACAATGTACTTGACATTGTTTTAACTAGTTTTTGGATTGTATTGAAAAAGAAAATCTTTTTGAAAACTGGGTTTTTATCTTTACCACTAAACGTTTGATAAAATTGAAATTGATTAATTATCAAAATTTATTTGGGAGAAAACATAAAATTATTAATTAATTAAAAAACATAAAGAATACAAACAAAAACTCAGATATAGTTATTGTGACGAACAACACATTCAATAGTAAAAAAGGCTTCACAACAAACCTAGAAAATAAAAAAACTCTCAATCCTCATACAATAGTCAACCTACATCTCTGAAGAAACTGTGAAAACTAACCTTTGTAAAGGATAACCTGTCCGTCTGAATGTTTAAAAACTAAGCAACCTATCCAAAGGATAATAGAATCCTAATCCCAAAAACTCCAAATATTATGAACATTCTAATGAGCTAACAAATTCGCAACACCATTCCATTCACAAAAAATAAGAACAAAAGAAACTAAAAGTTATGAAATGTGACGATAATTTGTGCTGTAAGCAATTCTAAATGCCAGGAAGAGCTATTGGAATGTTTCTTATTAAGAAGAGAAACAAAAATGAGACTATACATCTTGCTAACATGTTTGCGACCCAATTCCTAGACCTTCTACAAAACAACAAAGAGCACATGAACTTTCATATAATTATTAGTACCAACTACCAACACTAGTGGTCAGTGGAGAATAGAACTGCACCAGATAATTTTAAGATCTATTAGCTGATATAAAACAGAATGAAGGGATGTACATCTGAATGTACATATGTGATCACAAGCATCTAATACAATCTATAATTAAATCTACAGACCTCCCTATTCTTCAAATAGGAAAATACAACCCATTTTTATAATGCATGATAGTCCTAAGATAAGAGAAGCAATTGGAAGCACCTGAAACTTTACCCTCTTTTTTAAGTAGCATGCGTTATGTGATCAGAGTAAGATAAGTGAAGGAATTGGAAGCACCTGAAAATTAAGCCTCTTTCTTAAGCAGCAACGCTTATGAAATCACAGGCATTTGAAAACAATCTAAACTTTAACCAGTAGACTCTGTTAGAATATTCTAGTAATTTCTACCAAGAACTTTGTGGTTTAAGATGGAATTTTCCAGAATAGTAGTTATTTAGTAGTTTCCAGAAATTTACACCTTCTAGAAGGGTTTCCAGAAATTTCTCAAATGCAAAGTCAAAAATATTAAGTGAATTAGATTATTCTAGAGGCCTCCAACTGGATTAGGGATTAGGTAAAGTTTCTAATATTATATTTAGAATGTTCTAGAAATGTATGTCCAGTATGAGAAAATATTCTAGAGTTTTCTATGTAACTTCTAAGCCTTCTATAAAAAAGGCATTTTGTACTTGTGCTTCAAGCAAGCAATAGATTGCTTCCTCTGCCCACTACAGAGTGGTTTCAGAGTAATTTATATTTAGGAAAATATATTTGTGTTTGTGTTTTGTATTGAATATGATGTTTGTATCTTTGGTTTGAGGAGTGGATCCAATCCATCCTCCCCTACAAAATTGGTATCAGAGCAGGTTTGAAAATCATTTGGAGATCCTGTCACCATTTGTGACAGACGTCAAGAAAGGGAGATCCTGTCACCATTTGTGACAGATGTTAAGAGGGAGATCTTGTCACCATTTGTGACAAACCTCTGAAAGATCTGAAAGTTCTAAGGAGTTTCATAAGTGCCAAAGATAAGAGGCAAGTCAAGGACTGAAGTTCTACTGATGAGAAAGTTATTCTTTGTGAAGGAGAATTCAATGGTGTTCAGGAGTCTGATTTTATTGTGTTGTAGCACACTAGCTTTCAAGTGTTTTGTCTCTACCCACTTCACAGTGGTATCAGAGAAATGGAAAAAAAGTTGATTGTCACCATTTGAGACAGTAGAGGATTGCTGAAGGTTACTGAAAGTCATTGCCTGTAAAATTGGCATAGCATTTGGAATGTTGCAGCCCTAAGGAGGTGTTGCAGACGAATTGGTAGAACATCAAATCATTGAAGGATATCACAAAGATTTTAGAGGATCAAAGATTGCAGAAGGCCGCAGCCATGTACGCCCAGATTAAGATTGCTGGCAAAAGAAGATCAAATGCAGTCAAATCTGTTGAAGGCATGAAGGATATATTGAAGTATATAGCCGTAGCTGTTGGAGGAATTCATTAACGACAATAAAGAAGATTGAAGGCAGGTGAAGCTTCTTGTAAAAAGCATCATATGGTCAAACATAGAAAGGCTTTGGCATCAGGAAAATAAAAGGATGTTGATAGTAAGAGAAGACAAGAGGGAAGAGAACAAAGAATTTGAATGCCGCAGCATTTGTGGACAAAAATTCAGGGAATAAGATCTTGATGTATAATTATGGATTTTGATGTAATTAGTGGTAGAAATTAGGGGGGAGTGTTAGAATATTCTAGTAATTTCTACCAAGAACTTTGTGGTTTAAGATGGAATTTTCCAGAATAGTAGTTATTTAGTAGTTTCCAGAAATTTACACCTTCTAGAAGGGTTTCCAGAAATTTCTCAAATGCAAAGTCAAAAATATTAAGTGAATTAGATTATTCTAGAGGCCTCCAGCTGGATTAGGGATTAGGTAAAGTTTCTAATATTATATTTAGAATGTTCTAGAAATGTATGTCTAGTACGAGAAAATATTCTAGAGTTTTCTATGTAACTTCTAAGCCTTCTATAAAAAAAGCATTTTGTACTTGTGTTTCAAGCAAGCAATAGATTGCTTCCTCTGCCCACTACAGAGTGGTTTCAGAGTAATTTATATTTGGGAAAATATATTTGTGTTTGTGTTTTGTATTGAATATGATGTTTGTATCTTTGGTTTGAGGAGTGGATCCAATCCATCCTCCCCTACAGACTCCCCTATTCGAAAAAAAAGAGAAACACGTCCCCATTTTAACAGTGTAGATAGTCCTAAGATAAGTTAAGGAATTACAAGCCTTAAACATAAAGCCTTAAACATAAGAATGGGTTATGAAATGACAACCATCTGAAAACAAACCAAAACTAAACTAGCAGACTCCCCTATTCAAAAATTAGGAAAATACATCCCCTATTTTATCATGTAGCAGGAATTACAAGCCCTCTCAAAGGATAAACTTGGTGATATAATAGATATTTCATTAATTGTCTTTATCTATAAGCGTAATGCCTTCATTTATTAATTACTAAAATTTTTAGATAAAATTTCAGATTAAATATTTGAGCTAAGAAAGTTGAAATTTGTAATATTCTAATTGTACACCAGTAGCTTTATTGTCACATAAAGTTTTTTCTGTCTATATTTATTAACTACTTAATATTTTCAAATAAAATTTTAGATGTTTTTTATTGCAAAAAAAAAAGGTTTTGAGGGGATGTGAAAATCCTTACTAGTCAAACAAGAAAGATAACAGCATTAAGCTCACTGAAATGAAAGCCAGTCCATCAGACAACCTCAAAAAAAAACAAAAAACCAGAAATGAGAGACCCCACTCAGCAACCCATAAACCCTAGAAAGTAAGAAAGCGCAGAAAACCTAGGCAAAATCCAATCAAGTTCTTCACCTCCGAGATCTTCTTGATATTACGAACAACATTTGAGCTAAGAAAGTTCAGATCTATAATACATCTAAAAATAATACAAAATAAGAGATGAGATACTTGATAAATAGGATTGCATAGCTGAATTCTGATAGCAATATCACAAGATGAGATACCTTCTTACCAATGGGTAGATTATTCTTTTGTTTTTGTTGTGGTGTTCTAAACCTAGTTTATCATCTTATTTAAGAAGAAAAGTGTTGAGTTGTTAAATAAATTTCTTTTAAAGAAGGGTAAAAAGGGACTGTGGTTCAACAATGGACATTAAACATAATAGGTGTAAAGGAGTCTATGTCCTTTTTCTTGGTGCACTCTTCATCATTCATGAGATGTGTATAGTTAGTTGAAGATTTTTTATTAATTTCCTTATTATATCTTTTTATTAACCAATCATTTCATAATCTTATTTACATAGAAAAATGTAGAAGTGTTATATAGCTTTCTTGAAAAATGAATCATCTTTGGATGATACACATTGTTGTTTAAGTATATTTGGTTTAAGAGTTAGATTTGCAATGACATTTTGGCTAGTATATTTATAGGAAGTAATGAAGATATTTATCTGATTTTAGTTGTCTTTTATTGGTGGAATAATACAAAATATCACATGAGGATATAATAAGGGACGCATCTTATTTAAGTAAAAATTTAGCCACCTTGGAGTTTGATGAGCTAATTGGATCTATCATATCACATGAGGATATAATAAGGGACACTTCTACTAGCATTAATGAGAAGGCTTTTGCTTTCCAATTGCAAATTTTAAAGAATGATGGTGCTAGCAACAACAATAACAACCACAGAGGCTTGGGAAGAGGTCAAAATCAAAACTTTTCAAGAGGAACTAGAGGAAGAGGAGGTGCTCAAGGAGGAAGAGGCTGAGGTAGATTTGATATAAGAAACATTCAATGTTACCATTGTGGTCAGTATGGACACTTTGAGAGAAGAATTATAGAGTAGTATTTGAGAATATGAAATGTACTATTTATGATAAGAATCATGGCAATAAAGTGATCACAGTTGCTCCTATGACAAAGAATAGGATGTTCCCCTTGAAGTTTGGTGAAAATAATAACCAGCCTGTTAATATGGCATACGAGGATAAAAGTTGGTTGTGGCATCTCAAATATGGCCATTTGAATTTTCATAGTTTGAAGGTTCTAACATCCAATGCATTGGTTCTTAGATTGCCTAAGGATGAAGAGAATAACAAGATTTGTGAAGGATGTGCAAAAGGAAAGCACGCATGAGATTCATTTCCAAAAATCAATGCATGGAGGGCTCAACACCCCCTCCAGCTTATTCATTCAAATATTTGTGGTCTTATATAAACACAAAGTTTGGGTAAGTCATCATATTTCACTAATTTTATTGATGATTACTCACGCATGTGTTGGGTGTATTTTTTGAAGACTAAGGATGAAGCCCTTGCTACTTTCAAGAGGTTTAAAGCTTGTGTAGAGAATGAGAAAGGAAACACAATTAGATGTTTGAGAACAGATCATGGAGGAGACTTTTGCTCAAAAGATTTTCAAAATTTTTGTGGGATAAATGGGATCAAGAGGCAACTAAAAACTTCATGCACACCTCAATAGAATGATGTGGTTGAAAGGAAGAACTGTACTATGGTAGAAATGGAAAGGAGTATGTTACAAACCAAGGCTTTAAGCAATTCCTATTGGGCTGATTCAGTTGCTACAGCAGTCTATATTCTCAATAGGAGTCCTACAAGTGCCTTAGACAAGATGACTTCATATGAAGCATGGTATGAGTAAAAACCTAATGCAAATCATTTTGAAGTTTTCGGTTGTTTGGCTTATGTTCGTATCCCTGATCAGAATAGGCAAAAGCTAGATGCTAAAAGTGAATCATGCATTTTTGTGGGTTATAGTGAGGAAAGCAAGGCTTATAGATTGTATAATCCTCTTAATAATAAGCTTGTTGTTTCAAGAGATGTGATTTTTGATGAAGGGGGAGTTTATGGTCATCAAAAAGGCCATGTTGAAAAGCCAAAATCAGTTTTGGATGATGATATTATTGCTGATAATAATAATGAGCAGCCAGTTAATGAATCTATTATAGGATCTCCAAGTCCACCAAGTAGCCCCTCATCAATTCCAAGTGGAAGCCATCCTCAAGTCCAAGTTCTACAAGAAAGGTAAGAAGATTAAGTGATATTTATCAAAAGTGTCAAAATCAAGCACATGAAGAGGATCCAATAGGTGAGACAGTAAATTTTGCATTACTTGCTAAAGCTGATGTTGATCCATCATGTTTTGAAGATGCATGTACTAATGAGGTTTGGATGCAAGAAATGAATGAAGAAATGGATTCCAGTGATATGAATGAGCCTTGGGAGCTTGTAGAGCTTCCACATGAGAAAAAGAAGATAGGCACAAAATGGGTCTACAAGGTCAAGTATAACAGTGATGGGAGTGTAGAAAGATACAAGGAAAGATTGGTTGCTAAAGGTTTCACTCAAAGGTATGGCATTGATTATGAAGAAACTTTTACACTTGTAGCAAGACAAGAAACTATTAGAATGCTAATCTCTCTTGCAGCTAAAAAGAAATGGACTATTCATCACATGGATGTGAAAAGTACCTTCTTGAATGGGTACTTAGAAGAAGAAGTATATGTGGGACAACCACAAGGTTTTGAAGTTCAAGGTAAAGAAGATCATGTCTATAATCTAAAGAAGGCTTTGTATGGCCTCAAGCAAGCACCACATGCATGGTATGCAAGGATTGATGGATATTTTCAGCAGAATGACTTTCAAAGAAGTAAGAGTGAGCCTACCCTTTATTAAAAGAAAGAAGGTAATGATATTATCGTTGTGAGTTTGTATGTTGATGATTTGTTATATATGGGTAGTTGTTCTAAGATTAAAGAGGAATTAAAAGTTGCTATGATGAATGAATTTGAGATGAAAGATTTAGGTCTCATGAAGTATTTTTGGGAATGGAGGTTTATCAACATGAAAATGAAATTTTTGTTTGTCAAACAAAGTATGCAAAGGATATAATAAAGAAATTTGATATGGCTAATTGTAAACCTCTTTCTACTCCAATTGCTCATGGAGTTACATTGTGTAGAGATGATGGTGCTGCGATTGTTGATGAGACATCATACAGAAGCATTGTTGGAAATTTGATGTTTCTAACTCACACAAGACCTGATATTGCTTATTCAATTTCATTGGTCTCAAGGTATATTAAAAATCCATCACAAGAACATATGAAGGCAGCCAAGAGAATTTTGAGTTATGTGAAAAACACTCTCGATTTTGGAATTCACTATTCTTCTAAAAAAATTGAGCTTGTTGGCTTTAGTGATTCCGATTGGGGAGGTAGTTTGGATGATCAGAAATCTACATCTGGTAATTATTTTTCTTTGGGCTCTGGTTTAATCACATGGAGTTTAAAGAAGTAAAGTATTTTTGCTCTCTCTTCTACATAAGAAGAATATGTTGCGGTCACTTCAGCTGGCACACAAGCTTTATGGCTTAGAAAGCTTCTTTAAGAAATTGTAGGGGTACAAGATTAGCCTACTATAATTTTTTGTGACAACATAAGTGCTATTAAATTGGTCAAGAACCCAGTTCATTAAAGCAGGATCAAACACTTTGATTTGAAACAACACTTCATGATGAAGGGTGCTCCCCTTAATACCACAAACACATAACAGAAATAGAGAAACAACAACAATATGCAAGAACAGAAAATTGGCTTCTTATTATCTCCACAAATGTGGAATTACAAACTTTCAGAATTACAATATGCAAAGCCACATGGGCATTCCCTTACAATATTCTGTAGGACAAAGCCTCGAACTATTACCCAGATCTACTACCCAGAACTATTCTGAACTGCCTAAGACAATAATACAGCCTTCCTTATATAGGCAATTTTTCACCGCCTGGGAAGGTTCCAGAATTTTAGCCAATAAGGCCGACCAAACTTAGAATTAATTTATTTTACATTTCATTACATCATAGTCGGCTCAAGATAACCTTTGAAACCCGAACAAAAATTTTGAAGAAAATTATTTTTCGCCATTTCAGGTGGCCCAACTTCCGAAGACCATAAGTCATCACCAGTTGACCCGATCGGCTATTATAACCCCATTTCGAAAATGCCACGAAGCGCTCTACAGGCTTGACCAGTGTAAGCGCTTGTCACCCAAATTTTCAACCTCATCCGGGGCCTCTAAAGCCTTCAAAACTGAGTTCAAAGTCTCTGTACCCTGCTGCCAATACCGAAAATCTTCAATATCTTCCAATATACACTTGATCTGGCAATGAAACTTTACTGGCAGACTTATATGACCAAAATGAACCTCCAAGAAAGAAATCAGATCATTCTGAGCACATACAAAAATTACCAAAAATAGTAACTTTCCATAAATAGCAGCTCTGCACAAAATAGCCCTTATTGAATACAAAAACATAAATATTTTTGGGTGATGCAAGATTGCTCTTACACCCAGGATGCTCCTGCATCACTTCATCAGAGATTTGGTACAGAAGAAAGCAGTTGAATTGATGTATGTTAACACTAAGGATCAAATTGCGGATATCTTCATGAAGGCTATTACAAAAGATCAAATTGTGGCTCTCAGAGATCAAATTGTGAGTCCTCTCAGCATCAAGGGGTAGTATGAAGGATAATGATGCTAATATCATTGCCTCCAGCAAACTATTAGTTCTATTTTAGACTGCTTTAAAATAAGGAATTAATTCTATTTTTACAAGCACTCAATATTGGCAGATTCCACCATAGATTATTAACTAGAAGATAGGGTTAGTTTATTTTTGTTAAGCTTGAATAAAGCTGCAGGCTGAAAATGTAATTTATATACAAGAAGCATGTCACAATAAATGTTACTTGTTTTTTGTTGTCGTAATATGGAATATTCTCTGTTTTGTTTTGTTTTGTTTTGTTATTGCTGCTCTTTAGTTTCTACACTAATGAGCTAACAAATTTGCAACTCCATTCTATTCACAAAAAATATGAACAAAAGAAACTAAAAGTAATGAAATGTGTCATTAATTTGTGGACTAGTGGATGTGGTTAATTTCAATAAACAAATGATGGAAAAAATAATCTCTTCCTTCAACACTCTCTACGAGGAGTTGGAATACAAGATACCTAAAAGAAGAAAGATCAAGGAAAACATGCAGATTATGGTTTTGCTGGTTGAGTTTCTTTAATTATGTTATTTTTGCTTTGTTGGGTTGGCCCTTTTTGTAATTGATCTAATCAAAACAATACCAATTGATATATTTACTATTATTTTTCACAAGTAAATAAAATTTATTATTCCCCACAATTTTCAGCATAAATAATTTTTTTTTAACATTATCTCAATTATAAAAAATAAGATTATTTAAAAATAATTACAAACAATATATACAAATAACTTCTATTAGCTTCATTTCTTTTAATAAACATCCAAAAAAAATATGAACAAATATTTCTCTCATTTGTAATCTTATTTTTAAATGGAAAATATTTATGCTTAATAAGTCTCATCCTTATAATCTTACTTTTTGAATGAAAATTATTTATTACTATTCAAGTGTATGATGGGAAAATGTTTATCATTTAGCAAGTTGTGACTGCATTCCTTTTCAAAATCTTATGATTACCATATCACTAGAAGATAATCTTTGCGTAGACTGAAAAATTAACTAACATCAAATCAAGACAGCATCCAAAACACGAGAAAAGATCAGGGGAGACTTGCAGAGATGGGAATTAAAGACCGTGAAGAAATTGGCTAATCACTGCTATCATGGCTGTCGTTCGAGACAGTGCCATCATATGGTCTCAGCTCTATCAAATCAAGGTCTGAATCATAACTTTCATAGAATTCTTCTTCATAGTCCCTCGGAAAGTAGTCATAATCATATTCTTACAGCGAATCATATTCATCATCAACTGAGTGGTAATCTTCTATCTCATACCATTCTGAATCATCAACAACAGGGCCTAAGAAAACCTTCAATTTTCGACATCGATCACCAAGGAAATCCTTCATAGCTACTTCCCAACAGCCCTGAATATCCAAGTGTTCCAGCTGCTCGCACATGATTAAAAGAGCCTCGACACCTGCATCGGTGAGCAGGCCATAAGCTAACTCCAAATGCTTCAAGCGAGGCATGTTCTTAGCAATGGCAAACGCTTCATCATCGTTTGGATTCTGACCGAAGGTGCTTTGTGGATGCATACACCTGCTCAAACGCGTAAGGAACTTGCAGTGTTTCCCCAGGGACTCCAACGAAGAAAAAGTAATCTTCTCACAACAACTAATGTCCAAATAGGTCAAATTTGCCAATTTGGGAGCAACTTCCGTAACAATGGAATCAGTCACGTTACTCGTAGGCATGCGCAGCACCTCAAGATTATCAGAATAGCTAGCAATGAAGGCAAAAAATTTGTCGCTGGTCAATCCAAACATAGACAATTTCCGCATCGATCCTTCGCTTCTCCTGACAAGCATCTCCACCATTCTGTCCACAGCTTCTGGCGTCTGGAAATGGCACCATTCCTCAATATCGATCTCTTCCCAGCAGTTCGGCTGCAAGACTACCATCCTCCACGACTTGCAAACTGCAGGCACCACCGTCAGAATCTCCTGAAACGTTGTTTTCTTGAAAATCAGGGCAAGAGCATCTGGAATGAGCTCTCCACATGCTCGATCACACACTCCTCTGTTATCCCCCATCCTCACAGTTATCCGAAATTCCTGCCTCAAGCCCAAACTGATTAAAAAAATTACTATTATAGTAATCCCTAATTTTCATGAATTTATTTTACAATGTACTTGACATTTTTTAACTAGTTTTTGGATTGTACGGAAAGCGAAAATCTTTTTGAAAACTAGGGGTTTTATCTTTACCACTAAACGTTTGATAAAATTGAAGTTGATTAATTATCAAATTTTATTTGGAAGAAAACATAAAATTATTAATTAATTAAAAATATAAAGAATACAAACAAAAACTCAGATATAGTTATTGTCACGAAAAGCACATTCAAGAGTAAAAAAAGCCTCACAGCAATCCCCGAAAATAAAAAACTCACAATCCTCGTACCACAGTCACCCTACATCTCTGAAAAAATTGTGAAAACTAACCTGTCTAATGGATAACATGTCCGTTTGAATATGTAAAAACTAAGCAACCTATCCAAAGGATAATAGAATCCCAATCCCACAAACTCCAAATATTATGAACATTCTAAGGAGCTAACAAATTCGCAACACCATTTCATTCACAGAAAATAAGAACAAAAGAAACTAAAAGTAATGAAATGTGTCATTAATTTGTGCTTCAAGCGATTCTAGATACCACGAAGAGTTATTGGAATGTTTCTTATTAAGAAGAGAAACAAAAATGAGACTAACCATCTTGCTAACATTGTTTGCGACCCAATTCAAAGACCTTCTACAAACCAACACAGAGCACACGAACTTTCATATGATTATTATTACCAACACCAGTGGTCAGCGGAGAATAGAACTGCACCAGACAATTTTAAGATCTATTAGCCGATCTAAAACAGAATGAAGGGATGTACATCTTCATAGATGTTGGTGGAAATGGTTAGGACTTTAAACAATCTAAAATTAACGCAGACTTAAAAAAACATATGAGATCACAAGCATCTATAAACATCTATAATTAAACCTGTAGACCGCCCTATTCTTCAAATAGGAAAATACATCCCGTTTCTATAATGCATGACAGTCCTAAGATAAGAGAAGCAATTGGAAGCGCCTGAAAATTTACCCTCTTTCTTAAGCAGCATGGGTTATGAGATCACAGTAAGATAAGCGAAGGAATTGGCAGCGCCTGAACATTAAGCCTCTTTCTTAAGCAGCAACGGTTATGAGATCACAGGCATCTGAAAACAATCTAAACTTTAACCAGCAGACTCCCCTATTCGAAAAAAACAGATATACATCCCCGTTTTTACAGTGCGAACAGTTCTAAGATAAGCTAAGGAATTACAAGCGCTTGAAAATAAAGCCTTAAACATAAGCATGGATTATGAAATGACAGACATCTGAAAACAAACTAAAATTATACCAGCAGACTCCCCAATTTGAAAAATAGGAAAATACATCCCCAATTTTATCTTGCAGAAGGAATTACAAGCCCTCTCAAAGGATAAACATGTGGGTATAATAGATATTTAGTTGATGGTCTTTATCCATGAGGGTAATGTCTTGATTTATTAATTACTAAAATTTTTAGATAAAATTTCAGATCAAACATTTGAGCTAAGAAAGCTCAAATCTATAATATTGTAATTGTACATCAATAGTTCTATTATCACATTTTATGTTTATATTTATTAACTATTTAATATTTTTAAATAAAATTTCAGATGTTAGTAACATTTGGGCTAAGAAAGTTCAGATCTATAATACATCCAAAAATAATGCAAAATAAGAGATTCGATACTTGATAAATCGGACTGAACAATTACATAGCTGAATTCTAATAGCAATATCACAAGATGGGATACTTTCTTACCAGTGGGGTAGATTATTCTTTTGTTTTGGAGTCTTCCGTGTTCTAAAACCAGTCCCTGGTAGTTCTGCGCAAGTGCTTTAGGGCACTAATGTAGTGAGCGAAGGCAATTTATATTACTATCCAGTTAGGTCATTGGAAGTAGGTGGTGTCTATGGGGTCATCAAAATGTGCCGACTTCATAGAGTATTTTGAAAATTTTACTTTTAAAATATATTATAATGCTAGTGTATTTTGGTGGCTCCATAACTATTTTCTTGAGATTCAACTTTCTCATATTTTTTTAAAGGGCGGAGTGTTTAAATTAGGTTAACTATGTTATAAAAGAGGTTGAAATTACATTTCCAATGACATTGTTATTAGTTGGTGTATTTTTAAAGATAATTTTTTTTATTAATTTATTTATCATATCTTTATATTAACCAACCCTGTTATCAAACTTTCTTTTAAAGAAGGGTAAAAAGGGAGTGTGGTTCAACGATGCACATTAAACATAGGAGGTGTAAAGGAGTCTATGTCCTTTTTCTTTGGATGTGTATATTTAGTTGAAGATTTTTTATTAATTTCTTTATTATATCTTTTTATTAACCAATCATGTCATAATCTTATTTACATAGAAAAATATAGAAGTGTTATATAGATTCTTGAAAACTGAATCATCTCTGGATACACCTTGTTGTTTAAGTATATTTAGTTTAAGAGTTACATTTTCAATGACATTTGGGCTGGTATATTTATACAAAGTAATGAAGATATTTATGTCTTAATACTAGTTTCAAAGAAGTTTTTCTTTCCTACAAATACTTGGGAATTTCTATTTTGCAAGGGTCTAATAGAACACCATATGGGTCCTTTATTATTACTTCAATTTTAGCCAATATTTTATTTTGGAAATCTAGGTGATTTTCACTAGAGAAATTGTACTAATCAAATATGTCCTTAACTCAGTACTAAATTATATTATGTCTTTTCTTAAGAGCTTTCAGGAATATTGTTGAAGTTGGTAAATTTAATAAGGAATTTATTATGGAAGGGTAACGTTAATAAGGAATTTATTATGAAAATTGTATTTAGATCATTCTTCTCTTTGGGAACAAATAATAAGGGACAAATGTATGGACACTCATCTCCCAAAATATATTTTCACAATGCTTGATCCACCTAAGGGCTCTTGTATGTGGAGCTTTATTATCGATAGAAAATAATTCATCCATCCTTATCTATTATAAATCATTAAAGCTGGGGGTATATCCCTATTTTGGTAAGACTCATGGAATAGTTATCCCCCACTTGGTATGTGCATAGACATTCAAAAAGATAAGGAAGTGCTTGAGTAGGCATCGGAATCTAAACTGAGAGATTTTTTTTGTCAATTTTGATGAGAATAATAGTGCTAATTTCTGGAAGGATTTTTCTACCTTACCTATCCCTCAAAATCAAAAAGAGACTTTACATGAAATTATGATGTATAAGATAATCTAGTCTTCAGTAGAATCAAAAAATGTTATTTGGGATCCTAGGAAGTTTGGATAGTATATTGTCATGAACGGATATAATTTCTTGAGGATGAGAGACCTTCTGAATAATCCAATGGTATTTTCCTTCTATTGGCATGCTATTATCCTACCAAAAGAAGGTGCATTCTCATAGCTATCCCTAAATGACATGATTCTCTCTAGAACTCATATGTCTAAATTAGATATATCTTAGGTTTTTTTTATTTGTGCTTAGTAACCAACAATAGAAAAATAGATATCATTGAATGCTTTAATATCCTTTTTCTAAAACTTTTTGGGAGTGTATTCAAAGAAAACTAGGTTCATATGATCTATTTCCAAATACTTATTTAGATATTTTTTTCAGAAGAATGATCTCTTATGAAGAAGGGCGTTTACAAGTTTTTGGGCCTGTTTATTCTCCACGTTAGTGACATATAGGAGAGAGGAGCTAGTAGTTGAGCAACCTAATTTTATGTTTCTTAAAATCTTACTTGGACATTCCGCTACTTATAACTAATATTTTAGGGTTGCATCATCAAATATGATGTCAAATCAACACATTTTTAGTTAAGTATCCAAAACAATTTAAAACTAAAGTGAGAGAAATGGTGGTCAAATGAGGACACCAATACTTGTCCAACTGATGTGACTCTCACATGATTGGTTTCTTTTAGAAGAAGGGATACACTTAATTCAACTATGGGTAGTCATCATCACTATACCAATTTTAATGTTATAATTATTAGTAGAATGTTATAAAAGATACTAAATATTAAATCAACAAGTATGAATATCAAATTTAAAAATAAAGTATTAAATAAAAAATTGATATTACACTTATGAAAAGGTGTTTAGATACACATCAAAGGGCTACATGGAGCTTTAAATTTTAATGATGCACGATAGACATTTTCCACATCAACTTTTAGAAGAGCATCATTGAATTATGGGATGTTAAAGCATGATTCATAAATATTTGAGTTTCTAAGATGCAAGGTTGAATTTTCCAAGTTAAAAGGAGAGTTCACTATTGAATCAATCAATTTAACAACATAACCCAACAACCTACATTCTTCATCTATGAAAAAAATTTCAACAGGTAAAGTAATTGATCCATGACAACAAGGAGGTACTGACCACATCAAAATAGGGTATTTATAGTTATATTCTTTTATGTTTTTGAACCCTAAATTTGATGCTTGAGAATAAAATTTAGGTTTATAGTTTTTTGCCTCCTACACATTGGTTTCAACTCGCTCTTCTATTGCATTGGTTTTGAGTTGGGCCTAAGAATTCAAATGATTAGGGGAATTATTTTAACCTCCAAATTGACCCAGATATGGAATTGGAGAAGAGATTAAAGATGGAAGTTATAGATACAATTCTTGCCACCATTTTTTTACTTCCATCAATCATCTAAATAAAAATACTTTAGCCACCATGAGAGACAATGCACGATGTGCCTAATAGAAATAACAACTTTTCATGAAAAACATTACTAGCCTCATGGTGGGAGATGAAGACCACTCTCCCTAGTGTAAACAAAAAGTAGTGGAGAAAAATTACCATGAAATAGTCATGATAGTAATACTTGTCAACAATATTAGGTCTTGTAGATGGTTGATGATTCAAAGATTCTATATACAAGATGGAGCTCTTTTAGTTTTATTACAACTTTAGTATTTTTAGCTTTATTTAGGCATATTATTTACTGCAAAATAAAGCATTACTCCCATACAAGGTCGAAGTTTTAGAGAAGTCTATTTTTTAAATAAAGCATATTTTAATCAACATTTTTGGGACTAGATGCTTTTTTTTTCCAACCCATGGACTATTTTTTCCAAAGGGATTTCTTGTGTGATTAGTAGTATTGACAAATTATAAATACAATTTTTCTATATTATTTTGGGAAGCCTATAATGATTTTATAAGACCTCATAATATAGATAATTTGTTGCATCAGGAAAATAGATTAATGATGAAGGTAAACATGTGTCTATAGGTATGGATTTAATTTTCCATGATGACATTCAAGGTTGTATTGAAAATAATATTAGTTTGAAGATTATGGAGAAAATGGGATTTAAAGGAAGAGGAAAGGGAAAACATGGGCAAGACATAAATGATCTCATTCTGCCCATTTGGAGGCAAAAATTTGTCATCCTTGGATTTTGTAAGCAAGAGAGGTTCGATGTTTTTTATTACAGTTAAAATAGGTTTTAAATGGATCAAAAACTCTTTTATAGAAAAATAGAAAAGAATAATATAAAATGCACCAACCAAAGTGAATAAGCCTATCAAACCCAGAATATAAAGATACCCACTTAAGATAAATAGTCAAAAAGGTATCCAAGGCCCCCAAAAAAGATGGGAAAAAACTAAATAGAGAATAAAGAGGTAACAAAGGAAAAATTAGGAAATCTCTTTAAGAGCTTCAGATGCATCAACCTATAGATCGGTCATTGCAATCATCACCTTCTTCAATTTGCAATGATCAATAAGCATAGTCTCAGCCAAGGATAACTTAAAAAACCTCCAATGAAAATGTTTAAAATCCTAGTGAATCCTACATTATATTTAGGGGGAAATTTTTCTTAATGAAGAAGAATATTTTTTTTCAAATTAGGAAAATAAAATAGCAAGTATTAGTGATTTTTTCCTTTTGTATGAAAAATCCATAAAAGCCTAGTGAATAATACATTAATGTGGGGGAAAATATATATTGTATGAGGTGAATTTTCTTCTTTTGAAATTAAAAAATTATAATATATGAGGTGAATGATTTTCTGTTGAAGGGAAAAAAATAATTGTATTGGTGAATTTTATCTACTGTTTGAAAATCTATTTATTTATTTGGCTAATCTTTTGTTAATTATGGAAAAAAATAAATATTCTATTAGCAATTTTCAAGAGTTGGGAACGTCATATGGGCCAATGCCAAATGGAAATTTATCATAGATCTAATTAATGTAATATCATGTCTAGTAAATATCACCTTTATTTGTTGCCAACTTGTTTTCAGACTCAACATGTTGGTATTGATAAGACCAGCTAGTCACATTGACACGTAGCCTAACATCCATCATTTTATAATGTTAAATGTATTATTTGAGACCGTTTGATAGTCCTAGATCAATGGATGAAGTTTAATTTTGGCCCCAATTTATTGAACGAAACAAATTTCTCCAGAAAGTCATCAAAATGATGATACATATCAAAGTGTAACCTGTAACATAACCATGATCGTCAATTACAACTAGTTATTGTTTATGTAGACAGTGGATAATGTTGCAGAGTGTGACATTTATAGTTAATAAAAAAATGTATTACTAGTAACATTAAATAAAAAAGAAATATCTTATCACCGTCATTCTCTAACTAAAATCTACTCAGCCCATACGAATTCTAAATTTCCAATTGGATATTTTCATAGTGTAACACTATTTCCAATTTCATAGTCACAAAATCTACATTTAATATTAAATATTTTGAGAATTTTTAAGGACAAAGGAATTAATAACTTGGTTAGAGAAAATTGAGGGCTATTTTAGGTCCACCTCTCCTAAGTTCTTGAAAGTCTACCTCTAGAGTCTAGTTTAGGTCTTTAGGCTATAAATTTTATCACATTTTCATATTCTGGTAGTAGTTTCTGAAGAGGGACACTCCTATCCATTCGACAAGCACATTTGAGGAGCACTAGAAGGCCTTTTTGGGCCTAGTCTAAGGACCAATCCTAGAATCAATTTGGAAGGAGGTTGGAGTCTTTATAAATGAGGCTATGAGGGTGGTGTTGTGTCATGAGTTTCTAAAAAATGTTGATAGGTATCGAGTTAACATAGACATTACATCTCATTTTTTGGTCTCTTCTAGACTTTGGTGGAGACAAGACATATATTCTCTTGTTGTTAAGGAAGGTATTCAAAAAAACATTTTGGGTGATGATGTTTAGGTTGCCTCTTTTGCACAAATAGTGGGGGGGATGCCTTGGGCAAGTGATTTATCCAAGCTTCTCCATCTAGGCCAAAATGTGGTCATGCAACCTTTTCTTTTGAACCTGAAGGTTGAGAAATTGGTGTGCCATAGGAAATGGATGTAGATTGGTGGGGATTTTCTCTCAAAGTGGTTTCTCTTGGATGAATTGGTTGACTACAAATGGCTATATGAGTTTTCAAAGATTATCATCTCCGAAGAGTTCAACTTAGATGGAGGGGAAAATCCCTAGTGCTACTTAGGGGCCAGGACCCTATGGCCTGCTATTTTGAAATCAAAGGGTGGAAGGTTTCTATTTTTTGTTTAGGTTTTTAGATGAACTATTAGTTCCCTAGTAGGTACTAGTTTTTTCCTTTCTACTACCTCGTAACCTCCCTCATTTTGGCATATACATTTTTGAGGGAATCCGAATATTATAAATTTACGGAAAATATTAATGAAAAATTTTCAACTTCATTTTAGTTTTCTTTTTATGGATTTGGTAAATAATTTCAGCTTCATTCTTTTGAAATTTGTGCTTAGCAGACTCTAATTTGAGAATGAAATGGCTAAAATTGTACAAAAATTATAATAATTTATAAAAAAATTTAAATTACAATGTATTAACAAGTTAAAAATTTGTAAATTGTGAATCTAAAAATAAACCAAACAAATGTATGTATGTGATTTATTAATCTTATTTAGAGTAATGAAATTTTTAATGTGGATGAATATGAAATTGTAACTCTAAAATTTTAAAGTATTCAGTTATTCTTTACAGTAAAACTAAAATCTAAAACTAGCATAACAATTACAAATTTTATATCTATGGAACGCCTTTACAGTGAGAAATGGAAGAAGCGAACAAAAATCTGGAACGCCTTATAGAAAGGGGATGTTACCACTTTTATTGAACAACTCCATGGGTGTAGGAAGGACATCACCAAAATATTTTTAAAAACCTGGAAAGATGGTATAGTGGAGATTGATGGAAAGTCATTCACAATCATGGAGGAGGTTATATCTATGGTCACTGGCATTCCTACCGCTGAGGAAAAATTCTAAAGAGACCAAAAACTTTTTGACATGGCTGTCAAAAAGTTCACGAGGGATGACAATGAGATGAAAGCCATTGTCAAAGCGGGCACCTACTACCTTCCCAGGAGTTTGAAGACACTTGGGCAGTATGTTCTAAAGGCCCTCATCTACTACATTACCCTAGATACCAGGTTTGACACAATCCGCACTTATCATTTCATCTTGCTTAATCAATTTACTCAAGGTTTCAAGATTTCCATTTTGTATTATCTCTTCTGTTCAATGAAAAAGAATATAACTAGTTTTAGAGATAAGAAAATTTCTAATCCTGCTCTGCATGAAGGATTAATCCTTTTGTTATACGAATTCTTTAAAACCCAAATCACGGGCAAGGAAATTAGGGATAGCAAGGCTATCAGTGAGTACTATAGTTTAGATTATGTTCCTTTGAGCTCTTCTGTGGGTGTTCCTTCAAATGATAGTGGGGAAGTTGATTTCAAGAAATAGAGCAAGGGCTCCCCATCCAAGAAATGTCCCCTGAAATTGATCAAGAAGGAATTACCTTCCAAAAAATAGTATAGGAAGAAGGCTAACTTGGAGGAAGAGTATAATGAAAAGGAGGAAGAAATGGATTCAGAAGAAGATGTGGGAAACCCCATTTTGGATTATGTTGTTATGCAAGAACAGGACAAGGATGACACCCCCAAGCCAATGCAGGACCTTTCTGGCCATTTGTCGGTTGATCTCACTATCAGCGAGGAAAAAACCCTTCCTCCCCAGTCCCCAAGTACTAACACTAAAAATCAAGCCCTCGTGATTGAAGATAAAGATGAGCAGGGCACTAACCAGTCACCCATAAGGATTGATGAGACTGAAGAACCCTCAGGGGGGGAGTATAATAGTCAGGACACCAGGAGGGGTAAAAAGGTCTGGAGAAATTTTAATATCAACAATGTGCGCATGGGAATTATAAGGGAAGTCGTCTATCCTCAGATTCTGGAGGACAATGAAGGAAAAGTCCATAAGGAAGAATTAATAGACCTTGCACTAGTTGTGCTTAGTGATAAAGCCAAGGAGATGGACATGGATTTTCTCAATAATACTAAAAATAGTATGCTGGATCAATTTTGATCCTTCAAATAGCTCTACCCTGAGATCAAGCACATCAAGGAAAAAATTCATGGCTTGGACAACAATGATAAGACAACAAAGATTAAGCCAAGTCTGGAAACTAGGGTCATGAACATGGAATCCAAAATGATAAGTCTGGAAAAAACCCTCAAGGGAGTGGCAGAGAAAAATTTTAACATCCTTAAAACATCCAACAAGAACCTTTTAAGTTGCTGATTAAAAAGATGGAAGAAAAAATGGACCCCAAGACCCAACACAGGACTATGAAGGAGGACAAGGAGCCGACTGAAGGACTAGGTAAAAGAACTAGGGATAGAACCAGGAAGAATAGGGAGAAAATTGATCCACAAGGTTCCCAAGTGCAGAACGTTAAAGACAATGTCCAACTGATGGAGGCCCTTGAAAGCAACGCAGCTGTCATGCTCAAGAGCTTGGAATAACTGGTCATGATGCTCTTTCTTTTGGCTATGCTTTATTTTATTTATTTTTTCTTGTTCGGCCCTGTGGTGGCCTATCCTAGCTACTCTATTATGTTTTTCTTTTCTTGGTTCTCTTGACTTTCTTTAGACTTTAAACTACTACGGGTTTCAGGGTCCTTGTAAAACCTATTTTACTAAATAAAAAATAATTACAAATTTTATTAATGTGGTATTGTGGTAGTACTAGTAGTCTAAAAATCCTTAATTATTACATTATAAAATAAAAATAAAAAAAATTAATGAACGTTGGATGTGGATGAGCGTAGTTTGCAGATCGACATCATAAACTCTATTTCGAGGGGATGTTGTGAAGTTTAAAAAAAATTTCAAGTGTCCTTCAAAAAAGTGACATGTTAGGACTATTTAAAAGTTGAAATTTAAAATAATAAATTATAAACCGAATGAAAAATTATAAATTATGCAGTGTTCACCTTTTTAGAAATTTACAATTTAGTGTAAATGAAAACTAATTTAATTTAAATTTAATAAATTTATGTCATGTTACCACATTTTTTAGCTTGTAAAAAATGCATCCCTTGTTGAGACTTAGTTCGTGCCAAAACCCCTTATCCACCTCTAGGCAAAGATATCATCGGGTTTTGGTAGTTTTTGCTACTTATCAGGTTTTAGGATACTTGGACACCCTATCAAAATTTTAGAAAGTTACTCCAACTATCACCTCCTTCAGTCTTTATGTTCTTAGGTTGATTCTAATTAATACCGCGATCTTTACACTCTAGGTGATTAGGTTAGGTCAGCTCAAAAAGTGGCAAAGTCAATCCGTAGGTCTAAGTCTTTTTAAAATTTATTTATATTGGTGGAAAAATCCTATGTTGGATTGAAGAAATTCTCAAGTTCCTCTTTGTGATAAATTGATGTTCGAAGTGCCTAAGAGGGTACAAAAGGAAGCTTGGTGGTGTGATTTCCAAAAATTGAAAGAAACACTAAAATCCACATTATGAAGTCGTGGTGGAATTGAAAGAGGGTAAAAAAAGTCAATCTAATGAATTATAGACTAATTAATATTGAAAAGACTTATCATACTTGATGAAACTCATTTCTTTAGAAAAAGGGCATTCAAACTACCTATTAATCAGAAAGTGAAGGAATGAAGTGTGATTTCTGAAATCCTAGAAATATGAACTCATGAAAGAGGGTTCCCTACCATTGTAAAGGAGAAGATTTCATTTTTATTATTAAATTATTATTTGTTAACTAACAAGTTGTATGGTGTGTTTTGGGCTGAAGGGGAAATAAAACCCAATTTTTACAAAACTCTTTCAGAATCATGATACGTGTCCACTCAGGTCGACACCATTTTTTGATGACATGTGACTAATAACAAGGAAAAAGTTAATGGGACTTGTGACACCTGACAGTGACTACCAAATACCATTGGATGAGCATAGATCAATGATGTACAATGTATTTTGGGCTAAAAGGGAAATGAAACTGTATTTTTTTAAACCTATTCTAGAATCATGACACATGTCCACTCACATAGTCAGTATCATTCAATGATGATATGTGAGGTGACTATGTGAATACTAGTACTGAAAAACATAAAGTGAATGAGACCTGTGACACCTGACAGTGACTACCAATGACTATTGGATGAGAATAGATCAATGGCCCAAGGTGTACCTCAAGATGATTTTACGAATGGTCACCTCTTTTTGCATGTGTACCCTATAAATAAAGCACATATCATGATTTGAAAACTCAACTAAGTATAATTAAAATGTAAATAGGAGTAAAAATAAACATATAATAAATGTAATAACTAAAAAGCTTGATTTCGGATCTTCGATAGAAGTTGTAATGTCAAATGATGAAGTGATAGATTTCATAGTGTTGTGATTGATGATGAGACATATACAATAGATTATAGTAATAACTTTATTAAATACCTATGACCTGTCAACTTGGTACTTCAGTAATGGTTCAAGTTTCCTCATCATCTCATTATTAGGATCCTCAGATTCCTTACCATCACCTTCATAACTTCCTTGGTTCTTCACTATGTTTTTTTCACTCTCCATACCTCTTCTTAATTGCATCTCAAGTTAAACGCTAGCAGTACTAGTATATAAGTCACTGACATCATTGTTTCTCGTACTCCCACTTTAGTTTGAAATATTT
Source organism: Chamaecyparis obtusa (assembly GCA_027943335.1). NCBI lineage: Eukaryota > Viridiplantae > Streptophyta > Pinopsida > Cupressales > Cupressaceae > Chamaecyparis > Chamaecyparis obtusa. The sequence continues at coordinate 398,437 of BSBK01010020.1, read as the reverse complement.
CCCAACCCTCTTCTTTGACATTTCTTCCTCCACACTTTTGGTGCCCTATTTCAAAGAAAAGTACATGGACATCATACCTACATGTATAGAGCCTCAAGTAATTTTTAAAATTATTATCTAGTTTGTTTCTTATCTTTGACTTTAGGAACCCCAAAGCACTGAAATATCTACCATGCTCCACTGACCCCAATATCATGGTCAGACATAAATCAATAAGCTTGAAATTTTTTTATAATGAATCAATCAATATTTCACTCTAAGAAATATTTTTCCAAAGCCTTTTTATCGATCCATCTTCATGGGGGTTCCACATAATTTTAAATTATTCCCTCATTCTCTATGAAAAATGACTTGATTTCTCTCTCAGACAAGATTCATCTAAAATTCTATTTACAGTTATTCCATTGAATTCTTTCAGTTTGCAAAAATGATCTATCAAAGTTAGTAGATTTATTTGAAAATATGTCGAGTTGTTGAGACTCCAAAAGCGAGGAAACACAATATCCATGGATTCAAGTTTTTTGACTTGAGGGAATCTTTGTCTAATATTTTAGGAAATATCATAGGCAATGTGCTTCACATAAGTAGTTACAAACCTCACAATCTTGTTAAAGTATTCCCTTGTAACACTTCATAGTCACTTCGTAGGGTTCTTCCTTGGCTCCTCAAACTCGACCCTACAAAATTAGTACATTGGTATCTCAACCCCATGTACTTCTACACATAAATCCCCATTTTCACTGATCTTAAAAAGTTATCAAGATTGTCCAAATCTATGATTCTCCGTCAGTTGAAAAATTTCACATCATCACATATCAATTTACGTAGCAAAACATATTATACAATATACATACCTCTTTTCTGGAACTTCTTCATTATATTTCTCATTTCCTCTAACATGCGGAGAAGACCTTCTAATGTTAAGAGTGTCTCTACATTACTTAACCTTCACAACATCCCATGAAATATCAATCTCCCTAATTGGTCACAACTTGAGTTCATTAGATCAAGCAATGACGGATATTATGAAAAAAATCAATGTGTTGGTCTATCCTAAGAGATCCATATGGTATCATTATCCTTATGAAGCATGTTCCCATTAGTTATTCCTTCAAAAAAATGTTGAAATTCTGTGACTTATTTCTGACTTTGAAATAAGTGTTGGTAGATCTCCTTGATTAAAACTTTAATTTTTTTTGTACTGGAGCATGTTTTCTGACAACTCCAAAAGATAGATTCATTATGTGGGCCATACAATGAATGCGAGTAATGTAGGGTGCATAAAAAATTTCTATCTTTATGCAAAGAATTTTTATGTTGCCTTAATTTACTAAAGTTCCATCCACTCCAACAAACACCAACTTTTTGGCAATCATCATGTAATCTATACCTCCATATTCAATTACAGAACTCTTTACTAATTCAAATAAATTTTCTGTTATTGCATTATGCTTCATTTGAGTAATAGTTATTTGATTAGGTTGGTGAACACAATTGTGTATAGTCGAAACATTCATGCATAACTAGGAAGTATTATCTACTATTGTAACTTTGTCTAAAGACAATTTAATAAATTTTTACTCTTCAATTTTTACCTTTAGATCTTCTTTTTAAACCTCAGCAAGACAGTTTTCCCTTTCCCATCTATTGTTCACTAACAAGTGACCCTTAGGGTAGTTACAAAATTTTAGAAAGTGTAATACAAAACTCAACATCAATTTAATGGTTAGTCTATCATAGAAAACCCTCTACTCAAAATATAAAAGACAATAGTTAACTGAACAACTTTTCCCATTTTTTCTACTTCGATTTCTTTTCCAAAAAAACCTTCAATGGAGCCTTTAACTCGAGTAGGATTCATTTGTATATTCTACTAAAATTCAAGTAATTATGCAATCTTAACATGATGAGATTCCTCTTTTGTTTTCCATCTTACCACTGATTTTTCAACTCTATCTATAGTTTTCTTTCCATAAAGTTTACCCATATGCTTATCTATGGTGTCAATTTTTATCTGCAACCTATTTTTCTTCTTATTTATCCTAGTGCAAATCTTACATATGCATTCTACCATAGGCTCACCTTCAATTGGATTGTCCACTAGTTCAATGAACCAATACTTTGATGCCCATCCCACATCCAATCTTTTTTTATTCTTTATTCTTTTTTGAATTGTATTTTCTTTTCTTCTTTCATGCACCATCATCATCTCTGACATGCTTAGCCTAGCCCAATTCAATTATATCATTGTGGCTACTCTAGGTATTTACCTAAAAATATTCTTCAAGTTCATCATGATGTAAGATATTAGGTTCACCACCTTGTTTAATATGTCGTGTAGGTTGTAAATCTACTTGTGATGAAAGTAGCTTCCTAATTTTGGCCTGAAACATTTCTACCACTAAAGAATGATGATAAGGTTTTTATTTTTTCTGGCCTCTCTTGGATTTCTCAAAAATATAGGATGAGGAGCCTTACCCTTATTCCTATTCAACATCTCCAACGAAATAAAGACTGCCAAAAAAATATTAACTTGTTGAAGAAGTGACAATATACTATAATATATATAAATATAATTTATTAACGCTATGATTTACAATATAAAATGTAGATGCCATCTTGTTTAAGGTTTCCTAGCCCATGGTTGACTTGTGACCACTAACTCATCCCCACTAAGTAATAATAAACTCATCATTGTAGAGTCGCAGACAGATAGAGGTGAAACCTCAGGTGAATTTAGAATAATATTATATTAAGTACACTTCAAAAATTAAACACTTACCTTTGCCTTAATTATAGTTGCCAATGCACCGAGTAGTTTGAAACTTTTCTATCGATCAGAATTGAGATATCAGAAATAACCAAACTTAATTATGTACAATAAGACATCTATGAATGTATTTATACAAATCCTTTTTGGAAAATTTGTCTAGAAGATTATATAGTATTTGGTATACAAATATTTGGCAAATCCTACATAATTATAACACATCTTTTGTATTTTCCTAGGTGATTGTGGGTCCTCCAATAATTTTCTATGATTAATAGAGTTGGTCAAAATGGCATCGGTTAGAGACATGCATCCACCAAATGCTAGGAAAATATGGGGCCTCCTCTAAATATATCTTTATAACACTATTTATGAATATAGGCCTCAATTAAGACAATCGTTGGAAAGTGTAGGAATTTTTTTAAAATTAAATGTGTCCAAAAATTAGATTTGATTGGAGATATTGTGAAAGAAAAATAGAAAATGACATAAATTCATGGGTGATGGGCCTGGGCATTTGACCTAATATTTATAAATTTTGGATGACATGGCCAACTTGATATACACATTATAATCACCAAATTTAGGGTTTCCAAGGAGAGACATTCACCAATTGGTGAATATTCACCACCAAATTTATGATCCTTGGTCTCAAAAGCCCTCTTTAAATTTGCCTTTATCCTTTTGTTGGGACAAGAGATTTGTAGGCCCTTAGCCTACTCCAAAATTAAAAAATGTTTATTATAATGAGTCCTATTTTGATTATCCACTAAGAATTTCATGGAATCAACAACCAAATTAATGCTTTTATGGTTCTGACACATCATAATGTGAAGAAACTATTTTCCACTTTTCACCTCTATCTCAATCTAATTGAGTTAATTCTCATTATCCTACCTTAGTTGATCCAGGTTCCTAGTAGTCTTCTTGAGTTCCTTGATGATGGAAATATTCTCCCGTAGATTCTAAATTTTTTGCCCAAGATCCCTAGTACCCTTATAAGCTCGTGTAGTGTCATGCAAGGAACTCCCATTGATCACATTGTTCATATCCTCAATTTTATTGGTCATACCCCTCTAATTGATTTTAATCTCTTTAATCTTGTGCCACGTCTACATAAAAAGGGAAAACAAGTCTATATAATTCTCCCTATCTATCCTAATTACATCCATATAATTTTTATAGTATGGATTAAAATGCTTGGAATTAGGTCTAAATTCCAATAGGAATTAAACTATTTCCTCTCTAGGTATTTCATCCATAGGGGATTGGGTTTTGATAGCATGAGGAGAAGGAACAATAGGGATATTAGCTTGTATATTCTTACCACAATCTTCCTCTAAATCATTCCTTTAATATTTTTCCTTTTTACTCCTATTGAGTGAGCTAACCACAATAGGGGAAATGAGGTCATTGTTTCCATGGGGTTTGGAGGGCTTGATCTTTCTCTTCTCCTTACTAGTATAATCCACTTTAGAGATATACTTGGGGGTTATTTTAATATTTTTTGTAGGGATATACTACTCATCCTCAGAATCTATATCCCTAACTTTCCCCTTCTTTCTAGATTTCACCTTATGCTATGGGGTCCTTTTTTTAATTTTTGAGAGAGGCTCATCCTCATCCTCTTCATACTTTGATTTATAAATCTCTTCAAGATCAATATTTGTTTCCCCCACCGTATTCTCGTCCTCCTCAGAAGGCATAATAGGGTTTAAAGGGGTTGGAAGGGACTTTTAATTTTAAAAATGAGGACCATAAAACCCTCATGTAAAATAAGAATTTAGAGAGGATTCTTTCTATGTCTTTTGAAGCTAGCTTTTAGAGAAGACCAAAGATAAAAAGGAAAATGATTTTTCTTTCCATGGTGGAAATAGTTTAATAAAACAAAGTGGTGGACATAAGATCTAGTGAAATAACCCTCAAGAGTAACATATTCCATGATAACTTTTAGTACCTAGCTCCATATGGTTTTGATCTTTTCTGGGTCATAGTAGAAGATATTCTTCTCCATGCTTCCCACCAACAAATCACCCTCTTATTTCATCTTGGGTAACCTATAAATAGCCAAATTAGATAAATTTAATTCCTAAAAGAACTTCATACTTTCCATCTTGAATCCAGTGACTTCAACAATGATGCTCTTGTCAATCAACACCTTTCTCCAAAATAGAATAACAATGCAATTTTTCCATCCTCAGTCAAATAATTTAGTAATTTTATCATCAAATCCATTAAGGTAATCCAAGTAAGGAGTTAGGTTCCCAATCTTCAAAATTTTCAAAACCTTATGTTTGGAAATGATATTGTTATAATCAAGAGGCTCAACAGATTTGCGGTCTGATCCCATGTTCATATTAGAGCTTTGAACCATAAGAAACCTAGACCCAATGACATAAAATTCAAGTAGAAACCAAAGAGAAAAAAGAACCCAGAATTCATGTCAAATCCTTGTGAAATAATGAAGCAAATATTTCTACACACAATGTTCCGCTTTAGAAATGCCATCCTGTGTTGTTATAAAACCATATTTCATTTCAAAATAAATCCCTATCATTAAAGGGGATGGTACTTATCGCACATGTCATTCAGTCTTGAAGTAAGAGCATGCTTACTTCAGCATGTAGCATGTCCCGGTTTCTCCACATAACATGACCCATGCTTCTCACACCCACATTAGAAAAATAGTCAAAAACATAAATTTTCCTCATGAAAGCTATGCGATATTTTTCTACCTTCAAATAGGAAAATGAAGTATTTTATTTAATTGATCCAATTTTTGATAGTCCAAGAAGATGTGTTCTTACCAATATAGCAGTTTATAATATTCTTAATATTATGCAACTCCTCTCCTTCCAAATGCCAAAATTCATATATGGGAGGATAAATGACTAACGCCTCCCAAAGATGAAATTGGAGGTTAGAGGAAACCAATGAGTGAAGAGATCCAACACCAATTGGGGAGTACCCAATCAAGATTCAACGACTAATTTTTTTGTCCCAAATAATAGCAATATATGGACAGTCAAGAATCAAATGAGAGATAGACTTATCATCTAACTAATAGAGATATCACCTATTTGGGATACAAAATCCTCTTTTGTAGTGATTTTTTAGTAGTAATAACTTTATTTTGAATACCAATCCAAAAAATTATATTGACCTTAGGTATGAGATCCTTAAACCATAGTTTGGCCTGCTAAGGAGGAGGGTGAGAGGGGTAGGAAAGTATATAGTGGAAAATGAAGAGATAATACAAGTCCTAGAACAAGTCCATCTACAAATAAGAATATCCTCACCTCTACAATGGTCCATAATGTATGAGTTGAGAGAGCATTGAAGAAAAAGAAGGAAATGAATAAGTTGTAAGAGATCCACCTAACCACCATTAGACCAATAATCTTTCAAAAACTACCAAAATGGGATTTACATGTAGAAATGAATTTCTTAAAAGTAGCATTATGGTTCATTACCCAACTAGAAATCTTCCCCAAATAGTGTTCTTCTACCTGATCTTATCCTCCAACACACACCTTATAATATAATAGTTTTGGCTTTAATAATCTTGTTCTATAGAGTAGAACAATTAAGTAAATTATTAGACTAGGAAAACTAATTAAAGGAGCCACAATGAGAAAGATATTTATGGTTCCAGATTGAGTTCCATTAAACTCTATCCACATATCTCCTCCACACTTGTTTGGAAAGGAGAATATTTTTTAGCATTCTGAGATCAGATGTTGCAAGTGTTGTTGGTTCAAATAAATCATCTCAAGGAACACAACGCATTAAGTATTCACAATGTTTTAGGGGAGGACATCAATAGGATAATTGTTGGGATTTATATCCTTATATAAATTTTTTGTTGAAGAATCAATGTGAGAAGTCATGTTGGAATAGAGACTACAATGGAAAATCCACTAAAGGTTCTATGCAGGTTGATTATGGATGGATTGATGGATCCTGCTGGTAATAGGTGACAAATATTGTGACAAGGTTGTACAAACCTATAATTTTTCATGTCAAAAGAGATGGTGGTGGATTAAGGTTAAAATATTTGAGTAAAGTAGTCAATGACTACTTGTTTTGATTGATACATAGATGCTTCATGATTCTTCTCTATATTAGAGAAAATATAGGAATATTGACCCTTGTGATCTCTCATGAAATAGATAAATAATTAAATGGATGGTTTACTTCTATTAGAAGTATAATATGTGCATATATCAGACTAAGTATAAAAAAATCATCTTTTATCACTTTGGAATCAAATTGTGAATCCTCCCTACAAAAAGGGGGGTATTTAGATCGTTGATGCTTCAAAGATTCTTCATGAGAGATGGAGATTTTTTATTGTAATCACAGCTTTAGTATTTCTAGCTTTATTTAGGTAGTGGTTTTTATTTCAAAATTAAATCATGAATCCCATGCAAGGTTAGATTTTTAAAGAAGTTTTATTTTTAAATAAAGCATGTTTTTATCTTTTTTGTTTGACTGCAAGCTCTATTTTTCTAGCCTATGTATTATTTTTTCCAAAGGGATTTCTTGTGTGATGAGAAGTGTTAGAGTAAAGTATTAATTATGTTAATTAATATTTACTCCCTTCTTAAGATGTCAACTTCCTTTTTCTTTAGTTAAAAAGCACATGCACTAGTTGTTCTAAACTCATGCATTAGTCATGTAATAGTTAAATTGATTATTACATGCACTAGACTTCGCCTTTCAAGGCTTTCGATCTCTTTTATAAGGATGATCCATTGTACATTATATTCATTCCTTATTTGAGGATATTTTCTTCTTCATAATTTTGAGTCAAACCCTTGCCCTCTTGTTTTCTCTACTTCCTTGTAACAGGTTTTTGTATGCAGGTGATCTTCAGGTTTTGTGGATTTGTATTGCTCAAATCCTACATGGTATCAAGTGATCTACTATTGGTTCTACTACCTCCCTGGTTTGATTGTGTGAGCTATGTATTCAGTATTTGATCCTATGTACTAGGCAGTTGCAGTGGTCGGGTACCTATGCATTCCGGTGAGATGGATCATTTACCATATGGACACTCTTTTCTTTCCTATTTTTGGATGCACTCTTCCAGCTTTCATTGATCATCTCTTCAAGCTTTTGATGTTTATGCCATTTGTATCTTTGAGTTCAGGTGTTTGCCTTTGTTTGCCTCCCGATTCAAGTAGTGTCATTTGAGGGCACTCATGCAGATTACAGTCTTCTCTACCTGGTCATATTTCTATGGAGTATCTTTAGATCATCAATTTCTTCTTGAAAGAGTTTGTAGTTTCATGCTTCAATGATGTTGTACATGTTCATCTTTGTTCCTATTTTTTGGAACATTCCTAGTTTTGGAAGCTTCTTCAGTCCTTTAGATTAGTCTTTGTCTCTTTTTGGAGTAGAGTTTTTCCCATGTGGTTTTCTCTATTTCTCCACTTTTCAGAGACTCTCTTTTGTACTTGGGTACCTGATCAGGCCTTTGTTGCTGGGACCCATTTTCTTTCTTCTTGCATTTTTTGTAGATGCATCATTGCTCATCTTAAGGGGGGGTGTTAGAGTAAAGTATTAATTATGTTAATTAATCTTTACTCCCTTCTTAAGATGTCAACTTCCTTTTTCTTTAGTTAAAAAGCACATGCACTAGTTGTTCTAAACTCATGCATTAGTCATGTAATAGTTAAACCGATTATTACATACACTAGACTTTGCCTTTCAAGGTTTTCGATCTCCTTTATAAGGATGATCCATTGTACATTCTATTCATTCATTATTTGAGGATATTTTCTTCTTCATGATTTTGAGTCAAACCCTTGCCCTCTTCTTTTCTCTACTTCCTTGTAACAGGTTTTTGTATGCAGGTGATCTTCAGGTTTTGTGTATTTGTATTGCTCAAATCCTACAAGAAGTATTAACAAGTTATAAATATAGTTTCCATGCATTATTATGAGTAGCTTGAAATTTTTGTGTTAGACCTCACAATAGAGACATGATGTAAATGGAGCTGGAATATGAATACAGATTTTATTGTTTGTTAAAATCTTTGTTCCCAATTTTTTTTATATGTCCTCATTCTCCATATTTTTCAAACACATTTCAATATCCCTCTATGCAAAGAACCTAGAGCTTGATACTTTATGTAAGTCATATTATTTAATGTCACTATTCAGGTTCGTACTTGGTCTCCCCTTCTTGAAACAAACCAAAATATTGCTAGAGATCTATCTTGAAAGCTCCTAAGTATAGAAATGGAATTTTGGTCCCCTTCCTTAGGCATTTTTTACATAAATAATTTAATCCATAGAAAAAATATTTTAAATGCAATGAAACCTCCTAAATTATAGAGTGAAAGGGGTTTTTCATTCCCTATATCTTCTTCTATGCATGACATCCTGTGTTTTTATCACTCTGCACCAATTGGAGAAATCATAATGAACAACAATAGAGGTAATTGGATTGCTCACTTGTGAGAATTAAAAAACAACAATAATATAATCCAAAGCTTAATCTTTTTTCTTGAGGTCACCATCATTTTAATCATAAGAAAATATTAAAGGTTCAAGATTAACCTGTTTGTCTTTATCCAGTTTCACATTAAATTCTCCTTATAATTTTCCCTCCTTTCTCATGTAAAATATTTTATATATTTGAAGAGATAATGTAGATGAAATGATATCTAGAGAATACTATGGTTCCTAAGTAGAGGGAACTAAAGAGATTTCCTTTTGGAATTGATACTTAAGGAAAATAGTAGGCTTAACAGTTTGTATCCAAAGTATCCAATATAATCACATGCCTTTGAGTAGATTTAAAAAATATAAAAATCATTAAAACAAGACTTTACCATCTCTCAATTGACCACCTCTATTATCTATCACATCATGTTATTCCACTAACCTCCCAAATTATTGGACAATGTATTTCATTCTCCATTTTGACGCCTCAAACATTTTAAGTTATGAAATAATGTGATACTCCTAAGAGTTATTTTCTTATCATTAGTTATAAGAATGTCATAATAATTGTCAAAGTGACTAAGTAATGAAGGAAAGTCAAGTTGGTAAGAGAAATGAGTTAGTCAATTAAATGAAATAAAGGAAAGGTAATTTGGGTAAACAAAAAGAAATTTTAGTCACCGAGAAAGGTAGAGAAAGGATGAACTGAGAATCGAGCATTGTGTTGTACCAAGCTAAAACATCCACCAAACTAAGAGATGATATAGTTAGAAAGAAAGAGGAAAATGTATAACTCAGCATGACATGATGACACAAGGAGAATCTACAGATACATTGAATTTGGACACCGAGCAAAAAATAGTTTACAAATCTTGAGGAGATTGTCTCATAATGCCTTGGAGATTTGAACATAATGATTATGTTTGATTACAAGGTGAGATCCACCAATGATAATTAAGTATGATATATCTATTAGAGGATTAACCAATGCTAGCACCGCTTATGGAGATGATTCTAGAACATTTCCACCACTTCTAGAATTTACTATATAATGGATCTAAGTGAGAAGAACAACATGGATGAATGAGGATATGTATGCGAAGATTTGAAGAAGAGATTTTAGAAAGAAGGTGATGAGAAGAGAAGCCAGTGAGTAACAAATTAGTAAAGAGGAGAGTATAATTATGATTCAGAGTTGAATGTACCGAGTACAAAAATGTTATTATGAGTGAAGCAAAGTATGAGGTAATCAATTAATTCAAGCATAATGAGTTTGAAATGCATATGACTGATTCAAGTACTACATAAATATTTTTTGTTGATTAAGTTTGTAATCAAAATTATAAATTCTCTTAACCGAGTAGATCCTATAAGGTCTTACATTTGTAAAACATTTAACCGGGTATAGTTCTTAGATTAGAATTGTAAAATATTTTAGCAAGGTAGAATTAACTAGTGTTTAGAATCGTAACTAATTTAATACTCTTAATAGGGTAAGATATCAGAAATATCTAACAATGTAGCTCTAACCGAGTAAAATTATTACTGCAGTAGTGATGTTTTGTGGGAGTCATCCCAAATGCATTTTTTATCCTCTAACAAGGATTTTTGTGATGCCAAAATGAATATGTTATGAGTTATGTTTATGGTTAATGCTTTATATATTTTATGAGATGTGTTCTAAGTTATGAATTTGGTAAATGGTTAATAAAGATAGTTAAAAGTGTTTTGCAGTACTAATTCACCCCTCCCCTCTCTATACTCACCTTTCCATACCTAGTCCAATAATTGGCAATAGATCAATGTATCTTATTCAGACGTTTACCCACTTGAGAGGGAAGATCTTAATTGATGGATAGTTATATGTGTTGGTATTGTGTCGACTAATCATGTAGTGGGTGTTGATATTGTGAAACCCTAAAATGGTCAATTTTAGAGGTTTCCCTAAAACGCATGGTATAGGCACCTGAGATGCATAATGCATTGTAATGTTGGTGCATGTTTTTGCTGGATAATAAGAAAGGTTGGATGACTGTGTAGGTGGATGTAGCCTAGGTTTTGGGTGAACCACGTTAAATCTGCATGTTATCAGTTTTGAGATTATTTCCTTCTTTTTTTCCTGCATATAAATATTAATTTTATATTGTTTTGGATTTGTCAATCCCTAACAATTGGTATCAGAGCAAGGTTTTGTGCTATAGATTGGTAGGACTTTCAGATTTGAGTGGGAGCAATGGAGGATTCCAAATTCAAGGTTGAAAAAATCAATGGCCATAATTTTTAGTTATGCAGATGGAGGATTATCTATATCAAAAAGATCTGTGGCAGCCTTTAGAAGGAAAGACAAAGAAATCAGCTGCATAGTCAAAGGAAGATTGGGATATTGTGGATAGAAAGGCACTGGGATCTATTCATTTGTGCCTTGCACCATCTATAAAAATCAACATATCAAAGGCAAAAATGACTGTAGATCTAATGAAAACATTGGCTCAGTTATATGAGAAACCCTCAACTTTGAATAAGGTATTTCTTATGAAGTTTTTATTTAATATGAAAATGGGTGAGGGAGGATCTGTATCTAATCATTTAAATGAGTTTAATACAATTACCAGTCAAGTGTCATCAGTAAATATTTCCTTTGATGATGAGGTTAGGTCTCTCTTAATTTTATGCTCTTTGCTAGAAAGCTAGAATAACTTGCTTATGGCTGTAAGTAACACTGTCTCTAGTTCAAATACTTTGAGATTTGATGATGTTGTTGGTGTTATCCTAAGCAAGGAAATGTGATGGAAAATAATAGGTGAAACTTCAACCTCATAAGGTTCCACTCTAAATTTAGATAACAGAGGAAGAGCAAGGGAAAGAGGAAAAGGCCCTTCGAATGATAAGTCACAAGGGAAGTCAAAGAAAGGGTTCTCTCAATCTAAAGGAAAGAAAGATTGATGGTACTGTGGAAAGCCTAGTCACCTGAAGAAAGACTGTTGGGCATGGAAAAATAAACAAGGAGACAAAAATGAAGATGATAGTAAGGAAGCTAATGTTGCAAGTAATACTTTACAAGATGCTTTAATCTTCTAATGCTATAGGTGCTCCTGCTTCTGGAACTACTTAAACTAGTGGGGGTGCTCAAACGCTTCAACGACTGCCAACTGTTGAAACAACCGAAACAACTGTCTCTGCTGCAGGATCTGCTGCTGGTACTACTGCTTCTCCCTATGTATAGGTGAATCATGCGCTTGCCCCTATTCTTCCGTTGAACCAAACGAAGGTATGCGTAGCGAGGTGCTGGATCAATAAGGCAAGCTGGTGGATGGCGGCAAGCTGGCTGTGTTTATGGCTTGGCCTTGGTGGGTCTTGCCTATATATATAGAAGGGGGCGACTACTTAATCTGGACCTGGAACAGCTTGTGCTGCTATAGTGACGGGTGCTCTTGCTGATATAGTAGGATAAACAACTGCTCCGCTGACTGCTTCATCGACAGAATCTACAAATATACCAGCCCCTACCTTTGCCTCTACCTTTGCTCCTCTTGCCTCTGTAGGATCTGCTCCTGTCTCCTATGCTACTGGATCTACTATTGGTGCTGGATCCACATATGCTGCTGGCTCTGCTTCTGGATCTCGATATGGCGGCTAGGCTGCTCCCCATGCTACCCTTGCTTCTGTCCCAACCTTTTCCTATGTTACCCTCTTACTCAGTCTATGCCTCTTATGCTGCTGAATCTACCAAGCGAAGGGATGCTACTGGAATTGGATATACTAATGCACCCACCCTTGCTCCTGATGAACCCAACCGTAGCCTTTGCTCTTGGTGTTGCTTATACACGTCATTATGCTGTTGGCGGTACAGGTGATGCTACTGGCCCATATATTTTAGGGCTGCTACTGGCTATGCGTCTGGCTATGGATCTGGATCTGCTGCTGATGGATCCACTGGTGTTAGTGGTGCTGCTGGTAGAGATGCTCCTCTATCTCGCTCTCTAACTGGATCTCGCTCTTGAACATCATAATCTACCATTGCTCCTGAGACTCGGTAAACTTAATCAATAGGGTAAGATAGGGTAAGAAGCTCGGTTAGCTGCCTTTCCTCCCGCTGCCCTTGCTCCCTCTGCTTTCGTGGCTGCTGTTGGATCTACTGCCGCCCGTGGTCCGGATCAATCTAATCAACTGGTCCTGCTACTGCCTCTGCCTCTGCTACTGGCTTTGCCACTAATGCTGCCGGTGGTTCCGAGTCAACGGGATCTGGATCAACTTCACCTAGTCGGACGGCCCCTCTTTTATCTTCTTGTAACAAGTTAGGAACTTCAAGATATGCTGCTCGCTCGAATGCTTGCTTTGGTGCTACCCTCGCCACTAGGTATCGATCTCGATCTGCCTAGGTGGATCTACTGGATCGAAAGAACTAGTTCTGAGGATGGCGGTTCTCTAACTCTTACCTTTAACATCTCCTCTCCTACCTTTGCAATAGCTCCCCGCTGCTGGTACTTTATCAGATGCTGAGTCAACTAGTTCAATGGATTAAACCGCTACCTCTCCCACCTCTTCTTCTGATGCTGGCTATCGATCTGGAAGAAAGAGGTGCAGGATCTGCAATTAGTAATGCTGCTAGCTCAATAGGCTATGGATTTGCATCTGCATATGTATTTGGCCCTACTATTCTAAGGGATCCGGCTCCGCGTATGGATCTGTATCCGTACCTAGATTTGCCACTGGCACCGGCCACTTCTGGTTAAGGATCAATAGGGTCAATCGAATCCCCTTCAAATAGTGGGGGCACCATCAGCTGATCAAGTTGAATCAGCACCCGTAGTGGCATCCCTTCAAGTTCCGGATCTAGTTGATCCATAAGCAGTTCCATCAGCCACCTTTTTAAGCATTAGATACGTAACGTACGACACTGACAGCGAATTGTTCTAATCTGGTGCCGGGTCTTGCTCTTTATTATCTATTGAAATAGGAAAATATCGAGACCTGCCCAACCTCAGATCAATTCGATACCCTCCAATCGTAGGGGATTGATCTGCTAGCGCACCCTTGTCACTAGAGTGGGGACGGCAAGCATGTGAACCTGGAAGTAGAAGCAGCGCCCTACTATTCTAAAGGGATGCTTCTTGACCGCATGGCCTTACTATTCGGCAAGGGCTCCTATTATCATTTCTGGCCCTACTATCTAAAGGGCAATAATGCTAAATAAAAAGTTGATTCGCACTACCTTTAGAATAGTAGGGGCCCACAATTGAATCTAAGGGGGGGCCTGGGTGGGGGGCATAGTATGGCAGAGGTAGATTAATTGATTGGGGTGGGCCCCTAAACTAATCTCCTCCCAGGGGGGGCCCTTTATAATAGTAGGGGCCCTACAATAATCTGAAGGGGGCCCCCCATCATTATATTGTGGGCATGTTACGTATAAAATCTGCCTTTAGAACCAAACCCCATTATTAGAAAGGGCCGACGGGGCCCTTTTGAGATTATTGGCGATTATTGTTCATTAGCCATCTATACGTAACATGCCCCGTTGTGTTCTTTGATTACGGGGCCTATAGAATAGTAGGGCTTGCCCAACCGGGCTGCCCCCCGCATTTTATATAGTTGGCCCCCCTGGGCTAAAGGTTGGAATAACCTTGCCCTCACTGCCCCTACCCCCGCCCGAGGCCCGCATTTTATATAGTTGGCCCCCCTGGGCTAAAGGTTGGGCTCCCCTTGCCCTCACTGCGTTCGCCCCCCTGGGCGGCAAGGTTGGGCCAACTATATAAAATACGGGCTAATAATGGCGGATGGTGGGAAGTCAACTTTAAGCGCTACTGCCTCCTCTACCTTCTATGGTGTTGCCCGGCAAGGGCCACCGCTGCTTGCTCAGATGCCTCTGCTATCTCTACCTTTGCCCTGTTATTAGAAGGGGGTGCTTCTGTGTTTTAGTAAACAAGGCCCGTAGGGCGGCGCTAGATATATACTGGATCTCCAATGAATGCCCTTATAGATAGTAGGGGATCAAGAGTTTTCACTCACGGTCTACTGGGTATACTCAATTTCCAGGCTCTGCAACTATAGGTGCCGTCGCCCCCCTTTGTTGTAAAAGGGCCCCGAGAGGTGCTACCTTAGGCGCTAAAGAAGCCTTGACCTATATTGCCGGTGCATTCACTAGTTATGATTAAACTCGGTTAGCTGGCTCGGGATCAACAGAATATACAGAAGCCAACTGCCTTAGAATAGTAGGGGCGATGCCCCTACTATTCAAGAGGGGGTCAACTGGATCCTTTCGCGGGCTGAATCTGGACCTGGATCTACTCGTGCTAGCTTTGGATCTTCTATATATACGGCCCCTACTATTCTAAAGGGTGCTGGTGGATATGGAACCGGATGCTACTGAATATGCTGCTACTATATATGCTGCTGGCTAAGGAGCTGGGACTGACTAAGCAACTGGCTCCGCTCTAGCTTGCTTTGCCCCCTTTATAATAGTAGGGATGCTGTAGGTTATGGCTATGTATCTAGATATTTTTGACCTGTAGGATATGAAACAATAGGATATGCTGCTGCTTGCTTTGGTGCCGCCCAGGTATAGATAGGGCGACTGGATATACTATAAGATGGATATGAATCAACCGCATCAACATTAGCCCCATAGAATAGTAGGGCGACTGGTTATGACGCCTGCCCATCAAATTGTAGGGGTGCCCTACCCCTACCCCTACCCCTACCCTGGCGCCGGCCCCGGCCCCGGCCCCGGCGGGGCCCTACTATTCGCGAAGGGGGCCCGCCCTATTCGCGAAGGGGGCCAGCCCCGCCCCACATTTTATATAGGGGGCCCTACTATTCGCGAAGGGGGCCCGCATTTTATATAGTGGGCCCGCCCCACCCCGCATTTTCTATAGTGGGCGGCGGGCCCGCATTTTATATAGTGGGGAAAGGGCCCATAAAATTGTAGGGGGCTATGGCACTAGATATGCTTCTGGTTTTACTACTAGCTAAGATGCTGCTACTAATGCTACCTTTGCTTCTATAGCTGTCTTTACCCACTATATAAAAAAGGGCTGCGGGCCCCTACAATTCTATGGGCTGCTATTGGCAAAGTTTGCAAGAACTGGGTCAATGGACCCTACTATTTAAAAGGGCTGCTGTGCCAGTACCACGACTGCTGCTACTGATGCTATTAGTGGATGACGTTGGATCTACTGCCGCTAGCGGGACCTGGCCCCTATTATCTAAAGGGCTGACTCCCCTAATATCTAAAGGGCTGGTGCTGCTTATATAGATAGCTATGATGCTCCTATCTCTGCTACAACTACGAGAAGGATCAACCTCTTTATCTCGCTCACGAACTGGATCTCGTGTTCACGAACCTGGCTTTGCCACCTGCTGCCCGATTGATATAAGGCCCTCCTTTGCTCCTGCTTCTACCTATACCTCTGTCTTAGACACTGGTGGATCAACAAAGTCAACTACTGATGCCCCTACTATCTATAGGCCAATTGCTTCACCAGGCCTATAGATAGTATGGCCCATAATCTTCATGAAATGAAGGTGAGGCCTATAGATAGTAGGGCCCCGTAATCTGAATGCAGTTTACGGCCTATAGATAGTAGGGCCCGTAATCTTCATTTTATGAAGATGAGTGGGAGCCCTACTATTCTATGGGCCCTACTATTCTAAAGGGGGGAAACTGTGGGCAACAATTAGCCCATAGAATAGTAGGGGCCCCCCCACCCTGCTGATGGCCCTCCCACCCCGGTAGCCCAACTATCTCCGGGTGGGCCCCTGGAAAATATAATAACCCTCTTCACCGGCAACAATATTAACCTTCCCAGCAATAGTTGTGGGAAGAGAGTTTCCCTATTCTAAAGGGGGCCCCGAGGATTTAGAAACTGGTGCTGGTGGGGAGGAAACTACTATGCGGATCGAGCCGCCTAAACTACTATGCCCCGTTCCCTAAACTACTCTCCGGGTGCCCTACTATTCTAAGGGGTGGGAGGAGATAGTTGCAAATCAAGCCCGACTATAGTTAGCGAGCCCTTTTTTATATAGTGGAAGCCCTCAACTCTAGTGGCGAAGCCCTTTAGAATAGTAGGGCACTCGGCCAAGTGGATTGATCTGCCTCTATCGCAAGACATTCATCGCTTCCTAGGTCCTCTATCGCAAGACATTCATAGCTCCGTTGTCCTCCGCCTTATAAATAGTAGGGCAAAACTATCCATAGTGCATGGCGGGGTGCCCCCTCCCTCTCTATCAATAGGGCAATAGGGCCCTAATGCAGGGTATAGCGTTGAAGCAGTGCGGACTGGCCCCGGCACTACCGGGGGGGCACTGCTGAGACGACTAATACATCTCGCACCCTACAGGCTAGAGGCCACATGGCCCCCCTTTTGATATAGGGCTTTATAGGGGTGGGAACTTAGGAGGACATAGTCGGCCCTTCCCCTTTCAATAGTAGGGGGTAGGGGGGGGCCCGGGTAGGCATGTTACGTATAGAATCTACCCCTTACCTTACCTTATATATAGTAGGGGTAGGGGTAGGGGCCGTCTAGTGGGGCATGTTACGTCTAGAATGCCAAGATTGCCCTTTCTACTATATTTGTTTGGCAACTGATTCATAGGACTATGGAAGCAACCCAGCTATCTTCCTTTTATCAAGCCGACTACTATAGTAGTTTCCCTATATTATAAAGGGCCCCGACTATAGTAGAGTTCTGAAGCCTTGATAGGTCAACCATTGGGTCCTTATAATAGTAGGGCATTTCATTCATGCTCACATCCCCCTTACCCCCTTAGAATAAGTTGTAGAGCAAGCTTTAAGACAGAAACCAATGCCGACATGAGTAACACCGCCCGTCGGCATATTCTTTTCTTATAGTGCGCGCCCAGAGCCCTACTATTCTAAAGGGCAACGCATTTGTTGGTTATCTACGCGCATGACCCTACTATTTATAAGGCCCTACTATTCTAAAGGGGCCCTACGGGCATTATTCATAATTTTTTCAAATCTATCATTGCCCAACTTTATATAGTTCGGGCCCCCCTAGTTTCATTCTCCTTTTTCCCAATATCTGCCCCAGTCAGCAGGTAGTGCTCATCCTTCTCACCCCCCTATCCCTAAACACAGCTTCAAAATCTGGGCCCCTACGGCCCACCCCCATATTATTATTGTTGGTTAGACTGCCGGTCGTTATTATTCAAATGCTACGGGTGCCACGAATCCCAATGCGCAAAAGTGCAGGGGTTCATCGGGGCCCTTTAGAATAGTGGGGGGCCGCCCCGCCCCCTCTTTATTATTGTGGGCACATGGATTGAAACATGAAATCGGTGCATTCGAGCAGCCCTGCCAGGGCGGCAGGAGCCTGTAGCGAGGAAGAGCCGAGCGTAGACATTGGCCCCCTATTCGGCGAAAGGGCATACAGTGCGCGCGCAACAGTGAGCAATAGTATGAAACTGCGGGGCAGAGGGAGGCTGAGACAATAGTGGGGTAAACATTATGATGCACCCTTCTAAGATCTGCTGGAGCCTATATCTATATCTGGGAACCTGTTGTGTGTTATAGGGATCGGGGCCTAGTTAATGAATGAATCGACAGCCCTTTAGTTTATTTAGGGCGACTGCTCAGATCGGAACTACGTGCTGAGTCCTTCGTTGATCCACCTTGACGAGAAAGTAATGGTGAAACGCCCTACTATTCTAAAGGGGCACTATTGTCCCCCATTGATTCTTGTAGGGCTTTTTGTATCTAATATTAGGCGGCCCCTACTATTCTATGGTGAAAAGTATACTTATTTCTTTCTCCCACCTGCTATGGGTGATATCCCTCCAGCGAATTGAGTTCTCTAAACTACTTTATATTATCCTGCTTATGATTAAGATCCCATCGTGAAAGATCCTTACACTGCAGATTCATATCCAATTGCCTATATATAGAAACAATGGGGGATCCTATTCGATAGCTAGTAGCCCTATATTATAAAGGGCAGCTAGTTTACCACCCAGCCCTATAGATAGTAAGGCCCGCAGTTTCATCAGTAGCTTACTCACTGTCACCTCACTCAGTTCTAGATGCAGTTGAAGCGCCTGTTTGAGAGCCAGTGCTCGCCATAGAATAGTAGGGCCAGTTCCAGTAATAGAGTCTCTAGTTGGAGTTATAGTTTACTAATAACCAATAGCAGATCCACCAGCAGCGCCCTACTATCTATAGGCGAAAGCAAAGGCATCATTCTAGATAACAGCTAGAGTGAAGCGGTAATAAGAAGTCAATTGAAAGGCATAGCTCATTTCAGAACCTCCAGGCGCAGATTGAGTTCCAGGCCCTACTATCTATAGGCACCTCACCCTTTAGAATAATAGGGGCGAGAATTTTTTCTAGGGCGCCTACTATTATAAGGGCCCCGCCCATATGCAGTTCCACCAGCATTTTGCCTTTATAATATAGGGCAGATCCAATTGCCCTATATTATAAAGGGTTTCTCTAGTGTCGGTTGACCCTATTTTGAAACAAGTTAAAAGGGGGCTTACAATGATTAGATGGCCCTACTATTCTATGGCCCCTACTATTCGGCAAGGGGCATCCAAGTCAGCATGTGAGCAAGCAGGGGGCTATGCCAGCTTAAGGACCACAAAAATTGCCCTTTATAATAGTAGGGCACCTTGTAGGTCCCCTTTATAATATAGGGCGCCTTTTTTTTATATATGCGGTTGAGTGATACTCATGCGTGTGGTGGTGAGATTGATTAAGGGGAGCTTGTGTACCTAGTAATAGCTATTTCAATAGTTCCAATCCTAGTTTATCTACCAGAAGCATCAGAAGCAGAAGCAGCAGAGGAGGAGCAAGCAGCAGGATAGAAGGAAGCATCCTCACCTGTTCAAGAGCCATCACCTCACTCGGATCAAGACCCCGTGCCAACATCAGTAGCAAAAAAGTCTAAAGGCAGCAGATCGAGTTTATCAAGATCCATAAGTAGTATAAGATCCAGCGCCCGCCCCCTTAGAATAGTAGGGCTCATCTAATTCCAACGTCTTTTCCATATCCATACTCGGTTGATGACCTGGCAGTTCGAGACCCCTTTATAATATAGGGGCCTGCGAAACTATATAAAAAAGGGCAAGTTTCTCCCGAATCAGAATAAGTTGCCCTTAAAATAATAGGGGTTGAGACAGATGCAGTTCGATATCGATACCCCGGGGGAGCCGCTTATTGATTCAGAACCAATAGAAGTGCCCATTTATTCTTAACCCGGGGTGCCCCGGCAAGGGCGGCCCTACTATTCGGCAAGGGGGCCCTACTATTTGAAGGGGATCCGGTTGAACTAGTCTCAGTAGCAGTTTATCCAGCCATTGATCCATAAAAAAGAATGATACAGAAGGCAGGGTATAAATATTAGATTCCCCTGCACGATGTGCCTTCTCCCCTACCCGATGTGCCTTGCCGATTCATGTGTCTGTCCCTCCTTCTGCTATGCCCCTGCTATGTTTGTTTGCTATGCCTGTTGTGCTGCCTACTGCTTCCTGCCTATGTGTGCCTCAATCAATATTTTTCTGCCTAATGAAGGTATAATAAGGTTGCCCATAGAATAGTAGGGGCCCCCTTATAATAGTAGGGGCCGCTCGATGCTTTGCCATTCATTTACTTATTACTTACCTAAAGACCGCTACCCATAAAGTGTTATCCCTTACATAGACTCTACAAAATAACTCCTCTGCTTTTAAGTGCCCCTACTATCTAAAGGCAGCGTTCAATCATGAACCGGTTGAACATTGATTCATTGGGAAGAGAAGCGGGCCCTACTATTATATGCGGGGCCCTACTATTATATGCGGGGGGAATCGTCAGACTCATGATCTGAAGACTACAGGTTTGAACCCTGCCCTCGCGCCCGGGTGAGATCCAGCAAGTATGGAACGCCGTACTACGGCCCCTATTGAGTATAAGGCAATTCATTCAATTGCGGTTTAGGGCGTCTGATTGAGATTGGCTTTGAGTAGAGCCCGCCTTCCCCCTTAGCTCCTTTATCAGTTGGTTCAGGAGTCACTTCAATGTCACTTTATCTCAATAATAAGGGATATTTTCTTTAGGCTATGTATGAATGTTAAGAGAAGTTCGCAGTACCATTACAACACTATCTCTTCCAAGGGGCCAAAAGAATACGGCGGACCTGGCACCATTATTCCAAAGAAGATGATTTCCCTACGGGCCTTTCCCCCTTTTCTATAATAAGTCCACTGTTTCCAATGCCCCTATATTATATAAGCTCTGATCCTGACTGATCGGCATTTGATAATTGTGGGCTCCCGCTGGAATCTCCAAGTTAGCCCCATATAGAGAGGGGCGCCCCCTCTCTCTATATGGGGAAATAAGAGAGAGAAATGAATGCGCCTCATCCCTTTTGTTGAACGGGGTTATAATAGTAGGGCCCTTAGAATAGTAGGGGGGTGCTAATGCCCTTACTTCAATAATAAGGGGTGGCCAGAACAGGGGAGCGAGGGAAGATGCGTTCAATGCATTAGTACTTCCCCCCAATTCGAGATAGTTCCCTTCCTTTCTTGGTCGAGCCTAGTTACGCCCCTTTTTATATAGTTAGGGCAACTGAACTCAATCTCAATTCTTTTCTAGTAAGGGGGAGAGGGCGCCCCCTTTAAATAGTAGGCAGCTAGGGCCCAACTATATAAAAAAGGGCATCTTGAAAAGTCGTAAAGTGCCGGCATAGTTGAATGGAGGGGATACAGTAATCCATAAATGAAGGAAGCTAACTGGGGATAGAACCAACCTTTATTGAGAATAGGGGGCCTGAACTTGCTAAATAAATTATTATGCGGGGGCGGGATGCCCCCCTTTATAATAGTAGGGGACTCTTATGTAATTCCGGGTGATTTAAGGAAGAGCAGCGCCGAACGAGTTAGAAGGCAGTAAGTCTTATATACGTCCTCCAGCATTAATAATAGGGCGGGGCCCTACAATTCTATGGCACTTATAGTTAGCTGCTTTCCATGAGTTCACCCATTGAATAGTAGGGCCCCATTATGATTATTTGACCACCTATTTCTTCTTATTTAAGCCCCCTTTAATGAATAGTAGGGCACGGCTGGATCGAGGAGCCCGACAGTAATGCCGGCCTCCATCCGGACTTCATGCTTCTGCATCAACTAGAACATAGATAAGACTGGTGATCTGCAGATTTGATCATAGCAGTCTTACTTACTCAAAATCTACCACATATCTTATTGAACTAGACCAAGCAGCTAACTGTTTGAAACATGTGGGCCCCTACTATTCGCGAAGGGCAGGGAAGGCCAAGCCTTAGCCACCAGCCAGAAGAAGACCGCACCCACGAGCGTTTACGAGGAGCCCTACTATTCTAAGGCCTTTATGTTCGAGCGTTAGCGAGTGGTGGCTTGGCCTTAGAACGTTAGCCAGAGCCAAGCCTTACCTTCGAGCCTTAGCGAGTGCCTTAAGGGAAGGCGAAACTGATACTACACTTGTAGGGATATAGTGATTTGACTGGCGGATCATCCAGGGAAGGCCCAGCCTTACCTCGATCATGCAGGCTTTCCAGTCATAAAGGAAGGTGCCACCCAGCACTCACAACTCTTCCTATTGGGCCCTTTACTATATAGGCTCCGGAAAACACCACGTATCACCAGGCAGAAAGGCCAGTAAGTCTCTCTTGGAAGGCCAGTCTCTTTATAGTTGGCAGGAAGGCAGGAAGGCTTTCTCTTTTCAACAATGGTCAGTCTCTGCCCAGCAAGGCCCTTTACTATATAGGGAGGCCAGGATGCTAGTCAGTCTTTCTAGGAAGGCCAGGCCCCTTTTTTATATAGGGCCCAGGCAAGAAAAGGAAAGCCAGTCTCTTAGCTTCACCCATTTTACTTTGGTTAGCCTTCCTCCATAGAGTTTCTTTTTTCGAGATGAGCCGGGCTCACGGATTGCATCTACGTAGCCCGCCTAACCATAATCTATGACTCAGACAGCTTGCACCTTATAGATGCTCGATCTGGAAATGAAGCTGCTGGATCAAGGACTGCTTCATCTGCACCTGTCCCTACTATTCTAAAGGGCACCCAGATCTGACTCTACCTTAGCTACTGGTGCTTACTATGATACAACTAGTACTACTACTAGATATGCCTTTGCTACCTTTTCTACTGGCTCAGATGCTGCTAGTGATAGCTTTAATGCTACTGGTGCTGTTGGGTCTACTACTGTCTATGGGTATGGATCTATAAATGGAAGGTATGCTAGAAGGTATACTCCTGTAAGGTATGCTACTCGTGCTGGCCTATAGAGAAGTAGGGCTCGTGCTGGTGGTGGGTAAGCTACTCTCTCTTACTGTCTTTGCTACGGGTGCTTCAGGTGGATCATTCACTGGGCTAACTAGCCACCTTTCTTGCTACAGAATAAACTACTGAAACAACTGCTGCTGTTGGTTCTGGACCTGGAACTGCTGCTCTTGGACCTGCTAAGCCTGGGTCTACTGCTACTGCTTGTGCTTATAGAATTGGATCTCCTGTCTCCGTTGGTGGTGAATAAATAGTCTTGGTCATTCACTGGTTCAGATACTTAATCTTCTGAATCTAATGCTTAATCCCCGTAGGGCAACGGATGAAACTGAGACTAGGTTAGCTGCTGGCCTTTAGAATAGTAGGGCGGGGCTCGGATTAAGTGCAATTAGACTAGTATTGAGCACGAACTCACTTTATATGTACTGGGTACTGTAGGAATTATCACCTTGAAGAGGGAGGATTCAGCAGGAACAAGGCTAATCTCTACACTCATAGCCCCCCTTGCCGAATAGTAGGGCACATTAGAGATTAGCCCTTGCCGGGCCCCCCAACTATATAAAAAGGGCCCTTTATAATAGGGTGGGGTAGGGGCCCTTTATAATAGGGCGGGGTAGGGCCCCTTTAGAATAGTAGGGCTGATTTAGACTAGTATTTTGATTATGTCTACTATAGGAATTATTACCTACATTACTGGCCCTACTATTATAAAGGGGGCTGATGCCATAAGGGAAGCAATAGTGTAGGGTGGGTGCCCTTCTTTCATATTATTATTGTGGTGGATAGCTGAAGGTGGCAGGCTGATGCCATAAGGAACTATTGCTTCCCGGAACTATAGTGGCGGGAAGCAATAGTTCGGCCATTAGGGCACCTCGATCGAATGCCCTACTATTCTACTATTGAAAGAAACCCGTTTACTTGCACTTGGATCTTACTAACACAATATCATTGGTGAACCCGAATTGCCTATAGAGAAGTAGGGCTCTCCCGCTGGTCGAGCAGGTGGTCGAGTGGATCGGTATCCTTTGAGCATCCTCCATCATAGGGCTCTAAATAGTTATCCCTGATGAACTTAGTTGAGGGAGTGGAGCCGGTAGAAATGTCAAGAAAGCCGGGCCTTCACTGCTCCTGTGAGAGGGGGATCCTGCTGGCCCATTAGAATAGTAGGGCTATTTTTTTTGCCAGCCCCGTAGGCACCCCTTCTGGCAAGCACGGTGGCAACTTCTCATTGCCGGGTAACCGGATAGAAACAAACTGTCTTGCCTGGCAAATAAAAACTAATGTCTTGCGGGGCTCCTACCCATTACCCATCCTTCACTGGCCAATCTGGATGGATGAGCACACAATCCAACCGTGCATGCAGCCCCGCCCTTCCCCTTTAAATAGTAGGGGGTAGGGGCCCTACTATTCTATAGGCACCCCTTGCCGAATAGTAGGGCTTCGCCTTTTTTATATATGCCGCAGCCCCCCCTTATTATAAAGGCTAAAGGTTGAGGGGCCCCTTAGAATAGTAGGGCGCAGTAGCTGTAGACCCATACCCATACCCACCAGTTTACTTAGTTGACCCAGTAGCAAAGGCTACGGTACCTAAAGTCATCGCAGAGGCAGTAGCTGTGGTTCCATTGGTTCCATAGTTACGTAGATAATATAGAGATCCAGATCCAGTTACTGATCGAGATCCAACAGCATCAGCAGCGGGGATCCTTTTTTATATAGTTGGCCCTTTTTTATATAGTTGGCATAAAAAGCATAGGTACCCATAGCAGTAGCCACCGTGGGATAGGCACTAGGAGTCTGTTGCTTCAGCACTTCCAGGTCCATATGAAGCCAAAGGTTACCCTACGGGGCATAGGTAGTTGGAACAGATTCATACCCACCAGGAGCAGTTCCATACGCATATCCAGTTCCTAGGCCAGCGGCATCCTGGTAGAGACCTATAAGTAGAGAAAGGGGCAGTAGATCCAGTAGCACAAGTAGCAGACCCAGAACTAGAACTAGTAGACCCAGGCGCAGCAGATCCAGTTGCAATAATATGCCCTTTCCTACTATTCTAAGGCCCGTACTATATATGGGCCCCATAGAATTCTATGAGCTATGTCAGTCAGTCGGGGAGTTGTGCCAACTCTAGAGAGTGCGGTTGGGGCAGATAGAGAGTTTAATTGGGCATGTTGACGATGGAGGAAGGATGGAAAGTGAGATGGAGCCCCTTCTCTACCTTATCTAACCTACCTTCTCCATGGATCTCAAGATCAGCCATCCCAAAGAAAGGGACTGGTTTGACGTTCCTATCAGTGATGTGCCTAACGGAATCCTTCATTCAATTCAGATGACGGGAGGCTAAATTCAGATTACGGGGCCCTACTATCTATAGGCCTCACCTTCCCTTGCCGAATAGTAGGGCCCTACTATTCTATGGCTCAATGAATAATAGAATAGTAGGGCCGGGCCGCCAGTAGGGGAGAAAATAGAATGAGTTTGCAGGGGTGGTGGTAAGGTAAGGGTAGGTGTAAGTGTAGGTGCAAGTGTAGGTGCAAGTGCAAGTGTAGGTGGTAAGGTTAGGTAAGGTAGGTGGTAAGGGTAGGTAAGGTTGGGTAGGGAAGAGTATTGCTTAGGCAGGCAAGATCAGTTCAAAGAGTGCGGCCTATAATTTTGAAGGGCCCTACCCCCTACTATTGAAAGGGAAGGGACACGAGTGGGGTAGTTTAGGTTGGGTAGGGAAGAGTATTGCTAGGGCAAGAGTTCAAAGAGAAGGGAGTAGCTGCGCATATCTGTCGGGAAGCAAGGAAAGGCCTTGCTTCCCGCAATATAGAGATAGGGCCCTCCATCCTCCATAGAATTGATAGGGGCCATCCTTCCCCATTTGGATAATGTTAATGATTCCTAGGTAATAGATTATGGGGCTTCATTCCATGCTACACCCCATAGAAAATATGTTCAAGATTATGTTCAAGGTGATTTTGGACAGGTATATTTGGGTGATGATGAGCCCTTTCCTATTGTCAGAAAGGGAAAGATAAAGATTAACTTGCCAAATGGAAATGACTGGATGTTGCAGGATGTAAGGCATGTTCCTAATTTAAGAAGAAATTTAATTTCTGCAGGACAACTGGGTAGTGAAGGATGCATAGTCATGTTTACAGAAAATGTCTAGAAGGTCACTAAAGGTTCATTAGTAGTAGCTAAAGATGTGAAGGTAGGCACATTATATCTATGTACTGGTAACATTTATTCTACCTTAGCTGCTTCTGATAATGTTAATGCAGAGAATGCTACTATAGATGTTGCAAGAACATATTCACAAATGTGGCACCATAGGCTTGGGTACATGAGTGAGAAAGGGATGAAAATTCTTCACTCTAAAAATCTATTGCTAGGACTAAAAAATGTTGATTCAAAGTTCCGTGAGAATTGTGTTTATGGGAAACAGAAAAGGGTCATATTTCTGAGAGTTGGGAAAGAAAAGAAGAGTGAGAAGCTAGAGCTAGTGCATTGAGATGTATGGGGACCGGCTCAGGTATCATTTCTTGGTGGCTCTCATTATTATGTTATATGATTCAACTAGGAAAACATGGGTATATTTCCTGAAAAAAAAATCTGATGTTTTTGAAACATTTAAGAAATGGAAAGTTTTGGTTGAGAATGAGATAGGAAAGAAGTTGAAGTGTCTTAGATCTGATAATGGAGGTGAGTATTGTAGCATAGCCTTTGAGGATTAGTGTTCTATCAATGGAATTTGAAGGAAGAAAATGGTTCTAGG
Organism: Chamaecyparis obtusa; assembly: GCA_027943335.1. Taxonomy (NCBI): domain Eukaryota; kingdom Viridiplantae; phylum Streptophyta; class Pinopsida; order Cupressales; family Cupressaceae; genus Chamaecyparis; species Chamaecyparis obtusa. The sequence continues at coordinate 371,202 of BSBK01010020.1, read as the reverse complement.
AACCCCACAAGAAAATGGTGTGTCAGAAAGAATGAATGGGACAATCATGGAACATGTAAGGAGCATGAGATTGCATGCTAGACTACCCCTTCATTTCTAGGAAGATGTCGTAAACACTACTATCTATTTGATAAACAGAGGACCCTCAACCCCTTTGGATGGTGGTATTCCAAAGGAAGTATGGACTGGTAAAAAGGTAAATTATTCATTTCTAAAAACTTTTGGTTGTGAAGCCTTTGTCCATGTTGATAAAGAAAATAGAACCAAGCTTGATGCTAAATCTCTAAAATGTACCTTCATTGGATATGGAGTAGACGACTACAGTTTTTGGTTAAGGGATTTTCAAAATCATAAAATAATTAGAAGTAGAGATGTTATATTCAATGAGAAGGTCATGTATAAAGAATAGTTGTAGGAAAAGAAGAATGAATAGGTCAATCAAGAATATGTGGTGTTGGATGAGACTCCTCAAAATGAAATGCCACTGGTACCTAATGGTTAGCAACAATAGGTTATCCCACAAACTCTTGTAAGTGTTAGACATTCTACCTCCTGAAGGTTTTCTCCTTCTTTGTATTCAATTTTATTGACTGATTCTGGTGAACCAGAAGGATATGAAGAAGCAATGTAGGTGGATGCCAAACAATAGTGGAAGTTGGGCATGAAAGAGAAGATGGACTCCTTATTGAAAAATAAGACTTGGGACTTAGTCCCTTTTACCTGAAGGAAATAGAGCCTTGCCTAACAAATGGGTTTATAGGTTGAAGGAGGAAGATGGAGGAAAGAATAGTTATAAGGCCAGACTTGTGGTAAAAGGCTTTTCACAAAAAAAGGGTATAGATTTCAATGAAATATTCTCCGCTATTGTAAAAATGACTTCAATTAGAACTGTACTAAGTCTTGTTGTTGCAGATAACTTGCATCTTGAGCAAGTAGATGTCAAAACAACTTTTCTCCATGGATATTTGGAGGAGGAAATTTACATGCAGCAACTAGAGGGATACGAGGTCAAGGGTAAGGAGAATTTGGTGTGCAGGTTAAGGAAGAGTCTGTATGGCCTAGAACAGACACCCCGTAAATGGTATTTAAAATTTGATAGTTTCATTGCTAAACAAGGTTACCATAGATGTCATTCTAATCACTATGTATATTTTAAGAGATTGGATAATGGGAGTTACATTATCCTGTTACTCTATGTTGACGATATGCTTATTGCTGGGTCTAATATGCAACATATAAATGAACTTAAAGAGAAATTAGCAAGGTCATTTTCTATGAATGATTTAGGTTCTTCTAAGAAAATCCTTGGTATAAGGATTACATGGGACAGGAAAAATAGAACCTTGAATTTGTCCGAAAGTGAGTATATAAAGAAAGTGTTGAAAATATTTAATATGCAAGATGTAGAAGAAGTCAGTACACATTTGGCTAGTCACTTCAAATTGACTAAGAAAATCTGCCCAAAGGCACATGAAGAGTTAGATAAAATGTTTAACATCTTGTATTCATCAGTTGTTGGAAGTTTGATGTATGCAATGGTATGCACACAGCTAGATATTTCTCATGCAGTGGGAGTTGTGAGCAGGTATATGTGCAATCTGGGTATGGAACATTGGAATGTTGTCAAATGGATTCTTCGATATTCGAGAGGTACTACTAAAAAGGCATTATGTTTTACAGGATCCAATTTTGCTCTGAGTGGATTTGTTGATTCTAATTTGGTAGGAGATATTGATACAAGGAGGAGTACTACAGGGTATGTTTTCACTGTAGGGGGTACTACAGTCAGTTGGATTTCTAGATTACAGAAGGTTAATGCACTTTCAACCACTGAAGCTAAGTATATAGCTGCTACAAAAGATAGCAAGGAGATGATTTGGTTGCAATGTTTTCTAGAGGAATTGGGTCAGAAGCAAGAAGATCTCCTATTGTACAATTATAGCCAAAGTGCCATTCATCTTGAAAAGAATTCTAGTTTTCATTCAAGGACAAAGCACATACATCTCAGGTACCATTTTATAAGGTTTGTTTTGGAGGATGACCAATTATGGCTTGAGAAGATTCACACAAGTGACAATCTTGCAGATATGTTCATGAAGATAGTCCCCAAGGAGAAGCTGGTTTCTTTCTCATCTTCTATTGGGCTTGTTGACTGATGATTTAATACACAACCAAGTATTTTATCCAGTGGGAGATGCACATACTACATTATCATCTAGATTCAACCTCTAAGTGGGAGATTGTTCTGGTGTGGAGCCTGATAATTCTCCGAGTAGGAGATTGTTGATATTATTGCAACTGATCATGTAGTGGGTGTTGATATTGTGAAACCCTAAAATGGTCAATTTTAGAGGTTTCCCTAAAATGCATGTTATAAGAAGTTGAGATGCATAATGCATTTTAATGTTGGTGTTTATTTTTGCTGGATAATAAGAAAGTTTGGATGGCTGTGTAGGTGGACGCAGCCCAGGTTTTGGGTGATCCACGTTAAATCTATGTGTTATCTATTTTGAGATTGTTTTCTTCTTTTGTTTCTACATATAACTATTAATTTTATATTGTTCTGAATTTGTTAATCCCTAACAATATGTATGAAATGGTGATTTATAACATGCACTTGGATCTAAGGTATAAAAATGAACAAATTGAAGAATTACAAAATAAATTGAAACATTCACTGAACAAAAAAAACCTTGCACATCAAGTGAAGGACACACAAGATTAGGTTGAAGAATTTGAAGAACTATTAGAGGGAAGCAAGTCTGATAAATTTAAAACTTTCATATCAAAACTAACTGAAAGGAACTCAAACCTAGCTGATCAGGTGAAAGCACTGAAAAGAGAATAAGAAGCTTAATTAGTAAGAATGTGTGAAATCCTAGAACAAAAGAGAAAATATTAAGATGACAGAAGAATGGTTAAAGATGAAAAAAGATAAATGAATGCAAGACTAAATAAGAAAGACATGGAATTAAAGAGGTTGACACAAACTCACTACAACATGACATAACAACTAGTCAATGTTAATCAGGAAATGTGAAGGAAAGTTGAAGAGATTGTTGGACTAAGATCTGAGAATGAAAATTTGAGGAATGCACTGAAATCTAAAAAGGATGCTAATGAAGTCTTGAAAAGAAATGAAGAAACATTAAATATAATGGATGAAAAGCTAAGAGGTTAGAGACAACTCAAAGATACTTTTGGACTTGGATAAAATGCAAACAATGCCACTAAGAAGGGTGAGACCTATAAAAAAGTATCCAACTGAGATAATGTTGCTACCACATCGAAGATAAAGAAGCCTACTTGTTATCACTGTGGGAAACCATGACATACAAGTAATGTATTTAGGAGAAAAATGGTTAATCCACTGAGTACTCATATTTTTTATGGTTATTGTTACAATTGTAATAAGTATGGTCATAAAGAATTTGACTGTAGATCAAGGCTTGCTAACAATTCAAGAAAGCCAAGCTTCAATAGTTATTGGAACAAGTGCAATAGATATGGTCACAAGTATGAAGAATGTAGGTCACAAAGAAAGAATTTGAAATGGGTCCCTAACCTAGAGAATGCTACTCACAACTACTGAGGATAAACTATACCATGGGACTACAATACATGAATTACTTGTACTACTTGTGGAGATTTAGTCACATAGCTACAAATTGCTTTCGGATGCATGGTATGAATAATATAAGATCATTTAGGATCTCTGGAATGTCTTTCTTTCATTGTCATGTGGTCAGTAACCAAGCCAAATAAGACTATAGGTATCGAGGTAAAGCCCCAACCGAGAAATAACTGAATGAAAATGCTCAAGTGAATATTGATGAGATAAGAGATTAGATGAATAGGACATGGAGAGGGAAGTATCAAGATGAAGTAGCTCAACTTGGAATAAATGACAACACCACATCCTCTAGATCATGTATGCCTATTTTTTCTTAATCAATCAAAGGTATGTGGGAGTTGATAACCTAAATTCTATATTAAATTGGTACCTAGAATCTGAGAAAAGATCCATATTGGCATCTTAAGATGCATTTGGTTATATGTTGTAAAGTTGACATCTCAAATTTTGATTGGTAAAGAGTATGATTTATTTTGTTTCATTTGGTGAATGAAAATGTATTTGGTAATTAGTGTAAATGGAGTTGGTACGAAGCATTTAATGTAAATATTATAGCCATTGGAAGCCCTAACCAAGGAAAAACTATAAATATAGGCCATGTTATTTAATTTTTACCTTACATTTTTGTGAGCCTTTCTAGCATTCAATAAAGAAGATATTATCAAGAGAATTCAAGTGACCATTCGAGTAATTCGAAGCAAATTGTCAAATGAATTCAAGGTATTTATGATATTTTTTGAGCTATGTTAGAATAATCAAGTTGTTATTCAAGTGAAACCATATCAAGATGAAGATAATTTATGAGAATATAATGGCACCCAAATTTCAAAAACCCATTGTTGTGGTGAATATTGAACCTGTGAATCCAAAATATAATGTTCCACTCATCATTGCTGTTGAAATTGAAAAATCTTGAGCCTTGCCTTTGATACCTCATAGATTGATTATTATTCAAGATGTTCATACCTTCATACATTGCAATACTGAATATATCTTCCCAGCGGAAATTGATATATCCTACGAGAATCTATGCATTAATGGGAAATTGAAAGATGATCACACACATCTAGAAACCAAGGGTTTTGTCAATGCGATGCATGTAACGATAGTTTTTTATCAAGAATGGATGAGAATGGTTCTTAGCTGAGTACATGATGAGTTCATGTGGCTCAATACACTAATATATATCACCAAAGATGTGCTACACATTTTTACTGGATATTTAATCGATGACAGACCGAGGTCATACAAAAAAACACACAAGAATAAGCAATGTGAGCTTACTCAAGATAAATGGGATGGTAGAGGTCTAAAATTATCTATAGTTGATTATCTCAAGCTAAGATTGGAATGCAAAATAATATCTCAATGAATCTTCCAGTCATCTCGATTAGACAGTATACCATTTGGAGAAGTTAACATTTCTTACAAGATTTTGAAGAAAGACCTGAAGATAGATCTATGTGAAATCTTATTAAAGAAACTGGATGAAAAATATAAACACAATAAGGAAGGAAAAATCAACTAAATTGATGTTCAGATCCTTACTAGTATGCATATTCTCTTATTTGTATAACTTCTTTCCCACAATCAGTAAACTAGTATGGAGTCCAGATAAAGTGATAATCTATCAAATTGATGAATTTATTCAAAGCATAGGGAAAAATTTTGACATGGTGATGAATGATTTTTTTCCACATTTAAAACTAAGCTACATAAATGATCGAGGATTCCAGCCCATCTCGTGGAACATTATAAAGATAAAAATATGTTTTGAGGTAGATATCAACACATGTATAGTAAGAGTTGTGGAACCAAGAACTATATGGCTGCCACCTATGGGATATGAAATGAATATAGATGTTACTTATATAAAGATAAAAGGAATATTAGAGAAACCAATTGATAGAAGAGAAAATTGATATGGTACTTTTGAAGAAGTCAAGAATAAAATTAAACTAGGTATCTTGATACCTAAGGCAATAAGAAAAACCAAGAAGATGATCAATAATTTATCAGAGAATTTGGGTATTGCTACTGAGAAAGATGTAGCTGAACCAGCAGAGGTTAACGGGAAGAAGATTTGAATGAAGAAGGAATCCCCTAGTCCAATTAGTGTACAACCATTGACAAGGTCTTCATCCACCTGGATAGAGAAAAAAAGAAAAAATTAACTCAACAAAGACAAAACCTTACTCAAGGGAAAAGAAGGCTACTGCGAAGCCTAGAAGAAAATTGAAATTACAACAAGAAAGTGAAACCAAATCTGAGGATGTTTCCCAATTCAAGGTTTTGTAAAATTAGGCACCAAAATTTAAAGACCTTGATGAGCCTCTTAAAATACTTAAGATAATATAGAGGGTATTCAGGATTGAAAAAACTAAAACATGAGGAGAGGAGTGATGAAGAAAAAGATAAAATTGAAGAGGCTATTATGTTTACCTTACACAAATTTAGAACTACACCAATTGAAGTATCACCAAACATAGCCGATGAGCTATATCAAAAGATTGATGCTAGGTGGAAATATGCTCTTGTAGCCTAGAAACAAATAAGGGAAAGACCCTTAGCTATTATAATACTAGACCTATCCAAAAGAGGAATCAAGGAAACTTTGGAAGAATACTCAAAGAGATTCCTAGTGAAGAGAAGAGTATTTAAAATTATGGTTAGTAAGTAAGAGGAAGTCATATCCCATTCATCAACTGACTGATGAGGAAATCAAAGATCAAATAGGAAAGTCAGATGCCATTGATCTGACAACTGAGAAAGATGAGGTCATTATTGAGGATACAACAGATCAAGATATTGCTTTGAAGGAATGAACATAGATGATTCTGAAAAGGCAAAATAAGTGGAAGAGGATCCTCTAATAGAGAACACACTAAATTTTCATGAGATTAAGGAAGTGATAATATAAGAAAAAAAATGCATTCCAATAGATGGTGATTCCCCCATTGATCAAGGAAAGGAAAGTGCACAAAAGGAAACCACAAAGTTAGTATCTCCTACCAAAACTATAGATCAACATAAAGAAGAAGTAAAATAAAAGAAACAGGACACAAATGAAGAAAAGAAAGAAGAGAAAAAAAAAAGAATGAGGAAAAGAAGAGTAAACTAAGGACACAACTACTACATAATCTGATGCAAAGAAGGAATCTACAGAGAAGGGAAAATCCAAAAAAAGTAAACACGAAAAGGAGAAGGTTGATTTAAGCCAACCTATACTTATTCTTAAGGTTGATATTTAAACTATGAGGCCGAAGGAACTATCTGAGTTTAGATACCTATTGAAGAGAAAAGTTGCACAAGATAAATTGACTACAAAGAAGCAGAAAACTAATGTTTTGGAGAATGTCAAAGACATACTACATGAAATTATACCAGAGGCTGATATTAATGAAAAAGGAGCTATTTACAGCCAATTAATAGAATTGGTAAACCAAATAAACTAACTTGGCACCAATACATCAGAGTAGTTAATACAACTACAAAGGAAGAACATGGAGAATAAAGTTATTGAAGAACTACTTAAATCAGTTGCACTAGACAACATAACTCTATCTGAGTCGGTTACTGAATTGGAGAATGAGTTGCAAAATATTCTTGTACTATTTCAACATATTTTTTTGATTTCAAATTTACCAAGGACATTAAGGAAAATTATGATACATCCTACGAGAATCTATACATTAATGGGAAATTGAAAGATGATCACACACATCTCGAAACCAAGGGTTTTGTCAATGTGATGCATGTAATGATAGTTTTTGAACAAGAGTGGATAAGAATGGTTATTAGTTGAGTACATGATTAGTTCATGTGGCTCAATGCACCAATCAAGATCACCAAAGATGTGCTACACATTTTCAATGGATATTCAATCAATGAAAGACCGAGGTCATACAAAAAAAAACACAAGAATAAGCTATGTGAGCTTACTCAAGATAAATGGGATGGTAGAGGTCTAAAATTATCTACAATTGATTATATCAAGCTAAGATTGGAATGAAAAATCACATCCTAATGATTCTTTCAGTCATCTCAGTTAGACAATGTGCCATTTGGAGAAGTTGACATTTCTTACAAGATTCTGAAGAAAGACATGAAGATAGATCTATGTGAAATATTAATAAAGAAACTGGATGAAAAATATGAACACAATAAGGAAGGAAAAATTAACTACATTAATGTTCGGATCCTTACTGGTATGCATATTCTATTATTTTTAGAAATTATTTCCCACAATCAAAAAACTAGTATGGAGTGCAGATAAAGTGATAATCTATCAAATTGATGAATTTATTCAAAGCATAGGAGAAAATTTTGACATGGTGATGAATGATTATTTTGCCAAATTTCAAACTAAGCTACATAAAATATTTAGGATTCCACCCCATCTTGTGGAACATTATAAAGATAAAATATGTTTTGAGGTAGATATCAACACATGTATAGTAAGAGTTGTGGAACCAAGAACTATGTGGCTGGCACCTATGGGATATGAAATGGATATAGATACTACTTATATAAAGATAAAATGACTATTAGAGAAACAAATTGATAGAAGAGAAACTCAATATGGTACTTTTGAAGAAGTCAAGATTAAAATCAAACTAGGTATTTGATACCTAAGGCAATAAGAAAAACTAGGAAGATGATCAATAATTTATCAGAGAACTAGAGTATTGCTATTGAGAAAGATGTAGTTGAACCATCAGTGGTTAATAGGAAGAAGATTAGAATGAAGAAGGAATCCCCTAGTCCAATCAGTGTACGACCATTGACAAGGTCTTCATCCACATGGATAGAGAAAAAAAAAGAAAAAATTAAGTCAACAAAGACAAAAATGTACTCAAGGGAAAAGAAGGCTACTGCGAAGCCTAGAAGAAAATTGAAACTATGACAAGAAAGTGAAACCAAATTTGAGTATGTTTCACAATTAAAGGTTTTGTAAAATTAGGCACCAAAATTTAAAGACCTTGATGACTCTCTTAAAACACTTAAGATAATATAGACTCTATTCAGGATTGAAACAACTGAAATATGAGAAGAGGAGTGATGAAGAAAAAGATAAAATTGAAGAGGCTATTATGTTTACCTTACACAAATTTAGAACTACCCCAATTGAAATATCACCAAACATAGTTGATGAGCTATATCAAAAGATTGATGCTAGGTGGAAATATTCTCTAGCATCCTAGAAACAAATAAGGGAAAAATCCTTAGTTATTACAATACCAGACCTATCAAAAAGAGGAATAAAGGAAACTTTGCAAGAATAATCAAACAGATTCCTAGGGAAGAAAAGAGTACTTAAAATCATGGTTAGTAAGTAAGAGGAAGTTAGATCCCATTCATCAATCGACTAGTGAAGAGATCAAAGATAAAATAGGAAAGTCAAATGCCATTGATCTAACAACTAAGAAAGATGGGGTCATTATTGAGGATATCATAGATCAAGATCTCGCTAAGAAGGAATGAACATAGATGATTCTACAAAGTCAAAATTAGTGGAAGAGGATCCTCTAGTAGAAAAGACACTAAATTTTCATGAGATTGAGGAAGTGATCACAAAAGAAACAAAATACACTCTAACAGATGGTGATGCCCCCATTGATCAAGGAAAGGAAAGTGCACAAAAGGAAACTATAGAGTTAGTAGCTCCTACCAAAACTATAGATCAACAAAAAGAAGAAGTAAAATAAAAGCAACAGTACATAAATGAAGAAAAGAAAGAAGAGAAAAAAGAGAAGAATGAGGATAAGAAGATTAAACTAAGGACACAACTACTACATAATTTGATGCAAAGAATGTATCTACAGAGAAGGGAAAATCCAACAAAAGGAAACATGAAAAGGAGAAGGTTGATTTAAGCCAACCTATAATTATTCTTAAGGTTGATATTTACACTATGAGGCCGAAGGAATATCTGAGTTCAGATACCTATTGAAGATAAAAGTTGCACAAGATAAATTGATTACAGAGAAGTAGAAAACTGATGAAGGGTGCTCCCCTCAATACCACAAACACATAACAGAAATAGAGAAACAACAACAGTAATATGCAAGAACAGAAAATTGGCTTCTTATTATCTCCACAAATGTGGAATTACAAACTTTCAGAATTACAATATGCAAAGCCACATGGGCATTCCCTTACAATATTCTGTAGGACAAAGCCTCGAATCAATACCCAGATCTACTACCCAGAATTATTCCAAACTGCCCAAGACAATAATACAGCCTTCCTTATATAGGCAATTTTCACCGCCCGAGAAGGTTCCAGAAATTTAGCCCTAAGGGCCGACCAAACTTAGAATTATTCTATTTTTTAATTTATTACATCAAAGTTGGCTCAAAATAACTTTTGAAACCCGAACAGAAGTTTTGAAGGAAAATTATTTTCCGCCATTTCAGGTGACCCGACTTCCGAAGATCATAAGTCATCACCAGTTGACCCGATTGACTATTATAACCCCATTTCAGAAATGCCACGAAGCGCTCTACAACGCCTAAATTAAGCAAGCTTCATTCAGCCCAAAATTCGACCTCATCCGGGGCCTCTAAAGCCTTCAAAACTGAGTTCAAAGTTTCTGTACCCTGCTGCCAATACCGAAAATCTTCAATATCTTCCAATATACACTTGATCTGGCAATGAAACTTTACTGGCAGACTTATATGACCAAAATGAACCTCCAAGAAAGAAATCAGATCATTCTGAGCACATACGAAAATTACCAAAAATAGTAACTTTCCATAAATAGCAGCTCTGCACAAGATAGCCCTTATTGAATTCAAAAAAAATAGAAATGTTTTTTTTTTTTGGGTGATGCAAGATTGCTCTTACACCCAAGATGCTCCTGCATCAGACACCCGGGGTAATTTGAGAAGTGACCCTGTCACGACTCAGGCGTGCAGAGGAAAACCAAGATGGTTAACCTCCTCCTTTGTTAGCCATGATGAATCTTCAACAGGTCATCCTTTCCATTTGACCAAATATTCTTCATATGTCCTATTCCTTGTGCTTCTGCCAACACGACTGTCCAGTATGTCTTCAATCTCCTTGATATCTGAACTAGTTGCTGGAATACTCCACTGTGCTGCTGTGATCTCATCTTCAACACCTCCTTCATGATACTCTGTCAAATCTGAAATGTTAAACACTGGTGAAATATTTAGCTCAGTAGGCAATTCTACCTCATATGCGTTTCCTGAATTATGTTTCTTCAGTATCTTACATGGTCCAAACTTCTTCATTTTCAGCTTGTTATATGTACCAACTGGAAACCGCTCCTTCCGCAAATGAACCATGACTTCGTCACCAACATGAAATTCCTTATACCTCCTTTTCTCATCTGCCTTAGCCTTATACTGTGCGTTCATCTTGGTAATATGCTTCCTCACCTCTTCATGGATGTTCTTCAAGTGTTCTGCAAAATCCTCAGCTTCAGCACTACTTATTTCTCCTTTATCTATCTTCCTCAATTCAGATGCATTTCTTGGACTACTTCCATATACAATCTGGAATGGTGATTTACCAGTGCTCCTGTTGACAGAATTATTGTATGCAAATTCCGCCTGTGGTAAAATCAAATCCCATCCTGCTGGCTTATCTCCAACCAAACATCTCAGCAAATTTCCCAAACTTCTATTCACCACCTCTGTCTGTCCATCAGTCTGTGGATGATGTGATGAACTAAACTTCAAATCTGTCTTCAACTTCTTCCACAATGTACGTCAGAAATATCCAACAAACTTAGTGTCCCGATCTGAAACTATGGTCTTTGGCAAACCATGAAGTCTCACTACTTCTCTGAAAAACAATTCTGCTACATGAATAACATCATTAGTTTTCTTGCAGGGAATGAAATGTGCCATCTTTGAAAATCTGTCAACCACCACAAAAATTGAATCATGTCCCCGCTGTGTCCTCGGTAAACCAAGAACAAAGTCCATGCTGATATCCTCCCAAGGCTTCTCTGGTACAGGTAATGGCTGATATAACCCTGTATTCTGCTTCACTCCTTTCGCCATCTGACATACTCTGCAACTCTGTACAAACTTCTTCACATCTTGCTGCAACTATGGCCAATAATAATTCTCACTAACCAAACCAAAGGTTTTATCTCGACCAAAATGTCCAGCCAATCCTCCGCTATGCTTCTCCTTGATGAGATTCTCCCTCATAAAACTTCGCGGAATGCACAACTGACTTCCTCTGAATAGCATATCATCCTGGATGATGAAATCCAACCATTTTGTCCTGTCTAGAGTAACAGGTTCTGTACAAGCTTTCCAAGCTTCACCAAAATCAGGATCCTCTGGATACAAATTCTTGAGTTCCTTGAACCCAACCACTTCAATCTGCATTTCTGTCAGCAATAGTTGCCTTTTGCTAAGAGCATCTGCAACCCTATTAGACTTTCCACTCCTATGTTTCAAAACGAATGTATAACTCTGCAAAAACTCAACCCATTTCAAATGCCTTTGATTCAATTTTCCTTGACTATTCAAATATTGCAAAGCTTGATGATCAGTATACAAAACAAACTCCTTAGGAAGAAGATAATGTCTCCACTTCTTTAATGCCTGAACTATAGCATAAAATTCTTGATCATAAACAGAATATTTCCTCTTGGCATCATTTAACTTCTCACTGAAATAAGCAATAGGTTTACCTTCTTGGCTCATAACAGCTCCTATTGCAGTACCACTAGCATCACAATCTACTTGAAACACCTTATTAAAATCTGGAAGTGCTAAAACAGGTTGTTCTGTAACTTTTTGTTTCAACAATTGAAAACTCTTTTCTGCCCCATTAGTCCACTTAAACTCTTTTCTATCCCCTCTCATTGTTTCAGTCAAGGGTCCACAAATACTGCTAAAATTTCTGATAAATTTTCTGTAAAAGCTAGCTAGACCATGAAAAGATCTTACCTCAGTAGCACTCCTTGGAGTAGGCCATTCAAGGATAGCCTGTACCTTCTCTGGGTCCATTTTTAGACCTTCTGCTGAAACTACAAATCCCAAATACACTAACTCTTTCTTCACAAAACTGCACTTCTTCAAATTAATCAACAATTTCTCTTCTCTCAACTTCTCAAACACCATACGAATATGCATCATATGTTCCTCCAATGTCTTGTTAAAAATCAAAATATCATCTAGGTAAACAATGACAAACTTACCCAGAAATTCTTTCAGAACCTCGTTCATGAGCCGCATGAAAGTGCTCGGTGCATTGGTTAGCCCAAAAGGCATGACTAACCACTCATATAGTCCTTCCTTTGTCTTGAAGGCAGTCTTCCATTCATCTCCTTCTCTGATCCGAATCTGATGATATCCACTCTTCAGATCTATCTTTGAGAAATACACAGCTCCACTCAAACAGTCCATAATATCATCCATTCGTGGCAATGGAAACCTGTACTTGATTGTGATCTTGTTTATTGCTCTGGAATCTGTACACATCCTCCACTCTCCATTCTTTTTTGGTGCTAATACCGCAGGTACAGCACAGGGACTCAGACTCTCTTGAATCAATCCTTTCTGTAACAACTCATGTACTTGTCTGTTCAACTCCTCACTTTCTGCAGGTGTCATTCTGTGCGCTGCCTTATTCGGTAAACTCGCTCCTGGGATCAAGTCCATTTGATGACTGATCTTCCTGACTGGTGGTAATCCATCAGGCACGTTATCGGATACAATATCCTGAAACTCATTCAACAAATCTGCAACTTCTACAGGAACATCTTCTACTTCCTCTTTACCAGCTTTTGGAATTAAAGCAAAACATACATGCTCATGCCTCATACCATCTAGGAATTTCCTTCCATCAACAAATGTTAATCTTGCATTACCACATACTTTTTCTTCGGTCTCCTTCAATGGCTTTAGCTTATGTCGCACTCCATCCTTTGTCAGGGAATAGGTATTCGCACGACCATCGTGTACAGCACATCTGTCAAACTGCCACGGTCTACCCAATAACATATGACATGCATCCATCGAGATGATATCACATAGTACCTCATCTTGGTACCTGTCGATCTTGAACTTCACTAGGCATTGTTCATTGACCATGACCTTGTGGTCATCCTGTACCCAGGCAATCCGATATGGATGTGGGTGTTTCTATCTCTTGAGCTTCAACTTTGTCACCATCTCTTCTGACACCAAATTGTCAGTGCTTCCACTATCAATAATCACATCACAACATTTACCTTCACACTTGCACCTGGTGCGAAACAGGCTCTTCCTTTGCTCAGGTTCATTCTCACCACTCAACAGGACTCTTCTGTTAATCAACGTTTCTCCTCTTTCAGCATCTTCAGAATTTGATGATCTGGCATCTTCATCTACATGTGCAACTCTGGCCTGGCCTTCATTTCTCCTGTCTGTCCTGCCTTGGCGCTGAGGACATTCAAATGCCCTATGACCTTCTTCTCCATAGTGAAAACATGTTCCACGGAAGCCACCTCTTCCAGATCCTTGTCCTCTTCCTCTTCCTCTCTGATCTCTATTATTCTGATCCTGGAAGTGATTGGAATTATTTCCTTGCTGATTCTGACTGCTACTGGCCTCATCCTTCTTTTTCGGATCTTCATTTCGGCCACCATATGATCGTCCACCAGATCATCCACCGCGACCTCTTCCATTTTGTCTACTCTCAAACTTCTTGTTCAGCTTTTCCTCTACTTTTAGGGAAAACTGGTATGCCTCTTCAATACTGTTCATTCGAACTAGATTCAGCTCCTCCTGAATGCTTGGCCTTAACCCATTAAGGTATCGGGCAACTTTCTCCTTATCAGCTTCTGCATGGCCTGTTCTGATGAGAAGTCGATAGAACTCCTCTGTATACTCCTGGACAGATCTTCCTGCTTGCTTCAAACTCTACATTTTTTTCAGTAGGTCAAGCTCATAATCAACAGGAATGAACTGTCGCTTCAATTTATCCACCATCCGATCCCATCTCGTGATTTTCTCCTTTCCCCTTCTATTTCGCTCCAACTGAATCTCTTGCCACCATATCTTCGCATGACCTTTCAGTCTGGCCTTCGCAAATTTGACTCTATCAGGATCGTCAACATCTTCGTACTCAAAATATTCCTCACATTCATTGATCCAGTCAATCAATTCCTCTGGGTTAAGATTTCCAGAAAATGCAGGAACCTCAATCTTAGGTCTTTTTCCAATCTTGGAAATCGCCCGAAAAAGTCTTTCTTCCTCCTGGTTCACAATTTCAACTTCTCCTCCTTGATATTCTTCTTCGGCTTCATCCTCACTTTCGTCTCTGACATTAAGATTCATTCCTCTACGAATCTCTTCTTGCAATGCTCGCACTTGTCTCTGCAGCTCTCTAACCTCAGGTGTTACGACACCAGCTCTTCCGCCACGTTCCCTTCGTGGAGGCATTTTCGCGATGCGCGCTGAAACCCTAGCCACGGTCCTGGTGCAAACTGCCTCACAGTCGGCGATCTGTTTACACACTCAAGAGCTCCTGCTCTGATACCACTTGATGAAGGGTGCTCCCCTCAATACCACAAACACATAACAGAAATAGAGAAACAACAACAGTAATATGCAAGAACAGAAAATTGGCTTCTTATTATCTCCACAAATGTGGAATTACAAACTTTCAGAATTACAATATGCAAAGCCACATGGGCATTCCCTTACAATATTCTGTAGGACAAAGCCTCGAATCAATACCCAGATCTACTACCCAGAATTATTCTGAACTGCCCAAGACAATAATACAGCCTTCCTTATATAGGCAATTTTCACCGCCCGAGAAGGTTCCAGAAATTTAGCCCTAAGGGCCGACCAAACTTAGAATTATTCTATGTTTTAATTTATTACATCAAAGTCGGCTCAAAATAACTTTTGAAACCCGAACAGAAGTTTTGAAGGAAAATTATTTTCCGCCATTTCAGGTGACCCGACTTCCGAAGATCATAAGTCATCACCAGTTGACCCGATTGACTATTATAACCCCATTTCGGAAACGCCACGAAGCGCTCTACAACACCTAAATCAAGCAAGCTTCATTCAGCCCAAAATTTGACCTCATCCAGGGCCTCTAAAGCCTTCAAAAGTGAGTTCAAAGTTTCTGTACCCTGCTGCCAATACCGAAAATCTTCAATATCTTCCAATATACACTTGATCTGGCAATGAAACTTTACTGGCAGACTTATATGACCAAAATGAACCTCCAAGAAAGAAATCAGATCATTCTGAGCACATACGAAAATTACCAAAAATAGTAACTTTCGATAAATAGCAGCTCTGCACAAGATAGGCCTTATTGAATTCAAAAAAAATAGAAATGTTTTTTTTTTTTGGGTGATGCAAGATTGCTCTTACACCCAGGATGCTCCTGCATCAAAAACTGATGTTTTGGAGAATGTCAAAGACATATTGCATGAAATTGTACCAGAGGTTGACATTAATGAAAAAGGAGCTATTTACAGCCAACTAACATAACTGGTACACCAAATAAACTAACTTGGTACTGAAATATCAAAGTAGTTAATACAAGTACAAAGGAAGAAGATGGAGAATAAAGTTATTGAAGAACTACTTAGATCAGTTGCACTGGAAAATGTAACTCTATCTTAGTGGTTACTGAATCAGAGAATGAGTTGTAAAATATTCTTTTAATATTTCAACATATTTGTTTGATTTCAAATTTTACCAAGGACATTAAAGACAAAGATGATAATGTGGAAAAGGAGAAAACCAAGTAGTTAGCCAAAGTATCAACCGAACCTAACTTTTTCCTAGTATATTATCAAAAGTTGAGGCACTTAATGGGAGTGCAAGATTGATTAAGGAAGGAGGAGAATAAGATAAGAATGGATCTCATTAAACTACACACATTTTTGATACCCCATATTGAATCATTACAACAAATGTACATAAGGAAAAATATTTAGTCAACACACCGAATGTTGGTGTTATGGATAGTATGGTCAGTCTAACAAGTGATATAAGTGAGTAAATAATATTATTGAAGAAACTAAAGGAGTCTTAGAAGGCATAACTAGATGATGCACAGGACTAATACAAATCTATTTTTGCCAAGATCCCTCCGCCATATAAGCAATAAGCTATCTTTTTTGTCATTTTTGTTAAAAAAGGGGGAAATCGAGATATAAGGAGAAAATGTGTATTTGAGGATAATAGATACAAAGAGTTGTAAAGGGGGAAATATGATGATGTATAGTATAGGAAGAATTACTACAGGGGGAGTAATAAGTTTACTGAGATATGGATACATGGACAATTTTGCTAAAGGTCAAAATTTTGATGACTTTGAAGGTTTTTAACGAAGATATTGGAAACTAATGCCAAAGGGGGAGATTGATACTCCTAAGATTTTTTTTTTGTCATTAGTTATGAGAATGTCACAATGATTGTCAAAGTTATTTGGTAATGAAGGAAAGTCAACTTGATAAGAGGAAAAAGCTAGTCGATAAAAGGAAATAAAGGAAAGGTAATTTTGGTAAAGAACAAGGAAGTTTAGTCACCGAGCAAGGTAGAGAAATGAATAACCAAGCACCGAGCACCATGTTGTATTGAGATACAACATCCATCGAACTAAGAGATGATATAGTTACCAAGAAAGAGGAAAATGTATTACCAAACATGACAAGCCGACACAAGGAGAATCTAAATCTAATACATTGAATCTGGACACCGAGTAGAAAATAGTTTACAAATCTCGAGGAGAATGTCTAAAACAGAATTAGAGATTTAAACATAATGATTATGTGTGATTACAAGGTGAGATACACCAATGAGAATTAAGTATGATATATATGCATTGGAGAAGTAACCAATTCTAGCACCGCTTAAGGAGATGATTCTAAAACATTTCCACCGCTTCTAGAATTTAGTATATAATGGATCTAAGTGAGAAGATCAACATGCATGAAGCAGAATGTCTATGTAAGCATTTGAAGTAGAGATTGTATAAAAAAGGTGATGATTAGAAAAGCCACCGAGTAAAAGAGCAGTAAAGAGGAGAGTATAATTGTGATTCGGAGTTGAATCTACCAAGTACATAATTGTTATTGTGAGTGAAGAAAAGTATGAGGTATTCATTTAATGAGAATAATGAGTTTTAAATGCATATGATTGATGCAAGTACTTCATAAATATTTGTTGTTGATTAATTTTGTAATTAGAAATATAAATTCTCTTAACCAAGAAGATCTTAACAGGGCTTACATTATAAATCCTTTAATTGGGTACAATTCTTAGATTAGAATTATAAAATCCTTTAGCAAGGTAGAATTAACTAGTATTTAGACTCTTAACAGGGTTAAAATATTAACAAGGTAAGCTATCAAAAATAGCTAACAATGTATCTGTAAATGAGAAAACTTTTTATTATAGTAGTGAAGTTTTGTGGGTGTCATCCTCACCTCAGTTTTTATCCTCTTACAAAGATTTTTGTGATACCAAAATGAATTTTTGATGAGTTATGTTTATGGTTAATGCTTTATATATTTTATGAGATGCATGATAAGTTATGAAATTGGTAAATGGTTAACAAAGATAGTTAAAAGTTTTTTGCAGTACTGATTCACCCCTCCCCTCTCATTACTCACCTTTCCATACTTAGTCCAACAATAATGTTCATTGAATCCTCCACTAAATTTCAAAACAATCAGATGATGTATGTGATTCTCTAGTTTGATTCCTCAAACTTTTTAAGCGCTGAAATAAGGATTCAAAACACAAGTCTTATGATAGAAGGTCAACCCACACAAATCAAAAGTTTATGTTTTCAACATAAATCCTTCACTTAAGAGGAAGATTACTCATATTATGGGTTTCCAATGTGCCGAATCACCATGAACTTATCTCATTATTCCTCTCTTCATGGGAAGAAAAAATCATTCCTACTTCTCAAAAGTCATAGAACATAATAAAATTACACCTCCTTAAATAAATCTTGGTGGTTGTCCCTCTGATGTAGACTTCTACTCATCAAAATCATTCTTACCCCATTTCCAAATACTACATGATAGTCGTCAAAGCCATGGTCTCAATTGTAAAATTGATTGAGTACTATTATAAAATTCAATGGAGAGGGAATATGTACAATGAGAAGAAGATTCCACTAATTTCCTTGCAAGGGATGTGTGATGATAAATGGTCTAGTGGTTCGTGTTGAACTACAACTGATTTGGAATCTGATTGAAGAATCTATGATTAAAGATCATTGAGGAGTTGCTAATTAGATCTGTAATATGATTAAATTAGTATTATGTTGTCATTGATGTCAACTAGTTTGACATCACTTATCTTGTAAGTTACTATACCGAGACATCTAAAGAAAGGTGAAAGAGATGAAGAATAGAGAAATCAACATGGAGAAAGATGTACATGATAGATGAGGATAAGGAACACATTGAGTAACTTGTTGATGATTCTATGACTTGATGATATTGACTTTATTATGTTGCATTCATCTATGATGAAGTATAGAGCTGAAAGACACAAAGCAGTGTTGTTGGTAAATGAAGCATTTCTAGTATACACCGATGGAGTGTAGTGTATATCAATCACAGTATTAACCAAGCAGTGTTCATTGACGTATTTCTTTGTTTACCGAGTGGAACAGAATGAATTAAATGATCAGTTTAGCTGATAAGATTGATGAGCTGGAAAGAGTATAACATCGAGGTAACAGATAATGTTTGTTACATAGATCGACGACTGATGAAATTCAAGGAAGATCTAACAAAGAAGATTGAAATGTGTTATTGACACAAGTACCAAGAAATTTTGAAGCGGCAAAATCTATGAATGTGGTTAAGCAAAAAAATATGATGGTGGAGAAGAAAATGATTTACTCGTCTATATAAGAGAACAAAATTTCTTTATGAAAAAATGCCAGAAGAAGAAGCTGCAGGAATATCACGTGAACAAGGTTTTCATGCATTCTAATCATACTAGTTAAGCAAGAATCGAGCTGTAGAACAATTACCGAGCTATAGAGAGCAATTACCGACAGACAGTAAGTTGATACAATATTGAATCTGAAATGAAATATTGATCAGAAGGATTTGAATGGACTAAATATTGATCTATAATCTATAATTGAAGTTGTATTAAGGTAGTTCATTTACTTATTTAACCATTGTATACAGTCAAAATCTCTTAACCGAGTGGACTCTGAAAGTCTTATGATGTATCATTCATAGAATGAACATTGTTATCTTATCAACCCCATAGTGAATGCTGGTTGGACGATAAATTCTAGTCTAAAATCCTCTAACAAGGTGACACCTGACAGTGTGTTTGTAACCTTTAACAAGGTTGGGTCTTAACCGACCTCACTTCAGAAGAGTGAACAATTTTGGGTTGCCAGTCCCAGGTGGTTTTTCCCTTTACAGGGTTTCCATATTAAATCTCTTGTGTTATGTGTTGATTGTGATATTTGTTTGTTATCATTCTTTACATGTTACATGTTAGATTTGATCAGTAAACTGTTATAGTATTAGAATGGTAATCGATAAAAGCACAGATAGTGAAAGTATTTATTGTTTACCAACGAGTAGAAATTGAAGAAATAGATTTTTGTTTTGGGACACTGGATAACTGATTCAGCCCCCCTCTTAGTTATTCTAACAATTGGTATCAGAGCTTTGGTTGCTTGGAAGAGAGTTTTAAGGACTTAAGCATAAGGGTCTCAAGATGTATAAGAGGGAAGTACCGAAACTGAACAAAGAGAACTTCACAGTATGGAAAAGAAGAATGAAGCTGCACATATCTGGAATTGGGAACTCTACACTAGAGCTGATGGAGAATGGCTACATGCAACCGCCCACTGGTCCCTTAACTCTTGATCAATTGAAGGACAAACATGAACACAATGTTACTATGATGGAACTTGTTTCTGCCTATACTAATGCTGAATTTGAAGATATCAAGACATGCACGTCTGCCAAAGGAATGTGGGATAAATTAGCACAAATATACAGTGGAGATCTAAATGTCAAAAGAGCCTGAGCTAAAAGTCTAAGAGGCAGATTTGATGATATGAGAATGAAAGAAGGTGAGAACATTGTCCAATATTCAAATAGACTCAAAGAGGTGGTACATGCTATTAGAGCATCTGATGGAGTAATTGATGATGAAATAGTGATAAGCAAGATTCTCAGAACTTTGCTACCAGTTTATGCAATTAGGATTTCTGTAATTCAAGAAACAAGAGCTACATCCAACCTTATTCTTGACACTCTGATTGGTAAACTTACAACCTTTGAATTAAACAACTTTGATAACAATGTTGTTCCTTCTGTTGAAACCACGTTCATGTCTTCTTTGAAGATTGGAAAGTCTAGCAGGAATAGTAAGAATTGTGATAGTGATGACAATAATGATGATGAACTTGATGAGCTTGAAGCACTTATGGCTAGAAGATTTCCTAAAGGAAAAGGAAGGTATAGAGGTAAGCTACCTTTAGCATGCTTTAACTATAGTCGTCAAAGCCATGGTCAAAATCATTCTTACCCCATTTCCAAATACTACATGATAGTCGTCAAAGCCATGGTCTCAATTGTAAAATTGATTGAGTACTATTATAAAATTCAATGGAGAGGGAATATGTACAATGAGAAGAAGATTCCACTAATTTCCTTGCAAGGGATGTGTGATGATAAATGGTCTAGTGGTTCGTGTTGAACTACAACTGATTTGGAATCTGATTGAAGAATCTATGATTAAAGATCATTGAGGAGTTGCTAATTAGATCTGTAATATGATTAAATTAGTATTATGTTGTCATTGATGTCAACTAGTTTGACATCACTTATCTTGTAAGTTACTATACCGAGACATCTAAAGAAAGGTGAAAGAGATGAAGAATAGAGAAATCAACATGGAGAAAGATGTACATGATAGATGAGGATAAGGAACACATTGAGTAACTTGTTGATGATTCTATGACTTGATGATATTGACTTTATTATGTTGCATTCATCTATGATGAAGTATAGAGCTGAAAGACACAAAGCAGTGTTGTTGGTAAATGAAGCATTTCTAGTATACACCGATGGAGTGTAGTGTATATCAATCACAGTATTAACCAAGCAGTGTTCATTGACGTATTTCTTTGTTTACCGAGTGGAACAGAATGAATTAAATGATCAGTTTAGCTGATAAGATTGATGAGCTGGAAAGAGTATAACATCGAGGTAACAGATAATGTTTGTTACATAGATCGACGACTGATGAAATTCAAGGAAGATCTAACAAAGAAGATTGAAATGTGTTATTGACACAAGTACCAAGAAATTTTGAAGCGGCAAAATCTATGAATGTGGTTAAGCAAAAAAATATGATGGTGGAGAAGAAAATGATTTACTCGTCTATATAAGAGAACAAAATTTCTTTATGAAAAAATGCCAGAAGAAGAAGCTGCAGGAATATCACGTGAACAAGGTTTTCATGCATTCTAATCATACTAGTTAAGCAAGAATCGAGCTGTAGAACAATTACCGAGCTATAGAGAGCAATTACCGACAGACAGTAAGTTGATACAATATTGAATCTGAAATGAAATATTGATCAGAAGGATTTGAATGGACTAAATATTGATCTATAATCTATAATTGAAGTTGTATTAAGGTAGTTCATTTACTTATTTAACCATTGTATACAGTCAAAATCTCTTAACCGAGTGGACTCTGAAAGTCTTATGATGTATCATTCATAGAATGAACATTGTTATCTTATCAACCCCATAGTGAATGCTGGTTGGACGATAAATTCTAGTCTAAAATCCTCTAACAAGGTGACACCTGACAGTGTGTTTGTAACCTTTAACAAGGTTGGGTCTTAACCGACCTCACTTCAGAAGAGTGAACAATTTTGGGTTGCCAGTCCCAGGTGGTTTTTCCCTTTACAGGGTTTCCATATTAAATCTCTTGTGTTATGTGTTGATTGTGATATTTGTTTGTTATCATTCTTTACATGTTACATGTTAGATTTGATCAGTAAACTGTTATAGCATTAGAATGGTAATCGATAAAAGCACAGATAGTGAAAGTATTTATTGTTTACCAACGAGTAGAAATTGAAGAAATAGATTTTTGTTTTGGGACACTGGATAACTGATTCAGCCCCCCTCTTAGTTATTCTAACAATTGGTATCAGAGCTTTGGTTGCTTGGAAGAGAGTTTTAAGGACTTAAGCATAAGGGTCTCAAGATGTATAAGAGGGAAGTACCGAAACTGAACAAAGAGAACTTCACAGTATGGAAAAGAAGAATGAAGCTGCACATATCTGGAATTGGGAACTCTACACTAGAGCTGATGGAGAATGGCTACATGCAACCGCCCACTGGTCCCTTAACTCTTGATCAATTGAAGGACAAACATGAACACAATGTTACTATGATGGAACTTGTTTCTGCCTATACTAATGCTGAATTTGAAGATATCAAGACATGCACGTCTGCCAAAGGAATGTGGGATAAATTAGCACAAATATACAGTGGAGATCTAAATGTCAAAAGAGCCTGAGCTAAAAGTCTAAGAGGCAGATTTGATGATATGAGAATGAAAGAAGGTGAGAACATTGTCCAATATTCAAATAGACTCAAAGAGGTGGTACATGCTATTAGAGCATCTGATGGAGTAATTGATGATGAAATAGTGATAAGCAAGATTCTCAGAACTTTGCTACCAGTTTATGCAATTAGGATTTCTGTAATTCAAGAAACAAGAGCTACATCCAACCTTATTCTTGACACTCTGATTGGTAAACTTACAACCTTTGAATTAAACAACTTTGATAACAATGTTGTTCCTTCTGTTGAAACCACGTTCATGTCTTCTTTGAAGATTGGAAAGTCTAGCAGGAATAGTAAGAATTGTGATAGTGATGACAATAATGATGATGAACTTGATGAGCTTGAAGCACTTATGGCTAGAAGATTTCCTAAAGGAAAAGGAAGGTATAGAGGTAAGCTACCTTTAGCATGCTTTAACTATAAAGAAGTTGGTCACATCACTGCTAGATGTCCACGGAAGAAAGATGATGACAGATCCAAAGACCGATATGAAGGAAGCTATGGGAGAAGAGTCAACAGAGGCTACCGACACAACAATAGAGACAACTGAGATGAAAAAGGAAAAAAGGTATGTTACATAGCCGAAGATATTGAAACTAAATCTGATTCTGACGATGATATAGAAGTTGTATTTGTTGCTATGAAAGATGACTCAGAAGAAGAAAAGAAACATGAAGGGACAACACCAATCTCTAAAGTAAGCATAAATGATACATGGATCATAGGTAGTGGTTGTACACATCATATGACCGGTGATGTAGAGAAGTTTGATCATCTTGTTGAATATAATGGAGGATCTGTGAGAATGGGAAATGATGCACCTTGTATGGTAAGAGGTAAAGGATCAATGTTGATCAATGACAGACTACAATGTGAAAATGCATACTAGGTAGATGGACTGAACTATAATTTGTTAAGTGTGGCTCAACTGAACAATTCAGGCCACCGACTGGCTTTTGAGAGAAAAAAGGTGAAGATCTATGATGATGGAGGAAGACTTGTCGGAACTGGTACACAATCTAGAGGTAATCTATTCTATCTTGATATGGATCAGTCTTCTTGTTTGTTAATAAAGGATGAAGATACTTGGTTGTGGCACAGAAGGTTATGCCATGTGAACTTTGACAACATGATCAAGATTAGTAGAAAGAAAAGAGTTAGAGGATTGCCTAACTTGACAAAACCTGATCATGCCATGTGCCATGAATGTTGGAAAGGTAAGATGACTAAGTCCAGTTTTAAAAGCAAAGACTACTCAATAAAGAAGATACTTGGGTTGGTTTATACCGACCTATGTGGTCCTATGAGAACTCAGAGTTTTTCTAGTGATAGATATTTTATTCTTTTTGTTGATGATTATACTAGATTGATGACTGTTATGTTCCTAAAAGAGAAATCTGAAGCTTTGAAAATGTTTAAGTGGTATAAAGCTAAGGTAGAGAAAGAAACTGGAAAGGAAATAAAATGTTTAAGATCTGATAGAGGAGGTGAATTTATCTCTGATGAATTTACTAATTTTTGTAATGAGCACAGAATCAAAAGACAGGTATCTGCACTGAGGACGCCTTAGAAAAATGGCATTGCTGAAAGGAGGAACAGGTCTATAATTGATTGTGCTAGAACATTGATGATACAAAAGAATGTTTCTCAAACATACTGGAGGGAAGCTGTCAGTACAGGTGTGTATGTTCTTAACTAAGTAAAACTAAAGAAGGAATCCAATCGAATGCCTTATGAACTTTGGTTTGGACACAAACCTACTATAAGTTATTTCAGAATTTTTGGAAGTAAATGCTTTATTTTGAAAGATGAGAGAAATGGAAAATTTGATTCTAAAGGAGATGAAGGAATATTTCTGGGGTATTCCACTACAAGTAAAGCATATAAATGTCTGAATAAGGTTACAAATAAAATAGTTAAAAGTACTAATGTTCATGTTGATGAGTTTGATAATAAGTACATAGAGGAAAGTACAAAGGAACCAAAAGACTATGGTAGATTCACTTACATTGAACATCTAGAGTATCTATCGACACTGCAAACTGTGACAACCAGTCAGTAGGGAAACAATGCAGGACAACAGACAACACAAACCAAGGAACAAGATGGAGCTACCGAGCAAGAAAATGACCCTGAGCAGGATGAGCAAGAAAGGAGAAATCAAGTTTTGGCTAGCTTTGTCAGAAGACATCATCCTGAAACACAAATCATTGGAGATAGACATGCTGGAATGCAAACTAGAAGCAAAACAAGACAAGGTACATGTTTAATTTGTGAATTTGAACCTAAAATTGTGAAAGTTGCATTAGAGAATGAAGAATGGGTTAATGCAATGAAGGAAGAAATAGAGCAAATAGAGAAGAACAAAACTTGGTCCCTAGTACCCCGACCAAAAGATAAAAATGTTATCGGTACTAAGTGGATATATAGGAATAAATTGAATGAAAATGGTGAAGTCACAAGAAATAAAGCTAGATTGGTATACAAGGGATATGCATAGGAAGAATGCATTGAATATGGTGAAACATTTGCACCTATTGCTAGATTAGAAGGAGTTAGAATGCTACTTTCATATGCAGCACACAAGAAATTCAAAGTCTATCAAATGGATGTGAAGTTAGCATTTTTAAATGGTATACTTGAAGAAGAGGTCTACATTGAACAACCTGAAGGATTTGTTGATCCCGACAATAAAGACATGGTATGTAGACTACATAAAGCTTTATATGGATTGAAGCAAGCACTAAGAGCATGGTATGAAAGACTGCATACTTACTTGTTAAGTATTGGATTTGTTAGAAGAAGTGAAAACAACAATCTGTATGTGAAAGGTGATATTGATGATACTATCATCATTGCTGAAATATTTGTTGATGATATTATCTTTGGAGGCTCAGATCTTGTCTGCAAGGCATTTTCTGATGAAATGCAAAAGGAATTTGAAATGTCTATGTTCGGAGAGATTAAGTTCTTTCTTGGACTACAAGTGATTCGGCAGAGTGATGGAATATTCATCACACAATCTAAATACATAAAGGAAGTATTGAAGACATTTGGCATGGAAGATGCTAAACCTATGGGAATGCCGATGGCTACTAGATGCAAATTGAAAAAGGAGGATGAAACTACAAAGGTAAACCAGACACTCTACCGATCCATGATTGGTAAGTTAATGTATGTAGTTCATAGTAGACTAGATATAGCACATGTTGTGGGAATTGTTGCAAGATTTTCTGCTAATCCTAGAGAATCACACATGATAGCTACAAAAATAATCTTAAGATACTTGAAGAAAACAAATAATTTTGGATTATGGTATCCTAAAGAAGGGAAGTTTGAACTAAAAGTTTACACCGATGCTGATTGGGCTGGAAATGTGGATGATAGAAAAAGCACCACCGGAGGAGCATTTTTCTTTGGTGAAAGACTTGTAACCTGGACAAGTAAAAAGAAGGCTTGTATTTCTTAGTCTATAGCTGAAGTAGAATATGTTGCTACTGCTACTAACTATTCAAATATTGTATATATCAAACAAGTGGTCGAAGGAATGAATGAGGTAATCACTAACCCGGTGATTATATATTGTGACAACACTAGTGCTATTAATATTTCAAATAATCTTGTGATGCACTCTAAGACAAAGAATATATCTATTAAGTATCATTACTTAAGAGAAAAAGTGCAAGAGAAGCAAGTGAAGTTAGAATTTGTCACATCTAAAGAACAGCTTGTAGATATTTTTACAAAACACCTACTGAAGGACACATTTGAATACTTGAGGACTAGACTTGGGGTCCGTCCCCTATCTATCAGTCACTAAGGTGATCTGGTTATTGCATTAGCCTACTTATATCATAAGATCATTCATGTTGATGTAGCATAGTTCACACTTTGAATCATGTTCAAGGTTGTGATTAAGTTTGAGAACTTGAACTGAGTGGAATATCAGTATTCAGAGATATAGAGGAAGACATAATTGTTTGTTTATTTGTTTCTTTGGCATTGTTGTCAAAGGGAGAGATAAAAAATATGAAATGAAAAGAGGAGAGAAAAACAAGATATGAAAAGGAACAAGCACCGACAAGAATTATCTAAGGGAGAGACAATCTGAATGAGACAGAGATTCAAGATCAGTTACAGAGAACAGGAACTGAAAAGATCACAACTACAGAATGGTGAAGCTATACTATTTAATGCTATTTAGTAACATAGTGATTAAACATATTAAGTCTATTCAACTTACAGCATTTTGTTCACTAAGTTGTAGAATATATGTTTGGTATGTGTATGGTACATTTCATATTACTTGAGTTGCCATCAATGCCAAAGGGAGAGATTGTTGAACTACAACTGATTTGGAATCTGATAGAAGAATCTATGATTAAAGATCATTGAGGATTTGTTGATTAGATATGTAATATGATTAAATTCATATTATGTTTTCATTGATGTCAACTAGTTTGACAACACTTATCTTGTAAGTTACTATATCGAGACATCTAAAGAAAGGTGAAAAAGATGAAGAACAAAGAAATCTACATGGAGAAAGATGTACATGATAGATGAGGATAAGGAACCCATTGAGTAACTTGTTGATGAGTCTATGACTTGATGATATTGACTTTATTATGTTGCATTCATCTATGATGAAGTATAGAGTTGAAAGACATAAAGCAGTGTTGTCGGTAAATGAAGCATTTCTAGTATACACCGACGGAGTGTAGTGTATACCGATCATAGTATTAACCGAGCAGTGTTCACCAATGCATTTCTTTGTTTACTGAGTGGAACAGAATGAATTAAATGATCAATTTAGCTGATAAGATTGATGAGCTGGAAAGAGTATAACATCGAGGTAATAGATAATGTTTGTTACACGAATTGATAGCTGACAAAATTCAAGGAAGATATAATGGAGAAGATTGAAACATGTTATTGACACAAGTACCGAGAAATTTTGAAGCGAAAAAATCTATGAATGTGGTTAAGCGGCAAAATCTGATGGTGGAGAAGAAAATGATTTACTCATCTATATAAGAGAACATAATTTCTTTATGAAAGAATGTCGAAAGAAGAAGAAGCTATAAGAATATCACGTGAACAAGGTTTTCATGCATTCTGATCATACTGGTTAAGCAAGAACCGAGCTGCAGAACAATTACCAAGCTACAAAGAGCAATTACCGACAAATAATAAGCTGATACAATATTGAATCTAAAGTGAAATATTGATCAGAAGGATTTGTATGGACTAAATATTGATCTGTAATATGCAATTGAAGTTGTATTAAGGTAGGTCATTTACTGTTACATATTTAACCATTGTATATAGTCAAAATCTCTTAACCGAGTGGACTCTGAAAGTCCTATGATGTATCATTCATAGAATGAACATTTTTATCTTGTCAACCCCATAGTGAATGCCGGTTGGACGATAATTTCTTGTCTAAAATCCTCTAACAAGGTCACACCTGATAGTGTGTTTGTAACCTTTAATAGGGTTGGGTCTTAACCGACCTCACTTTAGAAGAGTGAACAATTTTGGGTTGCCAGTCCTAGGTGGTTTTTCTCTTTATAGGGTTTCCATGTTAAATCTCTTGTGTTATGTGTTGATTGTGATATTTTTTTGTTATCATTCTTTACATGTTACATGTTAGATTTGATCAGTAAATTGTTATAGTATTAGACTGGTAATTGGTAAAAGCATAGACAGTGAAAGTATTTATTGTTTACCGATGAGTAGAAATTGAAGAAATAGTTTTGAATTATAGATTTTGTTTTGGGACACTGGATAACCAATTCACCCCCCCTCTCAGTTATTCTAACAGTTCAGGGCTGCTTGAATTATCCAAAAGGAACATTGCATTTGAAGGACAAATTTCTTGGAAATTATAAACTAAACCAACAAAAAGTGATGTAAAATAATTAAAGAAAACTACCTATACTCTTTAGACCATATAAGAATCCTCACTATTAAAAACCCCCCATTGGGTTAGACAATGTGGAATTTTATTACATTCCTAGGAGATATTGTGATCACTTTTGTTTCTTGGGAGGTCCATAGTTTTGATAAGGTAAAGTTATGGTATGACTTAGAATGGCTTTACACCTCTCTTAAAACACATTGACCTACAATATTTTGTTCCATCTCTTTTATAGGTTTGGGGTCAAATGCTTGTTAAATATGTGGACTTTATTGATGTAGCTATAGGGAAAGAAACATGGAAGGATGTCTATGATCTACACATCAATATAACACAAAAAGAGTTACTGTTAAAAATATTATCTAAGAGAATTTTGTTTATTACTCAAGAAGAAAGATAAAGTCATATGGTCCCCAACACAAAATGGGAATTCTTCAATTAAGCTGGGATACCATGCAATTTAAAAAAGAGTTCAACATTTTTGAAAACATCTAGAGCCTTCTACTTCTACTAGGGAAGTTTGATCCCACACAAGGCAGGTAGGTCACCATGATGGTCCTAAAAAATGGATTCCTTACTATTGAAAGAATTTCTAGATTATATATTTATAACCAATTCAATTTTTTTATTCGGGAAGAGAAACATGAAGATAATAATCATTTTTTTCTCCAATTTTTTTTCACTCAAGATTGTTGACATTTTATCCTATCTAAACTCGGATTAATTTTTCTGCTACCTTTATCTATTTGGTAATTTTTCCAATCTTATCCTTTATTTTAAAAGGAATCCTTTTTTCATTGCATTAGCATATAATTCCCTTAGTGGTAATCTAGTCACTTTAGTGGGAACACAATAAGTGCATTTTTACAAATTCCCCCTCTACCATTCAAACTGTTCTCTATTAGTTGGAGGCTTCAATTTATGAGGCAACAATAGTTTATGTACAAAAGAGAGAGTCTTGTTCCTTTAACTTCTCTTCTTTGAATTATCTCATTCTCACATCTTAGAAAGGTATGAAAATATCATTTCAAGGTTCCTTTGTGAATCCTATGGTCAAAGGCAATAGAGAAACTGTTAAGTGGAACCTAGAGTGTGAGCAGTAAGTGCATGCATTCACAACCCTTGGGAATTTTTTTTTTAGATAAATAAACTTCCCTAATAAATGGCTCAAATAATATGGCTGAAGCTATCACCCTACTCCATAGTCTCAACCTAGAAAACTCTATTGGTGTTAAACACTTACATATTTAAGGTGACTCTCTCATTATTATTGAGGCATGTAAGAAAAATATTTTCCTTAATTCGAAGATCTCTTATATCCTTTGAAAATTTTGGAGATTAATGGATAAGTTCCTTGAGCTTAACATATCACACACATACAAGGAAGGAAACATGCTAGCAGATCATCTTTCCAATTTAGGTTGTGATATAGGGAAAGTATACACTTTCTTCCCCAATGTACCTCTATATAATTTTCCTATCATAACAGATATCATTTCTAGGGATCTCACTTCCAATGTTTCCAAGCCTTGACACATACTTATCAGGTGTGTTTAGAGGGTGACTTTTTCTTTATGATGCCTTCACTCTTCCATGCCATCTATGTCAGACCACTCATGTAAGGGATACTCTATAATTTCATTTCTAATCATGATTGGGAATTTATTTGGCATGCAAACATGACAACTCATCACATGAGTTTGGGTTGATCTATCACTTAACATTATTGGTTCCACCATAGTATTTATATGATTCCAAGGGGTCTTCTATAGCCACATTTTCAATTTATGGAGCCTTGAGTTAGGTGAATTGACATCTTATTCACCATCATGCAAGGGATATTCATGGCACAAGGCCACTATTACTTCTTGAAAATATTTCCCACACTTTCTTTGAGCCTCACTTAATCTTAATTCCATCCTCCCTGTCCTCTTACACATATTAATTGATATCTCTAGTTAAGGATGGGATAATGTTACTCTAGATGTTTTATTTTTCTCATCATAGAGAATTATTTTATGACATGCCAAGAATTTCAAGTACGTTGTTGATGGCTTCGCATGTGTAACTCATTCATGCCTACAAGTGTGGTTATTTCCCTAGAAAAAGGAACCTCTATTTATATCTTTTCTTTTTTCATTCCATTCCAAGTTTATTATTTTTTATTGTTGAGTGATGGTTCCCATTTAGATTTGTCTCTTTTATATCCCTAGTGAATTTCCATGGTGGCAAGGTACACCATGTATCTCTCCTAAGGAACTATTTTTTCTTCATGCTAGTTCTTGAGTGGGAGATTCCATTCATTGAGGACCTCTATGATAATATCTTAAGCCACGTATTCAAGGTCCAACTCCCAACTTTTAGTTGGTGCTGAAGGCTATCATTGGTGAGGAAATCCTTTCCCCACAATTTTGCTAGGTAATTTTCCCTCACAAATAGTGTCTATTTTCCTCTCCAATGTATTTGTTATGGTTTCCAATCACTTTACAAAAATCAAATTGTGTCTAAGAAAGTTGTTTATAGTATTTTTCTTCAAGCCAATGGATTGTTATTTGCTGCACAAAATTATGACTTGTGGAAAGGCCATTTCCCCATTGGGGGCCTCACTCCATGCCATTTCCTCTTGAATGGATATTTTCACATTTACCTTTACAATGTTGCTAAATATTTTCTAGAAATGTAGGATCTTAATTTTGTAATAAGTTATTGATAGGCATTTCCCACCTTTGCATGATGAATTGGTTGAAAGAGTCAGATGGATGGTTGCAGCCATTATTGACATTTTGGGTCATGATCCTATGTACTTCTTGATGTAGGGGCATCCAAGGTTGAGGCAGGGGCATTCTTTGTCATCAGTGAATCTACATGGGTGTATGTATTTTGGCCAATGTTACTCGGTTGCAGCCTTGACCGATGGTCTCGGTCATTGAAGGAAGCCCAGTCAATGAAGAAACTTGGTAATCTATGGAGCTTGGTGAAATTGTTACTCGGTCATGCCTGCAGTGCTTGGTCGACACTGGTGCTCAGCAATGCTTGGTAGTTCTAACTCACCGACTGGAGTTCTATGTGATTTGTTGGGCCGACTTGGTGCATTTATTATTTGTATCTTTTGTTGGATTCTCCTAAGTGGATCTAGAGGCCGACATGCTAAATTAAATGTTTGTATACAATTTGTAAGCCAACTTGTATGGCATTTAATATTTGTTAGGAGGATTTAAGGGTTTCATCTTGCAAACTTGTGGCTGATGATTAGTATTTAAGGGGTGCTTGGGTAGATTTTTAGGGACATGATTGGGATGATGGTGAAGCGTAAAACTTGAATTTGCCAAAGTTGTGAAAAAGATCTTCCATGATCTTGCAAATCAAATTTCTATCTGATAGTTTGTAAAAGCAGAGCTAGTGGTTTGCAACTTGGGAACAAGGAGATTTCTTGGAAGCTTGCAAGCTCAAGTTCAGATCTACCTTAGGGTTTCCATCATCTTTTGATTATCTTTAGAGCTGAACTAGATGTGATTGTATTGGATCTATGTGTGGATCTTACAAAATTGTTTCTGATTGTAATTGTCCCTAACTCGGAAGACCTTATAGTCGAGCACGTTAATGAAAATTACTTGAAACAATTGTTTTGTTATCTATTGTGTTGTGATTTTTGTAGTGTAATTCTAAAGATGCAAGGTATGAACTATCCTTAATTGGATCCTTCTCACCTTGGTTTGCGTTAGGTGGTATCAAAGTGAGAGTTGATCTTATGGGAGCTGAGTGAAGGTTGACCTAGCAAGGTTGATCTTGCAAAGTTGATCTTGTTGGTGAAGAGATCTTATGATATTGGTTGCAGATTTGTGGCACTGAACTTGTGAAATTGTGCCCTAGTTGTTTGCAAGATTGCAAGTTGCAATCTGACTTATCTACAACTTGGAAATTGTCACAAGGTGGTTAGTGAGGGTTTGTTGTAGAGGGTTATTTTTGTATATCTTTAAGGATGTCTCTGAGAAGATTGGACCGTAGAGTTATTTATGATATTTGTGATACTATGGAATCCCAAATCATAGAGAAAGTGAAATCAGATTTTAGATCTGAGATGGAATTGATGAAGAATGACATGGTCACTGAGATCATGAGAGTTGTTATTGGTATACCTCAGAATGTTGGTACTGAGGATGGCTATGAAGAATTTGCTAAAGAATTTGAACCTGCTAGATCTAGTGGTGATGACTAGAGGGATAGATCTAGTGACGATAGAACTGCTCGGTTGCCTAGATCTGGAGCTCGATTTAGTAGTTACCAAATGGAAGTTTCTAATTTATTTGGTACTTTGAAACCTGATAATTTGATTGATTAGATTGGTGAACTTGAAGATTTCTCTAAGATGGAAGAAATCGAAGATCCTCTTCGGGTGAGATTAGCACAAACTAAGTTGAAAGGACATGTTGCTCTTTGGTGGAAAGAACTATAAAGAGATAGAGAAAATGAAGGTGGAATGAAGATCAATCGGTGGAGGTTGATGGTGACAAAATTGAAAGATAAGTTCATAGCTACTGACTATGAGCTTGAATTGTTTAAGAATTTGTAGAATCTGAAGTAGAAGGATTTTTTTGTTGAACATTATACTAAGGAATTCTACAAGCTTACTATTCGGTCTGGACATAGACAACTTGGTAAGGAAAAGGTAGCTCGCTATGTGAATGGTCTAAGATTCAATATTCAGGATGAGCTTGGTATGCTGAAGAGTGATTTTTTCAAAGATGCTTATCAGTATTCTCTTAAGGCAGAAGATAAGTTGAAGAGGAAACAACCTGGTAACTCCTGAGGGAAGGATAAAATTGACCACTTGATGAAGGATAAACTGACTGATGCAGAAGATGAACAAAAACCTGTGGAAACAAAGAAGAAGATAGGTAGAGTTATCTTTAAGGGTACTTTCTATAACTATGAAGAGGAAGGACACTATTCTTTTGAGTGTACACAGAAGAAGGTTGACCGATGAACTACTGTGGTAAATGAGAACATTCAGAATGAACCTGAATTAGAGAACTTGCTACTTCGGTGAACATTTATCAGTACAAAGGATGAACCTTGTCAAAGGAGTAATTTGTTTAGTACCTGATGCAAATCTGAAGGTAAACTCTATGATGTTATTGTTGATAATGGTAGTACTGATAACCTTATTGCTGAGGACATGGTTCAGAAACTTGGTTTGAATAGAATGAGATAGCCATGTCCTTATAGGATTGGTCGGTTACAAGATGATCATGCTTTAGAAGTTAGAGAACAGTGTTTCATTGATGTTTAGATTGACCACTATAAGGATCTTGTGTTATGTGACATTGTGAAGATGAATAGTTGTGATATATTTCTTGGTAGACCTTGGCAATATGATTGTAGAGCTATTTATGACTATGTCAAGAATGTGTTTACTGTTGAGAAAGATGATAGGAAGTTTTCACTGATACTTTTGATGGATACAATGCTCGGTAGGAGAATCTTGAGTATTGGTTCCTGAGTTTATTTGGTAGATCCAGAGA
The DNA here is from genome assembly GCA_027943335.1 of Chamaecyparis obtusa. NCBI lineage: Eukaryota > Viridiplantae > Streptophyta > Pinopsida > Cupressales > Cupressaceae > Chamaecyparis > Chamaecyparis obtusa. The sequence continues at coordinate 336,527 of BSBK01010020.1, read as the reverse complement.
AAATGAATGATCATTTTGGAGAACTGACCTATATATTATCAAGAAAAGACTTGAAGAGACATAGGAAATAGAAGTGGAAGAATAAGCAAGCTGAGAAGATGGAGGACTTGTATGTGAAGAACCAGTTTGGGGTTTATGTGCTGAACCCTGGAAGATGTTCTTCTCACATATGAACATCTTTTGGAACCTGGGGTGTCTAATGTAGCGGCATCCAAGGGAGGGGAATTCTTTGTCCTTGGTGAATATGCATGGGTGTGTGTATTTTGGCCAGTGTTACTCGGTTGCAGCCTTGACTGACGGTCTCAATCATTGAAGGAAGCTTGGTCAATGAAGGAACTTGGTAGTCTCTGGCACTCAATGAAAGTGTTACTCAGTCATGCTTGCAGTGCTCGATCAACACTGGTGCTCGGTGATGCTTGGTGTGCTCGGTTATTTCACTTTTTCTCGGTAGTTCTGACTCACCGACTGGAGTTCTATGTGATTTCTTTGGCCGACTTGGTGCATTTATTGTTTATATCTTTTTTTGGATTATCCTAAGTGGATCTGGAGGCCGACATGCTGAATTAAATATTTGTATACAATTTGTAAGCTGACTTGTATGGAATTTAATATTTATTAGGAGCAGTTAAGGGTTTCATCTTTCCTACTTGTGGCTGATGATTAGTAGTTAAGGGGTTCTCAGGTAGATGTTTAGGGACATGATTGGGATGATGGTGAAGCATAAAAGATGAAGTTGGTGAAGTTGTGAAAAATATCTTGCATCATCTTGTAGATCAGATTTCTATCTGATAGTTTGTAAAAGCAGAGCTAGTGGTTTGCAACTTGGGAACAAGGAGATTTCTTGGAGGCTTGTGAGCTCAAGTTCAGATCCACCTTAGGGTTTCCATCAGCTTCTGATTGTCTTCAGAGATGAACTAGCTAAGATTTTATTTGATCTATGTGTGGATCTTGCAAAATTATTTCTGATTGTAATTGGCCCTAACCCAAAAGGCCTTACAGCCGAGCATGTTAATGCAAATTACTTCAAAAAAAATTTGTGTTATCTATTGTGTTGTGATTTCTGCTATGTAATTTTGAAGCTAGAAGGTCTGAACTATCCTTAATTGGATCCTTCTCACCTTGGTCTGCATCACTTCTACCCTTTGAAACACCAAGACCAATCTCTTCATTAGCATGGATACAATATTCATGATGCTACTACTGATCCATATTAGGCTTCCAATGACACTATTATCTCCTCTCATTCAGGTCCAACTACTAGTCAAAATGCTTCTCATCTTCATCAATCGGATGCCCACCTAGATGATCTACATGCCACACTATGGGGATATCAAGACAAAAATGTCCTTGGAGAGGATTATGAAACAGAAGAATTAATCTCCTTTTTGTTTGCAGCCCATGTTTGAATTAACTAGTTTTTGGGTGTCTAGCTATCCCTATTCCTAATATATTTGACCTCCACATTAGTCTTTTCAAGGTTTCTCATTTTTGAGAGAAATATTTTTTGCATTTTTCTTACATATATGGTTCATTGGTATAGTCACAAGTCTTTTGGTTGATACTTATAAATATACATCTGGCTATTCAAAAAGCCTTATTTTGGGTTAGTCTTCTCTTAGAATACTTTTGGGGTGTAACTTGTGGTTCATTCGGGTTTCTCAAATACCCATCTCATATAATATATGTAATATTTATCTCATATAATAATTATATATGGCATTTTCCTTTGTGAAAAAACAATTCAGTGAATCCTATTCAATTGATAGCATTTTGACTATAAATTGATTTCCAACAAAATTCCAAACACTAACTCCCTATGTTATCCTTGCTATATCTCTCCAAGAACATCCAACACTATAAATTAGGGATTTAATTTGATTGCACCTTCAAAATTAAGCTTGTAGTGATAGACATATGGTAGTTCTCATTTAATATCTTACTTACTTTCTTATCCTCATTTGTACAAAGATAACCCTTAAAAGATAACATAATCCATATTGAATCCTTGATCCCTATCCAATCCTCAAGACCATTCTATCATAGTAGAAATTGAGGTATGAATCCATCCTTTTATGCCTGATATTGTGAGCCTACATCACCTCAGAAATTAATTAAATTAAATTTTCTAAAGGATCAAATAATTTTTTATTATTTTATTTCCTAAATATTCGCTTATTCCTTTCTCACCAAATGTCCCAAATCAAAATACAAAGTGCTATCTCCTAGATGGTTGCAAGGAAGGGATTCTTGTGCAAGTTAGGGCATGATTTGAAAACTATATGTAGTTTTCATGGAGAGGGGAAAAATAATTCAATTTACTCTTAATCCATAACCAATATCTATTATATAATTCACAATTAGGAAGCAAGTGATCCTTAATTTCCATTTCCTTGCTACATAAGACATAATTAAAAATTAGGTTATACACAAAGCAACTAGTCTCTCACTAGTGATTATTTATATTTAAGGAATAGCAATGTCTAGGTGTTTACCTTTGGGAAGCTTGCATCTATCAACTAGAAAGAGAATCATATTTTTTAGTACTAGTAGAAAATTATTTATTTTACATTTCATTACCTTGTTTTACTACATACAAACCTGACTCTTATGGTGACCGAAAAAGGCTATAATGGGCCTTCTAAAGGTCAATACTTTTTGTTTCAACTCTAGCTCTATAGGATCCTTTTGACAATCAAGAGCTACAACAATTTAAAAAATCCTTCAATTGCACTGAGATGTCTCCATTATGACTGGAAATGATGAAGTTATTTAACACTTTTAACCCCACAAATGTTTCAATGCAAATTTAACTCTTTTGTAATTTTGATTTTTCTAAAGGAGATGGAAACCCATTTTAGTAGTCCTCCCAATAGTATAATTTTTCCCATTATTAATTCCCCGTGTGAGCTGGCGAAGCAAGAACTTCTTACACTTAACAATAAAGTTCCACATCTGTGAACGTGAAGGGATATTTAGAGCTATGAATTTTTTTTTAGGTGTAATGATGCAAGCCCAATTTTATTTATTAGTTTAGAATAATTATAAATAATAGATATAAAAAAATTATCTTTAACTTCATTCCTTTTAGTGAATACTTATAATAAAAAAATTGAGTGGTTATTTCCATCTATTGTAAACCTATCTTTAAATGGAAAATACGTATTGTTAGTACTTTTATTCACTATTATATATTGTTTGTTTAATGTAAAAGGAAGAGCATTGGACTCATATTAAAGTAAAGATAAAATATATGGAAATATTTAGGGATAAAAAAATACGAGTCTATAAATGAGAATATATTTTTATTTATTGAATATTTTTTAATTAATTTTTAATTGACTATAAAGTGCATTTTTTAAACCTTCGGTGTATGAGCATCATAATTTGATGATAATTTCACTTTTTTTCAAAAAAAAAATTCTTCAAGGAAACTCTATGTAGTTTGATGTCATATAATTCATTTTCCAAAAATGTAAAATAAAAAAAGTTATTAAAATTTTAGATAACTTTAGTATTTCAAGTTTAGGTGCCACATTGGCTTGACAAATAATGTAAAAATACTAAAATTACTCATATCACTATGAAATTTATATTTTTAGAATTTATACAATAAGAAATAAAATGGGTTTTCATTTCATTGAAATTTTTAATCGGGAAGGCCTCCATACAAAAATTTAATATTCCAATGCCTTAGCCATATTTTTTTAGGCCCAAGCATAGGCTTGCCAAGCCTGTCTCGAACAAAAAACATGTTAGAAAGTAAAGACCACCAAGATAACTGAGAGGGGGGGGGGGTGAATCAGTTATCTTATAATTAAACCATTTATCAACTTCAATATCAACTTCAACAGTTTTAAACCATATAATCAATGCAGTAACCAACCATAGAAAGATAATCATACACAATGACACAATAACACAAGATATTTGTTAACTGGGAACCTCTTGATCAAAGAGTAAACCCCGGTGGGAATGATGCCCACAAAATGATGCACTAATATGAAAGTTCCTTGTGAAAGGATGGACCCTGTTACAAGTCTTATGAAATACATTTAGTACATATGAATCTCTATTGGGAGATTTTGAATCCCTGTTAAAAGATTCTCACCCTGTTAGGAGTTATGGAAGACAGAAGGACCCACTGCCCAAACAGCTTCAAGGCAAGATCTCTGAACTCACTGTCCAACAGATCTTAGGATTATTCAATAGAATAATATGAAATATGTTACCTCCTTCACACTGTGCCAAAACTGCACTCTCTGCTACACAAGATCACAAATCTAGATCTTTGTACTTCACAAGTCTTCCTTCATCACTGAATTAGCTCTTTTCTTCACTTCATGCATACATTTGCATCACAACTTTTAAAATTTCATATCACAACTATTACAATCCCTTTTTACAACAAGGAAAACATTCTTTCCTTTATACCACACTCAAATAATTACAAATGAGTCAGCATGTAAATACAAAATAATAATTTCAACACGCTACATCAAAATTACATAAAAATTGTCAGCTTCCAGATACAATAAATTTCCAATCGTATGACCTCAAAGTTTTTTCTATGAACCACGTCACCACCAATGAGTCTCAAACTTCCCTTTAACTACGTAGAATCAAATTCCATCCTAGTTAGGAGATATCCTCCGATTACCAAAAACTACTACTCAGGAACACTGCCAAAATTCTGCTTCCACCAAAATGCTTATAACTTTCATGATTAAATGAATTTCCTTTGCACTCTTAACCATAGGCTAATAACACACCAGAGAACATACCATCAACTATGCATAACTCAATCTACAATATAACATGTGCGCAAAACAAAATTGTGTCTGCTTCTCTGCGAAACTTTAGAATAACACTGTGTTGATATCAATGACAATCATAGCCATGAATGCAACAACCACTACTACAAAATGACTACCAAAGGCTTCAACATTCATTCCTAACAATCTTCCCCATTGGCATTGATGGTAACATAGATTAAAAACATCCAATGTTCCAAAAATCCAATCACTGTTGGTCAACTGCTTTGCTGCTCTACATCAATCAAATCTTGCTTCGTTATCCTATTCAATCTCTTCAAAAAATGTAGTTCCTCAATGTTTTTCATGATTCTCTCCCCCATTGACATCAATGACAGAAATTCTATCACTATGTCAAACAATAGCTCAATGTCAAAAGACATTGTTCAGAAAAAAAATATTCACTAGAGTCCTCAATGACTCAGTTCAGATACACATACTCCCCCATAGAGGAAGTACCAACATCCAATCCAAAAAATAGATAGGGCCATATTCCACTGGATGGATGCAACCAACTGCATCATTACTCAAAAGTAGGCTGGGGCATAACCCCAAGCATACCTCTTAGATACTCAAATGTATCCTTAGGCAAAGGCTTAGTAAATATGTCTGCTATCTTCTCCTTTGTGGTTATGTACTCTAGTCTGACTTCTTTATCTGCAACTTTCTCTCTTACAACATGATACTTGATCTCTACATGCTTTGTTTTATAATGTGAAACAAGATTCTTAGACATACTAACTGTACTTGTATTATCACAATGTATGAAAATAGGCTCATCAAACTTGATTCCAATGTCCATCAACATCTGCTTCATCCAAATTATCTTATTACAATTGTTTTTTGCTGCTACATATTATGCTTCTACTGTACTCTGTGAGATACAATTCTACTTTTTGCTCAACTAAGAAACTAATCTTTCTCCAAGAAAAAAGGCTCCACCATTGGTGCTTTTCTTATCATCAACACTGCCTCCCCAATCAACATCAATATATGCATATAGGGTAAAATCATCAAAAGTTTCATACCACAATCCATGGTCCATTGTGCCTTTAAGATATCTCAATATCCTCTTTACTATTGCATAGTGTGACTCTCTAGGTTCAGCTTGAAATCTTGCTACCATTCCAACTGAATGTTGTATATCTGGTCTAGTGTGTGTCAAGTATTGTAATCCACCAATCATAGATCTGTACTTCTTTTGCTCAACTACTGGTGTCTCATCTTTACTAGATAGTTTGTGTCCTGTAAACATAGGTTTTCCAACTGGTTTACAATTCTCCATACCAAATCTTTTCAACAAATCATTCAAGTACTTTGTCTGACTTACAAAGATACCATCTTTAATTTTTGTTATCTGTAATCCCAAAAAGTATTTCATTTCTCCAATCATACTCATTTCAAATTCTATCTTCATTTAATCAGCAAATTTGTCAATAGCTTCATCTTCTACTCCAAAAATAATGTCATCAACAAAAATAACCAAAACTAACAATCCATTCTCAATTTCTTTTGTATATAAGTTGCTATCAGCTATTCCTTTTGTAAATCCCAACTTTAACAAATACTTATCTAATCTAGCATACCAAGTTCTAGGTGCTTGCTTTAGTCCATAAAATTCTTTCTTTAGTTTACATACCACGTCTCCTTCTTGAGTCAAAGGAAAACCTTTAGGCTGCTCAATGTAGACTTCTTCTAATTCACCATTCAGAAATGCTGACTTCACATCCATCTGATACACTTTGAATTTCTTAAATGCTGCATAAGCCAAAAATATTCTTCCTGCTTCAAGTCTTGCCACAGGGGCAAAAGTCTCTTCATAGTCAATTCCTTCTTGTTGTGAGTATCCCTTACATACCAATCTTGCTTTGTTTCTAATTACTTCTCCTTGTTCATTCATCTTGTTCCTGAATACCCATTTACTTCCAATCACATTTTTTTCTTTAGGTCTAGGGACCAATTCCCATGTCTTGTTCTTTTCAATCTGATCCAATTATTCTTTCATAGCTTTAATCCAATGTTCATCTTCACAAGTTTCATTAGTAGACTTAGGTTCAATTTGAGAAATCAAACATAAATGTACCTTCTTTCTAGTCATAACTCCTCTATCCAAACTTCCAATAACTTGCTCAATAGGATGATATCTTGATATATACCTGTTAGGTGTCATAGTCACTAATATTTCTTCAACTGTAGATTCTTCTCTAGATTCTTCTCTATTTTCTTCAACATGACTTTCATTCAACAATTCACTATCAGTCTCAAAAAATTGTTTAGTAGTTTCAATGTTAGGCTGAGGTTTAGTTCCTTCATCAAATTCATAATCAAGTATTCTTTCCTAAATTTTACACTTCTCATCAACTTTTACATTTGCACTTTCAACAATAGTCTTAGTTCTCTTATTGTAACATCTATATTCTTTTCTTTTCAAAGAATATCCAAGAAAAATTCCTTCATCACTTCTAGCATCAAACTTTCCTATATCATCATTTGTCTTAATATAACATTTGCTTCCAAAAATTTTAAAATACTTAACTAAGGGTGCATGTCCAAAACATAATTCATAAGGTGTCTTGTCTGTGTCTGTTCTGATTTGTACTATGTTCATTGTATATACTGTTGTATTCATTTCTTCTCTCCAAAATGTCTTTTGCAAATCACCTTCAAACAACATAGCTCTAGCTGCTTCAGTCATTGATTTGTTCCTTCTTTCTACAATAACATTTTGTTCAGGTGTTCTAGGGGCTGATAATTGTCTCTTAATACCATTTACTTCACAAAAGGTGTTAAACTCTTTAGATGTAAATTATCCACCTCTATCAGATCTCAAACATTTAATCCTCATTCTTGATTCATTCTCAACTTTATTCTTCATGACCTTAAACTTATCAAATGCTTCAGATTTTTCTTTCAAAAATGCAATCCACATCATTCTTGTAAAATCTTCAACAAGAATCATAAAATACCTTTCTCCATATAATCCTCTAGTCCTAGTAGGACCGCTCAAGTCTGTATGAACAATCTCCAACTTCTCTGTAGATGTGAACTTCTTGCTAGGAAATGAACTCCTTTTCTGCTTAGCCACCACACATTCCTTGCAAATCATGTTAGTAGGCTTCATAATCTTAGGTAAATCTCTTACTGCAAGTGTAGAACTTACTTTCACAATATTATCAAAGTTTATATGACAAAACCTTCTATGCCATAACCAACTGTCATCAATCTTAGTCATCAAACATGTCATCTCAATAGGGTTCAACTAAAATACATTACCTCTGGTTCTAGATCCAGTTCCAATCAGATTTCCATCTTTATCCTTTATCACACAAGTTTTCTCAGTAAACCAAACTTGACATCCTTTATCCACTAACTATCCAACACTCAAAAGATTATGTTTCAATCCATCAACAAAGTAAACATCATCAGTATTAGTCTTTCCATCAAGAGTAATAGATCCTATACCTTTAATCAAACAAGGAGCATTGTTACCAACTCTAACAACTCCTCCATCATAATTGTTAAACTTTATGAACTTTCATTTATCACAAGTCATATGATGTGAACAACCACTATCTATAATCCAATCAGCTTTCTTTTCAACTTGGGAAACTAAGGCTTTCTCTTCCTTAACATTAGATTTAGAATTTTCTTCCTTAATTGCTACAAATCCGATGTCATCAAAGTTATCATTATCACTATCACTCAAATGTCTTTCAATTCCTGCTTCAATTTCTTCATCATTTGCATAATAACATTCTTTAGATCTTCTAGGCTTAAAATTGTTCCTATACTTCTTAACTCTCTTAGGACACTTAGATGCAAAATGACCATATTCTTGACATGTCCAACATTTAAAGATTTTCTGACCATCTAGTTCTCTTTTCACAAGCAAGGCAATACCTTCTTCAATCTTCTTATCTTCATCTGATTTGGATCTGCTACTGCTGGCATAATCTCCATTCACACTTGAACTTCTAGACAAAGTAGGTCTGATGCTAAGAGCATTGAATGTTGTCTCCACTCTGGGTAGCTCTCCTGATAATCTCAAATTCATCTCTGCTACTTCCAATCTTCCAAGAAGAGTCTCTCTTGAAAATTTTGGTGTACAAGGTATCACTTGTTCAATCATTTGTGTAGTCTGCCTGAATACCAGTGTCAATGTTCTCAAAATCTTCCATATTACTTCATTCTCTATCTTTTCACCTCCACAAGACTTTATTCCTGCAACAATTTCTGACATCCTACCAATATAGCTTCTAACAGATTCATCTTCCATCATTCTTATGTCTTCAAATGCACAAATCCAATTATGTAACCTAGCTTTCTTTGCATGTTCATCACCTTCAAAAGTAGAATGTAAAGCTTTCCAAATATCATGAGATCTAGTTAAACCTTTTACCTGACTGTGTTCATTCTCCAGAAGTGCTGATAAAAGTTCTTCTCTTGCAATTATGTTACACATGAATAGATCTACCTCATCTTTAGTACTTGTTTCAAGATTGTCTTCTTCAATTATAGTCCTTTCATTCTTTGTAATCAACCAATAACCTGGTCCTAAACATAAGAGATGTGTCTTCATCTTTTCTTTCCAACTGTCAAAATTTACTCCATCAAACTTAGGGCTTTCTTTCCTGAAATTCACCATGGATCTCCTTAAGTTGTTAAACTTCTCTTTCAAGGACCTACCACTCTGATACCAATTGTTAGAAAGTAAAGACCACCAAGATAACTGAGGGGGGGGGGGGTGAATCAGTTATCTTATAATTAAACCATTTATCAACTTCAATAACAACTTCAATAGCTTTAAACCATATAATAAATGCAATAACCAACCATAGAAAGATAATCAAACACAATGACAGAATAACACAAGATATGTTTACTAGGGAACCTCTTGATCAAAGAGTAAACCCCGGTGGGAATGATGCCCACAAAATGATGCACTACTATGAAAGTTCCTTGTGAAAGGATGGACCCTGTTAAGAGTCTTATGAAATACATTCAGTACATATGAATCTTTGTTAGGAGATTTTGAATCCCTATTAAAAGATTCTCACCCTGTTAGGAGTTATGAAAGACAGAAGGACCCACTGCTCAAACAGCTTCAAGGCAAGATCTCTGAACTCACTGTCCAATAGATCTTAGGATTATTCAACAAAATAATATGAAATATGTTACCTCCTTCACACTGTGCCAAAACCACACTCTCTGCTACACAAGATCACAAATCTAGATCTTTGTACTTCACAAGTCTTCCTTCATCACTGAATTAGCTCTTTTCTTCACTTCATGCATACATTCGCATCACAAATTTCACAATTTCATATCACAACTATTACAATCCATTTTTACAAAAAGAAAAAAATTCTTTCCTTTATACCACACTCAAATAATTACAAATGAGTTGGCATGCAAATACAAAATAATAATTTCAACACGCTACATCAAAATTACATAAAAATTGTCAGCTTCTAGATACAATAACTTTCCAATCATGTGACCTCAAAGTTTGTGCTATGAACCACATCACCACCAATGAGTCTCAAACTTCCCTTCAACTACATAGAATCAGATTCCATCCTGGTTAGGAGATATCCTCCGATTACCAAAAACTGCTACTCAAGAACACTGCCAGAATACTGCTTCCACCAAAATGCTTATAACTTTCATGAATAAATGAATTTCCTTTTGCACTCTTAACCATAGGCTAATAACACACCAAAGAACATACCATCAACTACACATAACTCAATCTACAATATAACATGTGCGCAAAACAAAACTATGCCTGCTTCTCTGCTAAACTTTAGAATAACACTGTGTTGACATCAATGACAATCATAGCCATGAATGCAACAACCACTACCACAGAATGACTGCCAAAGACTTTAGCATTCATTCCTAACAAAACCAACATGGTGGTATGGTTTGTTCTCATAGTTTTAAGAAATTTCCACCCCTTTTTTTAAAATTCAAAAAATGGGTACCCATTTTGATTTGGACTGTTGAAATTGAAATGGGCACCTGATTTAAAAATGGTCACCCGTTTTATTTAAATAATGGGTGCCCATTTCTAAAAGAGCCGTTGTAAACAAAAAATAGGATTGTGGACCTGATCTAAATGATTGAAGAGTATTCAATTATTTTTTTGACTGATTTGTACTATAGAAAGAATAATTCAAATAAACATTCTCTTTTTTTTTTGTCTTGTTTTGAATCTAGCATGAAGAGAATCCTCTAAATTAAATTTTTTGTGCAAACATGTGATCAAAGCAATGCAAAAAAGAGGAAAAGGGAGGTTCTAATAAATGAAGATATTGCAAAAAATATAGAGGAGGTAAAATGAGAATGAGAAAGAATTTGAGAACTGAATAATGTTGGAGCGTCGAGTTCAACAATTATTTCAAAAGAGGGGAACAATGAAGGCACCATGATGGATGCAAAGGTTGAAGAAGTAAATATAATAATCCTAGAAAATTTAGATGCATCTTCTAATCCAATATTGGATACAGGTATGTGCTCATGACCAAATGTAACTTATTCTGATAAAGAACTTGATCATTTGGTAGAAGAAGGTTACAATTTAAATGATTTAGATTTTATTCCTGAAAATAGAGTAACATATTTTATTACACATCGAACCCAACAAATCACTAATGTTAATCATAATGATAAATGAACTAAAAGTCAAACCCTAGTTGAAAGTGAAATTCAAACCCCAAATCAATGCAGGACTTCTTGGGCCGCCTATTAGTTGATCTTACTATAAGTGAGGAAAAAACCCCTCCTCCTTAGTCCCCTACTAGCACCAATATTAAGAATCATGACCCTATTACCGAAGACCTTAATGATGAGCAGGGTACTAATTAGTCACCTATAAGAATAGATGAAATTGAAGATACCTCTAGGGGGGAGTATAATAGTTAGGATACCAGGAAAGGCAAAAAGGTCTGGAGAAATTTCAACATCAACACTGTGCAAATGAGAATAATTATGGAGGTCATTTACCCACAAATTCTGGAGGACAATGAAGGAAAAGTCCACAAGGAAGAGTTGATTGACCTAGCACTAGTTGTTCTAAGTGATAAAGCCAGGGAATTGATATGTATTTCCTCAACAACACCAAGAAAAACATGTTGGATTAGTTTAGATCTTTCAAATGGCTCTACCATGAGATTGAGGACCTCAAAGAAAAAATTTAGAGCTTAGTAAACAAGGAACACACCAGAGAGAGAAAGCTAAGCCTGGAAACTAGGGTCCAGCACTTGGAATCCAAAATGATAAGCCTTGATAAAACCCTAAAGGGAATAGCCAAGAAAACTTTCAATATCCTCAAAACGCCCAACAAGAACTTGAAGATGTTAATCAAAAAAATGGAAGAAAAAATGGAAACCACGACTGATCAGAGAACTAGGGAGGATGAGGACCCCACTGAAGGACCTGGAAAAAGAACCAGGGAAAGAATCATGAAAAATAGGGAGAAAGGATCCCAAGTTTAGAACGTGAAAGACACTGTTTAACTAATGGAGGCCCTCGAAAGCAATGCAGCTATCATGCTCAAGAGCTTGGCATAACTTATTCTGGTGCCTTTCTTTTTGCCTTGTTTTGACTATTTCTTTGTTTTTTCTTGCTCAGCCCTGTAGTGGCCTATTCCTTGGTACTCTGAACTGTTAGACTCTATTCTATTTTCATGCTTATCTTTTTTATCTTACACTATTGTGGGTTTCAAGATCCCTGTAAAACCTATTTTACTTAATCAAAAACAATGTGGATGTAGACATAGAAACACCAATTGAGAAAGAAACCCCTTTGAATGATAATGAAATGTGTTGGTGTAATTAAATATTTACTAATCACACTTTACTTAAGTTTACTTAGGATAATGCATTTGCATATTAGTTTTCATTGTGACACCTAGGAGTTTGAATTTCATTTTAGCACATGGTTAGGAGGATTTCCACTTTAGGTGTGATAGTTGTCCTCACATACCTCTTTGTTTCTGAGATCCACCTTTAGTGCTCTTATCACATTATCATCCTCTCATTGTTGCACATACTTTGATGTACAATGGGGGATGATGCACCTTTGGTGGACATGTGATTCCACCTTATGTGGGTGATATCTTATCATCTCCTTATCATGTAGTCTTATTGCATTGCCTATATATTCAGGCACTCCTACTTTGTAATCAATTCAATTGGCTATAATCAATTATTTGATTATTTTGTCTATCTCTCTTGTGCTATCTCTTGAGCTTATAGAGCTTGGAATTTATTCTTTTCCTTAGGAAAATTCTTACATGGTATCAGAGCCATAGGAGTTTCATTTGTATAGCCTATTTGGAGAGATTTTTATTGCAGGTCAAAATTGGAGCTTGCTGGTGCAAATCAGAGGTTGGCATCACATTGAGGAGGTCCCAAAGCCCCTAAATCAAATTTTGTTTCATCCAAATTAGACATCTGAAGCCAAATCTAGAGCCATTTGAATTTTCAAGGTTTGATGGCAGCGATTCAGAAAAAATAATTTCAGAGGTGATTTTCAAACAACGATATCTCAATCATCTGGACTCCTGTTTTCGAGCAATTTTTTTTGTTTTGGGGTAGAATTTCATGATCTACACAATGGTGTAGGTGATTTCTAATGTCTATTTTTTTTATTTTCAGAAAATTGAAAATCTTGATTTTTACAACTTTAGAGGCTTCGTTCGGGCTCATATGGACACATTTTCAGATGCTATTTTTTTTTAAAGTTCATGATTTTTTGTCTACTTTTCAGATCTGGTATCAGTTTGGAAAAATTATGAGTAGACATAGTACTTTCAGAATTTGGTCTATTTTGGCCTATTTTTGGCACTTGTAATTTGTTAGATCCTTGAGAGATCTTGTGTCTTATTTTTTTGAGTCTACTATAGCTTCATATTTTCTATTGTTATTATCAAAATTAGAAGTCCACTTTGGTTCATTTTGGCAAGTGGCAATTGTACACGCACTATATATAAAGTGCCAAAATCATCTATTTTGGGGGGTTCTTTGACTCATTACATTTTGGGTGGTGCATTATTTTTTTGGTCTCATTGTTTCATGTGAGAAGTACATCATGGATGGTTTAATTAAGTTGACAAGAGGAAACTATAACCAATGGAGTGAATTAATTCTTGCTCATCTTAGTGAGCATAACCTATTGCCCTATTTGTATGAGTTGAGACCGAAAAGTCCTTCTTCGATTGGGCTCTTACTCAGAAGTTATTAAGGTTATCTATTGGAATATGGATATGGATGTTATGGATTCCCTTGATGACTATGATTATGAGATAGAGAATATTCCTAATCTTTGGACTGTTCTTTGGGAAATGTATGGAGATCCACATATTCCTCCACTTCCAAAACATCCAGAACCTCTAGTTGCAGCTCCTCCAAATACTGAGATCGCATCTCTTGATGATGTGTGTCTTCCTATAGCCACTCACTCTTGTGATTCAATGCAATAGGATATTCATTGTCTTCCATACTTGGTTCCATGGGATGCCTACTTGACAGACATTGCAGGTTTGTTTGTGGAGTCCAACATTTCAAATTTGGGAGACTTTATTGATGATATTCATCTTCTCTTTATTGAGGATGATCCTTCTTTAGTTGTTTTGAGGGAGTATGTTGACCCTCATTTTCATTCTCCACTTGATCCTTCTTTCGAGATTGACATGATTGTGGATCCTTTGATACAAAATTTGGAGGAGGTCTCTTTAACTTCAGAGAAGACATTTGAGTCTTTGGAGATTGGTTTTCATGAGTCTCAAACTTCACTTGAGATGTCACATTGCATTGTTCAGTTTGATCATACACATGTGTTGAAGATTCCTATTCAGTTTCTTGAGACATCATACATTTTGAGTATTCTTCCTAGAGATTGGGGAGGATTCATTGATCCACCTATGGACTTGTTTCTTCCTAAGGGGAGGAACATCATTCAATTTTCTTGGTGCAGTTTCTACATTGATCCAGGTGCATCTATCATGGGTGTACATTCTACATTGAGGAGGGGCTATCTTGCTTCTCATCCTACTTCATTTGAGGAGGCATCTTTGTCTTTGGAGTTTGATCCAAATTCTTACGTGGATCAATTATCATTGGTTCCTTGTTTGTCACCTTCTTCTATTGGGCTTTCTCCTAATTGGTTTGTGTCATCTTCATCAACCAAGGACATGGTCACACTTGGACATACTTCAGAGACATCATACTTCATTTGGATTCCCCTTCCTACTTCTTATCCACAATGGGAAGCCTTCTTACATCTATACTTAGTGTATCTTCTTCCTAAGAGGAGAAATGTTATTTGTAGGCATTGGACTATGTTTTGTCTTCAAGCACTTACCATCCTTGGAGGAGATTACTCATTATGGGGGGGATATCATGTCTCCTTGTTTCCTTCCTTTGGAGGGATTTTTTATTGTATATGCATGATGTATGTCATAACTGGGGGGTCTTGATTACTCCATCCATGCATGCATCTTGTATTCATCTCTCTTTTGGGGGAAGGTTTTTCCCATGAAGTTTTCCCTCTTTCACCACTTTATGAGAGATTGCATTGTTCTTGCATTTTGTACATGGGTACTTAACATGGCCTAGTAGCCGAGACCCATCTTGCATTGTGAGCTTAGTACATTCCCCCAATTTGGACTTAAGGGGGGGTGTTGGTGTAATTAAATATTTACTAATTACACTTAAGTTTACTTAGGATAATGCATTTTCATATTAGTTGTCATTGTGACACCTTGGAGTTTGCATTTCATTTTAGCACATGGTTAGGAGAATTTCCACTTTAGGTGTGATAGTTGTCCTCACATACCTCTTTGTTTGTGACATCTGCCTTTAGTGCTCTTATCACATTATCATCCTCTCATTATTGCACATGTTGCACATACTTTTATGTACAATGGAGGATGATCAACCTTTGGTGGACATGTGATTCCACCTTGTGTGGGTGATATCTTATCATATCCTTATCATGTAGTCTTATTGCATTGCCTATATATTCAGGCACTCCTACTTTGTAATCAATTCAATTGGCTATAATCAATTATTTGATTATTTTTCCTATCTCTCTTGTGCTATCTCTTGAGCTTCTAGATCTTGGAATTTATTCTTTGCCTTAGGCAAATTCTTACAAAATGAATGAACAATTTTAAATTAAAAGTGATGTTCTAGAAAATTTGTGTGGTTTGGTTTCACGAAGACAGATTAGGACACACATGACTAGATTGTTTAGACATGTATTTTATAATAAGAAATGTGGGTTTCAATGTCAACTAATATTACAACTAATTAAAATGACTAAAATTCAAAAAGAGATGAAGAGGTTAGGCATTTATGTGAAATACAAGAAGGATGAGTCTCTAAAATAAGTTGTATGAATTGTTGCTAGTGCCTTTGACATAATTAGAAATAAAATTCATTCTAAAGATAGTAATGTGGCATGACAAGAAATAACAAGAGCTTTAGTAAACAAAAAAAACTATTAATAAAAGAATGATTACAAACATAAGTGGATATCTTTATATTCATAATGAAATTTTAGCAAGAGATGTAAATAGAAGAGTTAACATTAAAAGTCACATGACAAAAAATTTATGGACCTTTAGTGGAAGATGAACAATTTTGGCACGATAATACAAGAGTATCACTCAATCCAACAGATGTTGTTAAATTAAGAGCTGGCTAAAAAATTTGTGATCCACATCCAAAACACATTTTGGATATGACTCAAACTAAATTGTATAAGAAAATTATGGATGATAAGGTGTTAAGTATTAGTACTAGTCAAAGAACTTTTGAAAAATGTAAACCATGATATGTAAGAAATAACAATCATTATGTTCAATTTAAATATCGTTATGATTTTTTTCAATCTATACATTCTACCATGCATACTAATAAAAGGGTGGTCCCACAATAGTGTGTCCCACTTTTTGGCCAACTTTGACACAAAGATCAACATTCTGAGAAAAAACTTCACTTTTGAACACATGTTGCCGCAAAACTATTAGGAATTTGAAGATGATGTAAACTAGAGTCTTTTAGAATTTTCTTTCTTCTTTTTAAATATATTTTTTTAAAAAAAATTAATTCATTTTTCCTTCTCCTTCGAAAAGTGGTTTGTTCGAAAAACTGTGTTTTTAAGGAGTTACTGTCACTTGGATCAACATAACTTTTTTATAAAAAAATGATAATGATATATTTCTTTGGAGATTATATTTTTAACTTCAATATCTAAAGGATACAATTGGTTACATTTATTTTGGGTCAATATTTCATAGTTTATTAAGTTCTAAAGTGACAGTAACTGTAATTTAGACATAAGGTCACTTGGATCAGTCTAACTTGATCTTTGTATATCAAAATCTATTTTTTATTTTTCTTATAGAAAGATAACAAAAATACTCTTTTCCTACATCTTTTTCATAATTTTTTTTTTGTAATTTACTATTTTTTCCTAGAGTCTTGAAGAGACAAGTTGTTGAATGACCAAACAACCTATGTTTAGTTTAAGTAATATTCAAAAGTGATAATGAACTCAATATGTAATATAATTATATTCATTAGAAAGCTTGTTCTG
The DNA here is from genome assembly GCA_027943335.1 of Chamaecyparis obtusa. NCBI lineage: Eukaryota > Viridiplantae > Streptophyta > Pinopsida > Cupressales > Cupressaceae > Chamaecyparis > Chamaecyparis obtusa. The sequence continues at coordinate 319,107 of BSBK01010020.1, read as the reverse complement.
AATAGCATCATACTATATAGATAGGTTTTTCAAATGGATTCATTTGATCTACCAAAACATAAAGTCGAAGTGATCTTTTGTCATCATTTTAATAGGTGCGAAGGAGACTCCATTGTAGGTATGAATGAGGAGTATAGATGTTATATCAATGTTTTTTTAATCTAAGAGGCTTTGAGCTAACCATTTTTAATTAATTCCTTTAAATGGAACCTCTCAAGGCTTAAATCATCATATTTTTATTCAAAATGTGTTATTTCAACAAAAATCAGCATGTCTAAAAAAGTGGGACACACTATTGTGGGACCACCCAAAATTTTGCAATAATGTGGTATAAATATACCACCTCAACCTGTAAAGGAGTTTATATCAAGTTTATTTTTTAACCCACCTAATGAGAAACTTTATCTTTTGAATGCATGTGTTTTTGGTGCATGTGATGTATGTGAAAACCTTACATTATTAGTTGAATATTTTCATGCAAATATCTCAATTGATTTCGGACACCAATTAGTTGATGTACAAAGATTTAAAACTATTGAATATTGATTGAAGGATGGGAAGCTTAGAAAGTGGTGTGATTTAATTACTAAAAAATTTAGTGCTCATGCATTTATCAATGAATTCAATAGTAAGGTTGTACCTAAATATGTGAAACACTCTTAAAATGCTAGATGGGTTGATGGATACTTTCACATATGAAAGACTATAATTCTAATTGGTCGTATACTTTTAGTCATTAACTTTGTAGAGAACTAGATGCTTGTACCACAAGATGAGATCCTACCGCAAAACTATAAATCAATGTAAGTAACAATTTTTGTTCACATTGTCTATAAGCACGCATCTAATAGTATAGAAGAGAATCAAAAATCTTGGAGAGAGTACAATTTCTATATGAATGATAATAAATTACACTCGTCAAAGTTTGTCTAGTATTGATTTAAGGCCTTTAATGAGAATTTAAGGGAGAGAGAAATTCATATAACACAACATCTAATATGGTCAGATAATTGCACAGGGCAATTCAAGAATCGTGGAATGTATTATTGGTTGAGTAGGACACATAAGCAAATTAATATCCAATATATCTAGATTTCTTTTAGGATGGACACGCGAAGGGAGACCTCATCATTATCATGTGGTGGATAGTCAAATACCATCCAAAACCATTTCCAAAAATTACCATCTATCTATGGGTGTTGACACCATCTACTAGAAATATGTGGCTTCTTTCAAAGTGTCTCCTCACCCATTTTAGGGTTCAAAAAATATTGTTTCACATCATTTTTTAATTTTGAATTCATTTACCTCCTTATAAGAGAGGTAGTCAGCATAATAAGAATGTATGGACTCCCTCTATCATTGTAAACTATCTAGCTCAGATCCTAATGTTTGTACAAAATCTACAATGCCTTGTATGCTATTTGCAAGACATAGTAGTTGAGGAGGTGGATGAGAATCATGTATAATGGTATTGATGTCTCTCCACTTGTATAAAAACAATAATATATGACTAAATAGACTACTAAAAATTGTAGATAAATGACTAAACTTAGTCACATGACCATTAGTAGTTTATTGATGGTCATTTATCTCGCAACCAAAATTATGACTAAAAAATTTTAGTCATTGATTTAGTCATACATTTAGTCATATATTTAATCATTAATTTAGTCATTTATTTAGTCATATATTTAGTCATTAATTTAGATATTTGTTAAGGAATTTATTTATTCATTAATTTACTCATATATTTAGTCATTAATTTAGTCATATACTTAGTCATTAATTTAGTCATATATTTAGTCATTAATTTAGTCATATATTTAGTTATTAACTTAGTTGTATTAGGATAAATTAAAAGTATCCTTTTTCACTTGGTTTTACCTCACTTTCAACTATGATCCTCTATTTTCTAACACAATAGTTGGTTACTTTGAGAAGAATGGAATGTGCCCATTAGGATTCTGGGTGTCTAGTGTAGAAGCCATAATCTCTACTATATTTATGGTTTATTCAACAAAGGAAGGATGAAACAAGTTTTAAATCCTTAAAAGTCACTAAATTTATTAGGTTTTTTCATTAGTTTAATTTTGTCAAGTTTTTCTACTAAGTCTTGAGTCGCAAGTCAGATCAGCCTTTTTGAGTGATGTGAGTCCAAGTCCTAGAACTATGGTCTCTTTCAATCATAATTTTTTTCTTCAACATACAAATTTGTCGTTGTTTAAGTGGTTTTTTGAAACAACCAAATTTCAAATTTTATTTACATGAATCATTTTGGACATAGCATAGTTCATACTCTAGCTCCCTTAGTTGGGTTTCAGAATGAATAATTTTGAGATTTAAAATGTTTAACTTAAATTTTTCATAAGCTATTTGCCAACATAATTAAAAAAAGCAAAAGCTGCTAAAAAAAATAGAATTTGAAATATTTGATGCAATACCATACTAATTACAATTAATATTTTATCTAAAAAAAAATTGTACCATACAATTTGCACATAATGTGGTTCTAGCTATTTGAAAAGAAAAATTCAAAATCCTTGCCAAAAGAATAAGTTTTTTGTAATTTTTATCCCACTAATTGTAGCTTGATTTGTGTTTTTTTATATATTGAAACTATTGCACTTTTCAAGGAACTAGATGAATTTTTAATGAGTCCTATCTCCTTCCTTAGGAAGGAGCTTAAAAATACCTATATGAATCACATGGACCTTTTATTGATTTCTTCATTGTACACAAGAATAAGGTCCTGACCAAACTAATAGACATTCTCTTTATTAAATACCACGAGAAGTCAATCAATCCCCAAGGATTCATAATTCTTAAGGTGCCAAATTCTATCATAATTTCTTCTTTATTGTTATCCCTACCCAAGGTCTCAACATCTTCCTCCATAATCTTCTTTAGAATAGTCTTCTTACAGATCTCCTAAGTATGTTTGCAACTAGTATTTCCATCTTCGCGAGAGGATTTAATGATATTGATAATCTGTTATTGATAATCTGATTGGAGCTTATGGAGAAGTGGGTACATTAGAGAAAAAATATATCTATTCTCATATTTTTTTTTTCTTGAAAGATGCTACTCTATAAATGATCATGCCTAATCAATGAAACAATGGTGAAAACAATGCTAGTAATAGGAGTTCAAAAAATGGTCTTTTATTAAAGGTAGTATGACCAATCAAATGCATATTCATTTTCCAATTCAATCTTATAATTGATTCAGAAGGTTGTGTTGTCACTAAGGATTGCACCCTATTTTGCTAAGTATTGAACACAACAATCCTGTGAAAAATGGGACTATTCTCAAGCTATGGGTAAACTATCTAAGAATAGACCCCTGGATTAAGGGTCGGCTTCCCTTTGGATCACTTGAAACTTATCTAAACTTGGGAGGAAAAGGGAGAGAAAATGCATGACAATGAACAACTGCAACTGAAATGAAACAAAGGTGATCCACTAATTTTGAAGAGAAATCACAACTGAAGATATGTTTACTCCAACATCAAGACGAACTAACTCACAACTCAATCCCACTTTCTTAACTCTTAGTGAAACAAGGCACTTAGAATTCAAAAAAGGAAGAACACTTCACAAATCTGATATTCTTGATTGCACACAAACCACACTACTGAATTAGGATAGATTCCTGGATACCAACTTGGATTCAATATGCGGATTAAGGATAAAAGAACATCACAATAATCCTGCACATGAATTCAAAAGCAAACCCGAAATTGTAGGGGAACAAGAAGGATCAATTTTATTGCTAAAAGGAAAAAAGTACAAGATGTCTCTCTCAAAGCTACAGCACTCCTATCAGATAGAAAGAAATGAAGAGCTAACCTCAATCACCAAAAGTGAGAGGTATAAAATCAAAAAACTAAGAATATGCATTCAAACTCCACTACCTCCTAAGAATAGAAAAGTCAAAACATGGACCTATGAGGTAGCATCATGGTCTGAATGCCAGATTCTCAGATTCCTAGGGGTGAGGAAAGTGGGACCCTAAATATAAATAGTCAAAGGTGACCATTACATCCATTAAGTCATGCCTCTAACTGATAAACTGACAATGGTTTATAGGAAATAACACTTGTCGATATCTTACAATAAGGAATGGGCCATGACTTAACATTAAAAAATTTGTCCCACTATGGCATCAAATAGATATAATTATATTTTAAAATGATCTCAACAAAAAGAGAAACACATTTTAAAATATAATAGCATTAAATAAAAAAAAACCTCATATCCCTAGGCACAACTATAGGTTACATAAGAAAATTGAATATCAACAAGCCACAAAATGGGAGGATATTCACAAAAATAAATGCATCACTCATCCTAAAGTTGAAAACCTCAACCCTAAAAGAAAGGGGAGGAAGGAAACAAATGTTATTATCTAAACTTTTTCTCGAAGATGAGGGACCTCTATCATCAAGAAAAAAAACTTCAACTCGACACCTGGCAACCTTCTAATCTCACTGGTAGTTTCACTGACAACCTCCATTTTGATTTGGGAAACAACAAGCTTTGGTCTCGGCAATATGTTGCTAAGGTAGGCATCAGTCCTATTTTCATTTTCTCTGCATATTGAAGGCACTATATCTGGTTTCATGGCATTTGCTAGGGCACAGTTTTAGTTTTCTATATTTGATGACGTTGTATCTTGTTTACATGCTTGGCATTAGGGCACTCCTATGTTTGTATTTACTTTGGATTCATATCTGCAAGTTCATATTCGATCTAATGAATGTGGCACTCCATGAAATATATCTACTATCACTTGTTTGCTTCAAGCTAGGGCACGACACTAATAGTATTTGATGTATATATTGGTTATTTCATTTCATGTGCTCAGCATGTTCAAGGGTTATATGATCAATGTGAAGTATTATCTCTGTATTTGATTGATTCATGACATTTTTGTATTTGAAAACCTTCGGTGTGAGCACCAGGTGTCCAGTGAACCACGAGCTAGGGCACTTTTGTATTCACTATTCCTTGTATCCTTTCATTTTAAATAGGGCACGACACTGATGGTCTTGTATTTACTGGTTATTGCATTCAAACATAGCTTTGTATTGTGGCATATGTTTCACTCTTGTATCAACCACTAGCGTATTGATTTATGACCTCCACTTATGGTGCTTCGTGGGCTAGGGCATATGTATGAACATTGAGTTTTCTATTGTGTTTACATTTTTTATAGCCTGAGCCGATGAACTAAGGCATCATGGATGTTAACTAGCATATCTTTGCATTGGGTTGATGTCTGTATTTGATCACCATTGTTTCTTGAAACCACTGGTGTTGATGTTATGGTATATAGCCCGATGTATTTGCTTGGGCATCATGAATATTGATCACTATTACTACATTTGAGTATGGCCTGAAGCATCTTAGGGCATCATTTGTTGTCTGAACCATCCTCGATGACTTGTGAGCAAGGCCAGGGCACGACACTAGTATATGGCATCATTATTTCATTGTTTCATTTGTCACTGTCACCTCTTCATGCACAACCCAAGGACATGATAGGGGATTATGCTATTTGATATTCATGCTGACCCATGAACAATAAATATTGTATTACAATGTATTTTCCTTTTGTAACCTTGCATTCAAATTGTTACTTCTCAGTACCTGGAAACCGTGAATAGTAACTGGAACTTGTTTCATATGCTTGTGGCTCGTGAGCATGGCACAACAGTGTCATGTTGGTATTCATTTGTTGCAATGCTCTTTTATTTCATGTATTCCATTTTCTATATAAATAGGGCATTACAATTGATGGCATGATATTGATATGGCATCTTAATTGATGCACCTTGATTACTATTGCTTCATTGTATACCACATAGCCCGAGAGCTTGCTGTTAGCATTATATTCACTGTTGAACATCTATTGGGTTTCAAACCATGACACCTATTCATAGACACCAATCTACTACTAGCTAAGGCATTATTTACTATTGGCATCCATGCTGATATGGTGTCATTATTTTCTTGATTCCTTTATTCAAAATCTATGATCTTCATGCATTATCTTTTGACAGTTGGTGCTGATGTTTGATAGTTTCCCATTAACATATTGCTTTACTGTTGATGTCCTATTATTGCACTTGTTTCATCACCAATCCTTGATTTGTTGTATATTTATGGATGGTTATGATAGTAGTGTTATCATTATGTTGCTATTGCCTCATGCTACATCACACATATGACATGCCCTGTTATAACATTAATGTAGATCTGAGATACATTCACATTTCAGTGTTCCTTATTTCTTACATAGATCTGTTTTCCCTGATCCTAGTTCTATTCTCCTTGATGCCATGGTTCCCCCCTACTAGCTTATTATAATATCATGCCCATGTTACAAAACATACAATTATGTTTGCACTTTGATACCAGTATTTTCTTTATCATGCCATGCTGGTTGATTGATTCTCATTGATGTTGAATCATCTGGATGCTCCTCATCTGTACATACTGTGTGTGCTCTTGGCCCTTGATGTGATCATGATGAAGATCATGAGGTTTCCCTATCATGATCTACATCAAGGGCCTAGGTCATTCATGGAATTAATTATTGGATCAACTTCCCTGTATCTGCACATGGAACAAACATGGCGGTCAAAATATGGTGCCTTGTTGTTTTTTGGAGCCTTGATACACATGCCCTGAGCACAGCATTTGTTAGAGGTTCATGGCTGAGTGTATGTATGCATTCTATGAATATTTTGATACCATTCATTTCTTATATACATTCAATCTAATAAATATATCTCTTCTTCTCTTCTTGTAGGCTCTAGATCTCACGAGCTTCTAGATAGGACCGGGCTTCAGACATCAATACCAAGAAATGTCTGGTACACCAGTATTTTAACTATTTCTTTATGTATATCTACACTCATCCATTCAATTCTAATAATGGCTATGCTCATGGCCTGTTTGAACTTAGATAGATGCCTTTCCTTTTAGTTCTTTGCTTTTCTGAACAATATATATATATCACTGATGTATGCATGTGTAGATGTAGATGCAATTCATTTCCTTTTGTTTTCATGTACTTTGCAATGAAATGAACACAAATATTAAGCAAGACCACCTAATAACACAAACTAGGGTCTTGTAGCTCATTTAGTAATTAGGCCTCCAATCTAAGGATGAGTAAAAATATGACAACATTCTGGCGACCTCTATGGAGTGCTTTCCTGCTAAGCATCCTGACCAGCTGCCTTAAAGATCCATTAGGCATAGAGTCAATAAGCCTTAACTGAACTAGCTTCTTTTAGATAACTAATCCTTCTCAACAAAACTGTTAATTGCTAGAGAAGACCTTCTCTAGCTTATTGCTAAACACACCAAACTAGAAATAACTGAAAACAACTTGTGCTAGGCAATTAGGGAACATAGAAAGACAAAAACTTCTAACTTACTAAAGTACAGGGTAGAAAAGAACCTCAGAAACAAGCCTTGAGGTGGATCCCATTCACTGGAATGGGCAGCTCCTCTCCATCCATACTAGCCAGCTGAAAAGCATTATGGGCTTTGCATCCAATCACCATGAAAGGCCCACTCCATATGGCATCAAATTTAGTATGCCTCCCTAGTTTGTATTTTGCTTCATCCCACTTGAGGACAAGGTCTCCCTCCTTGAAAACCCTAGGTGTGGCTTTCTTATCAAAGCTCCCTTTCATCTTAACATGGTGATCCTCCAGTTTGTCCAGTGCTAACTTTCTTATTTCTTCAAGCTCAACTAGCTCAGCAAGCCTAACTTGCATAGCATCTTCTTCCACAAGATCAATTTCTTTGATTAAGCTTAAGGTAGAAAACTCAGTAGACAAAGGAATCCTAGCTTCTTTTCCATATATGAGTGTATAGGGTGAGTTAATTGTAGACCTCTTAGGTGTTATTATGTTTGCCCATAAGGCCAACTTTAACTTGCTGTGCTAATCCCTCTGGTTTCCTTCCATAGTCCTCTTAATGATTCTCAGCAAGTTCTTATTTGTTGATATTGCTTGACAATTACCCTGAGGGTAATAGTTAGAAGAAGTACTCAGGATGATATTGTGCTTGAGTGCCTATTCTAAAATTTTAGTTCCCAAGAATGCCATGGCGTTATCTAAAATGATAGAATCTGGAGCACCAAATCTAGACACAATGTCTTGATAAAAGTTCAGGACAGAGGTTTCATTTTCTTCCTTCAGTGCTATAGCCTCTGTCCACTTGGAAAAATAGTCTGTGGCAACAAGTATCCACTTGTGTCTAGCACTAGATGGGGGTTGATAGGTCTAATAAAATCCAATCCCCATTTTGAGGAAGGCTGCTCTACCTTGATAGGATGGAGAGGGAGGGTTGCTAACTTTTTCTTTCCAACAAACAAAGCACAGTTCCTGCATCTGCTTACCCAATCAAATGCATCCTTGTATAGGCTAGGCCAATAGTACCCAGCTCTCATCACTTTTAGAGCAGTGGTTCTGGCAACAAAGTGCCCACCAGAACCTCCATCATGAAATTCCTCCAGTATTTTATCTACCTAACTAGTTTCAACACATCTCAACAAGACACCACTATGATCCCTTCTATACAGAACATCATTAATAACAATAAATAGAATGGCCTGAAGCCTAAAGTACCTTCTTTTACTCCTTCCAAGGCCTTGAGGGCATTGGCCAGTTGAGAGATAATACATCATCTTTGTTGTCCAGCTTGTGCTCTGTCCTGCATCTTGGTTCATCAGAACAACCTCCTCCTTTTGCTAGTTTGGGTCTGCAGTTCTTTCATTGAGCTACTCACATAGTCCTTTCCCTCTAATCAACTTGGTCACCTTAATCTAAATGTCATATTCCATGACTTTGGTGACCCAACCAGCCCTCTTATGGCTCAGGTCCTTGTTCAACAAGAAATCTTTTATGCAAGGGTGGGCAACCATTAGAAGCACTATTTTATTGGATAACAAGTGCCTAAATTTTTTCAAACTCCTCACAATTGCTAGGACATGATTTTCTATAGGAATATAATTAAGCTCATAGCCATCTAGACCTTAGCTATAGAAAGCTACTGGTTTTTCTTACTTCTCAACATTTTGCTGGACTAACATAGCAGAGATACTATCAATGTCCCCAAAAGCATATAGTATAAAATCCTTACAAAATTCAGGGTTTACCAGAGTAGGAGCAAATGAAATTGCTTCCTTGACTTCTTCAAAACACCTTTTTCCTTCATTTGTCCAATGAAAGGTTGAGTTCTTCTTCAACATTTGGGTCATAGGCTTTAGAAGTGCTACAACAATTGGAAGGAACCTTCTTAGGAAGTTAATTCTTCCAAGAAAACTCTACAGTCCTTTCTTGTGAGCTGGCAGGGGTAGTGCCATAATGGCTTTTACCCTCTTAGGATCAATGGTTGTCCCCTATTTAGAAACAATGTGCCCCAGTAATCTGCCTTCATGGACAAAAAAAATGCATTTCTTAGGATTCAATGAAACTCCAAACTCTCTACACCTCTCAAAAATCTATCTCAAATGAACCAAGTGATCCTTAGTGTCTTTTGAAAACACAGTTATATCATCCAAGTAGACTAGAATGAAGTTATTCATTAAACTAGTAAATGCCATCTACATGGCTTTCTGAAATGTAGCACCAGCGTTCGATAGCCCAAAGGGCATCTTCTTGTATGCCATGGTGCCCCATTTGGTGGTGAATGCTATCTTATATTGATCTTCCTCCTTAACCAGAACCTAGTTATATCTAGAAAAGCCATCTAACAAATAAAATTTGTTAGACCTTGAAACATACTGTAGAATCTATTCCATGGATGGAAATGGGTGATGATCTTTGAGTGAGGCTCTATTAAGGTCTCTAAAATCCACACACAATGGATTTCACCATTCTTCTTCCTAACTGGTACTAGATTGGAAACCCAACAGGTGTGTTTGATGGGAAAAATAATATTTTCTTTAATCATTTTCCTCAACTCTGCTTTCATCAAGACTTCTAGCTTAGGACTGATGGGTCTCTATTTTAGCCTTACTAGTTTGGCATGGGGCTCTAGGTCAATGGTGTGCTGGGCTAAGTGAGGATCAAATCCTTTCAAATCATATTATTCCCATGCAAAGACATCACTATATTCTTGACATAATGAAATAAAGTTTTGTTGTTCTGGATGTGTGCATACCTTTCCAAGCTTAAGGAATCTATCCTTAAGAACCTCCATAGGCTGGTAGTGTTCTTCTTTGACTGTCATACTAGCTTTGTCTAATCTGAGTTGATCATCAAAGTTAAATATGGACTCAAGTGTGACCAATCCCTTAGGCAGCTTATTACTTTTCAACTGTAGCATCTGGTCACCATACTGGTGAGCATGTTTGCTCTGGTTAACTCTAGAGAACTCAGCTTCTTCTATCAAAAAGTTAAAAATCTATTCATCATTCTCAAAAACTTGCTAGCTCACTTGATTGTCTGGTATGGATGGTCTTACCAGAATCTTTACATGCTGAGAGTTAGGACTTGTGACCTCTTTTGGAATATCATATTCTACTCCATGGCAACTAGCTTGTTGGCCTGTTTGTTCTGATTTCTTAGAACATCAACTAGATTAAAAGAATGAAAATCCATGAAAATATTCTATTAAATCCCAAACCCTATGCTTATACATCTTAAGTGTATCATTTTTTGTTAGATTAGTGCCATGAATTTGATTGACCACTAATTCACTATCACCTATAACTTCTAGGCATTTGATTCCTCTTTGTCTAGCCCATTCTAAACCATGAATCAAAGCCTCATACTCTGCTATATTATTAGTATAGCTAAAGGAAAAATGATCCATAGAGTAATACCTTTTCCATTCTAGATAAATTAGGACAACTCCTCCTCCTGAACCAACTTTGCTTCTAGAACCATCAAAAAACAACTGCCACAACTCATCACTCTGAATTCTAGAATGTTTGTCTTCCTTCTTCATCAAATTTGGAATCATAGCACCTTGTTCATGAATGATATACATTCCAATACCAAAAATCTCCATGTTTCTAAAAGGGTCATCCTCTTCTAAGTCTCTTTCAACCCACTCATCTAGGGCAATATCAGGAATCTTTCCAGCAGGGGCCTCAGGTTCAGAATCACTTGGATCTTGTTCATGATACATCAAATTGGCATTTATAGGGCTTGGAGTATATGGTTCAGCATGGCTTTTTGCAAAGACCTCAGACTTGATCCTAACTCTAGTCCCATATCTAGTTTTGAAATATAGATGAGACCAATCACCTGATAGATATCCTCCCAACCTAGCAGTGAACTCTCTGCTTAGACAAATAGCAAAATGAGGAGTCAGATCTATGACATAGACATCTTAGGGAATGGAGAAATTGGGACATTCATGTAGAGTGAGGCTCACGTCTTTTATGACTCCCAAGGTACTAACTAATGACCCATCTAACTGAACAACTGGCCTATCTATTGGCTCATAAGACAATCCTAGGAGATCTACCAATTGCTTAGAAATCACAGAACTGCTAGCTCCTGAATCTGTCATACAATTATGAACCAGGAAATCTCTAACAATAAGAGTTACATAGAAAGGGGGAGGCTTATCCTATGGGGAAACAGTAGGCTACAAGCTAGCTTCTCCCATTTTTTGCTCCTTTTGAGGTGTTTTAGCCACTAGGACTCTAGGCTGCTTTGAAACACTTTCTTGATTCGATGAAATCTTAGCCAACTCACTAAGTATTAAATTCTTTTGACCAAGGATTGCTAGGGTGTCCATCAAAGGCACATTGATAGAGGTCTTCTTCATTTTCTCTACAATATTGAAAGATCCCAAATTTACTTTAGACTATCCTTTTGGCACAACAACCTCTGTTTGTGTAGACACCAACTGTGTAGCTACCTTGACTAGATCTTTAGCCTCCTTAGACTAGTTTAGGACTGGAGCTTGAACTGCTTTGGGTTGTGGATTCACAATAGGAGCTTGCTGACTGGTAGAGGCCACTTGTTCAACCTCCAAAGCCTTCTTCTCAGACCTGGTGTTGGCTACAACTAGGATGTAATTTGGGTTATCACTTGGTGAGAAATTCACCCCGCAAAAATCTTCTTTCTAAAAATTCACCAGTGCCACCTCAAGAGTCTGCAACTCATTTTGAGTAGCAACCAAACCTTGTTAAACTTATGGCTCTTGAACTATCTCCTATGGCATCATCACATTGTTCTGCACCATGAGGGCCTGAGCATAGCCATTAGGACACATCCCTTGGATATGTTTCTGATTGCATGGGAAGCCCCATTGATATTCTTGTGCTATATTATTCTGAGCTATAGGAACCAGCTCCCTAGAAGCACTACGAATGTTAGGATTATAAGGTTGGCTGGTTTTTTGGTTATAATTTCTTGCTTGACCTTGCTAGCCTTGTTGGTATTGAGGCATGTTCTACTAGTAATGATTTTTATAGGGCTGCTGATAAGGCTGTTGGTAGGGTTGTTGGTAAGGTTGGGACTATTGTTTCTTTAGACTAACAAGCTCATTAGTAACCATTTGTAAGGCCTTTATAATCTCAGTCAGCTCTTGGGATTGATTCACAATTAGGCTAACAGCTTGTTGAGGAGGACCTGGGAGGGATGGAATAGATGCTAGAGCTAGAATTTCTTTAGGAATAGGATGAAGATGAGGAAAAATAGGCATTGGAGGCCTTGGGGCTATCTTTCCTACATGGATTAGGCTATTTTCAGCTCCTATAGAAAGATCATATGCTATTGGTAGATTATTTCCACCCATTGATTGGATCATAACAGAGATATCACTATTAAGGGCTCTTAGATAGTATAGAAAAGCATGCTGGCTTGAAGGTCTAACCGTGGTTGGTATTCTATTCCATGTCCTTTGAAATCTCAAATTGAAATCCATCATATACTCTTGGGGTGACCTTTTAATAGTAGTCAAATGCTCAACTAATGAGAGGTGATTTGATTTATCCTCAAATTGATTGATCAAAGCTTGACCCAACCCATCCCAATCAGCTATAGAGCCAACTGCTAAGCCTCTAAACCATTGCAAAGCTTTGCCTTTGAGGGAAGCTACCAACAACCTTACAGCCACATTATCTTGGGTGATATTATGCAGGGCACAGAGAGATGCTACATCTATTATATGCTCAATAGTTGAGGTCTGATCCTCTCCTATAAAAATAGGCAAGATCTTGAGAGCTAATATAGGTATGTCATCATGTTGCTGTGAATTCAAGGGGCTACCTTGATTGAAAGCCACAAAAGGGTGCTATCTAGGTTGAGCCATTAGAGGATTTAGGGGAACTTGAATTACAGGTGCTTCTTGTACAGGTAGTAATATGTGTATTGACTGGATTGGGGAAGCACTTCTAGGAATGTGAGTAGGCTTAGGAGTAGGATTGGGAGTAAGATTTGTAGATTTTGATGCAATAGCTTGGGCTACTTTAGACCTCTTTTTGACAGATGGCAGCTCCGCATACACAAAAGGATTCTTACTCTGCCTGGTTGGAATCCCACTCATAAGCTTATAGACTGATCTGCATAAAACACCATTAGAGTCACCAAGTATGAATTCAAAACATTGTTACTACTCATACCACACAATAACTTGCATAAATCTTTAGAAAAATGACTCACCGAGTCTCGTCCCACTGGGCGTGCCAAAAAATGTTGTCACTAAGGATTGCACCCTATTTTGCTAAGTATTGAACCCAGCAATCCTATGAAACATGGGACTATTCTCAGGCTGTGGGTAACCTATCTGAGAATAGACCTCTGGATTAAGGGCCAGCTTCCCTTTGGATAACTTGAAACTAATCTAAACTTAGGAGGAGAAGGGAGAGAAAATGCATGAAAATGAACAACTGCAACTGAAATGAAACAAAGGTGATCCACCAATTTTGAAGAGAAATCACAATTGAAGATATGTTTACTCCAATAGCAAGATGCACTAACTCATAGCTCAATCCCACTTTCTTAACTCTTAGTGAAATAAGGCACTTAGAATTCAGAAAAGGAAGAACACTTCACAAATTTGATATTCTTGATTGCACACAAACCACACTACTGAATTAGGATAGATTCTTGGATACCAACTTGGATTCAATATGTGGATTAAGGATACAAGAACATCACAATAATCCTACACATGAATTCAAAAGAAAACCCAAAGTTGTAGGGGAACAAGAAGGATCAATTTTATTGTTGAAAGGAAACAAGTACAAGATGTGTCTCTCAAAGCTACAACATTCCTATCAGAGAGAAAGAAATGAAGAGCTAACCTCAATCACCAAAAGTGAGAGGTATAAAAGAAAAAAACTAAGAATCTGCATAAAACTCCACTACCTCCTAAGAATAGAAAAGTCAAAACATGGACCCATGAGGTAGCATCATGGTCTGAATGCTAGATTCCTAGATTCCTAGGGGCGAGGAAAGTGGGACCCTAAAAATATACAGTCAAAGGTGACCATTACATCCATTAATTCATGCCTCTAACTGATAATCTTACAATGGTTTATAGGAAATACCACTTGTCGATATCTTACAATAAGGAATGGGCCATGACTTAACATTAAAAAACCTATCCCACTATGGCATCAAATAGATATAATTAAATTTTAAAATGATCTCAACAAAAAGAGAAACAAATTTTAAAATATAATAGCATTAAATAACAAAAAACCTGCTTTCCCTATGCACAACTATAGGTTACATAAGAAAATCGAATATCAACAACCCACAAAATGGGAGGATATTCATAAAAATAAATGCATCACTCATATCCTAAAGTTGAAAACCTCAACCCTAAAAGAAAGGGAAGGAAGGAAAAAAATGTTATTATCTAAACTTTTTCTCAAAGATGAGGGACCTCTGTCATAAAAAAAAAAAACTTCAACTTGGCACCTGGCAACCTTCTAATCTCACTAGCAGTTTCACTGGCAACCTCCATTCTGATTTGGGAAACAACAATCTTCGGTCTTGACAATATGTTGCTGAGGTAGGCATCAGTCCTATTTTCATTTTCTCTACATATTGAAGGCACTGTATCTGGTTTCATGGCATTTTCTAGGGCACGGTTTTAGTTTTCTATATTTGATGACATTGTATCTTGTTCACATGCTCGGCATTAGGGAACTCCTGTGTTTCTATTTACTTTGGATTCATCTCTATAAGTGCATATTCAATCTAATGAATGTGGCACTCCATGAAATATATCTACTATCACTTGTTTGCTTCAAGCTAGGGCACGACACTGATAGTATTTGATGTATATATTGGTTATTTCATTTCATGTGCTCAGCATGTTCGAGGGTTATATGATCAATGTGAAGTATTATCTCTATATTTGATTGATTCATTACACTATTGTATTTGAAAACCTTCGGTGTGAGCACCAGGTGTCCAATGAGCCATGAGCTAGGGCACTTTTGTATTCACAGTTTCCTTGTATCCTTGCATTTGAAATAGGGCACGACACTGATGGTATTGTATTTACTAGTTATTGCATTCGAACATAGCTCTATATTGTGGCATATGTTTCACTCTTGTATCAACCATGAGCATATTGATTTACGGCCTCCACTTATGGTGCTTCGTGGTCTAGGGCATATGTATGAACATTGAGTTTGCTATTGTGTTTGCATTTGTTATAGCCCGAGCCGATGAACTAAGGCATCATGGATGTTCACTAGCATCTCTTTGCATTGGGTTGATGTCTGTATTTGGTCACCATTATTGCTTGAAACCACTGGTGTTGATGTTATGGTATATAGCCCGATGTATTTTCTTGGGCATCATGAATATTGATCACTGTTACTACATTTGAGTATGGCCCGAGAGCATCTTAGGGCATCATTTGCTGTCTAAACTATCCTCGATGACTTGTGAGAAAGGCTAGGGCATGACATTGGTATATGGCATCATTGTTTCATTGTTTCATTTTTCACTATCACCTCTTCATGCACAGCCCGAGCACACGATAGGGGATTATGTTGTTTGATATTCATGTTGACCTATGAACAAGAAATACTATATTACAATGTATCTTGCAGCCTGTGCGCTGAGGATACTGTAGCATTACAGTGTATTCTCCTTTTCCTTTTGTAACCTTGCATTCAAATTGTTACTTCTCAGTACCTAGAAATCGTGAATAGTAACTGGAACTTGTTTCATATGCTTGTGGCTCATGAGCATGCATGGCACAACAATGTGCTATTGGTATGCATTTGTTGCAATGCTCTGTTATTTCATGTATTTCATTTTCTATATAAGTAGGGCATTTCCATTGATGGCATGATGTTGATATGGCATCTCAATTGATGCACCTTGATTACTGTTGCTTCTTTGTATACCACATAGCCCGAGAGCTTGTTGTTCACATTGTATTCACTATTGAACATCTATTGGGTTTCGAGCCATGGCACCTATTCATAGACACTAATCTACTACTAGCTAAGGCATCATTTAATGTTGGCATCCATGCTGATATGGCATCACTATTTTTGTGATTCCTTTATTCAAAATCTGTGATCTTCATGCATTATCTTTTGACAGTTGGTGTTGATGTTTGATAGTTTCCCATTAACATATTTCTTTACTGTTGATGTCTTGTTATTGTACTTGTTCGGTCACCAATCCTTGATTTGTTGTATATTTATGGATGCTTATGATAGCAGTGTTATCATTGTGTTGTTATTGCCTCATGCTACATCACACATATGACATCCCCTATTATAACATTAATGCAGATCTGAGATACATTCACATTTCAATGTACCTTATTTCTTACATAGATCTATGCACCCTGATCCTAGTTTTGTTCTCCTTGATGCCATGGTGCCCCCCTACTGGCTTATTATAATATCATGCCCATGTTACAACACATACAATTCTGTTTGCACTTTGATACTTGTATTTGGTTTATCATGTCATGCTACTTGATTGATTCTCATTGATGCTGAATCATATGGATGCTCCTCATCTATACATACTGTTTGTGCTCTTGGCCCTTGATGTGATCATGAAGGAGATCATGAGGTTTCCCTATCATGATTTGCATCAAGGGCCTAGGTCATTCATGGAATTCATTATTGGATTAGCTTCCTTGTATCTACACATGAAAAAAACACGTCAGTGAAAATATGGTGCCTTGTTGTTTTATGGAGCCTTGATACACATGCCCTAAGCACAACCTTTGTTAGAGGTGCATGGTTGAGTGTATGTATGCATTCTATGAATATTGTGATACCAGTCATTGCTTAGATCCATTGGATCTAATCCATATCTCTTCTTCTCTTCTTGCAGGCTCTATATTTCAGGAGCTTCTGGATAGGATCGGGCTTCAGACATCAATACCAGGCAATGTTTGGTACCCCAGTATTTTAACTATTTCTTTATGTATATCTACACTCATCCATTCAATTCTAATAATGGCTATGCTCATGGCCTATGTGAGCTCAGATAGATGCCTTTCCTTTCAGTTCTTTGCTTTTTTGAATAGTATATATATCACTGATTTATGCATGTGTAGATGTAGATGCAATTCATTTCCTTTTGTTTTCATGTACTTTGCAATGAAATGAACACAAATATTAAGCAAGACCACCTAATAACACAAACTAGGGTCTTGTAGCTCATTTAGTAATTAGGCCTCCAATCTAAGGATGAGTAAAAATATGACAACAGGTTGTTTGGAACTTTATTAGTGTTCTTGAAATGAAGAGAGAAGAGGTAGACTTGGAAATAATTTACTACTCAGAAAAATAATTATCATGGAACCAAAATGACATCACTAGTATATTTGAGTCCTTTTTTTGATGGCCCTCCATCGGAATTATGACACTAGTCCATGGATCAAGTGACACCATATGCTATCACAGTTTTGCAGTCGAAAAAAATGACGGATACCATAGTTGTCGTAATTATGATGACTATGGCCATCTTAATTTGCATCCAAAGATGGGTGGCCAACATGGTGAACATACCATTGGGTCCATTTCTTACTGTCATAATTTTGATAGGCATGCATTGGAGATTCTATACATGCGATGGCTAGCTGTCGGATATTTTTGACAAATAGCCTTCATTTGCAAACTTTTACCAAGATGAATGTTGTACATGCGATGACTAGGTGTCAGATATTTCTAACAGATAGACGTCATTTGCAAATTTTAACTAATGGGGATGTTTTACATGCAATGAATAGCTGTGAGATATTTCCAATAGGTGTCCGTCAAACATATAGTGCTGGTATTGAAAAAGTGACGGATAAGCACATTAAAAATAACAAAGTTCAAGAGACCACCATAGTTGGTCTCTTTCTTCGGTCCATATTATTGACAAAATGACTTACCTTTTGTTAGCTCATCAAATGCAGGGATTTGAAAGAATTTAATAGAATATTTTCATGATCACATATATTATTTAAGTTAACGTTTCACACAAATTTATCAACTTCATGCACTTTTAGACTACGAGGACAAAAATAAAGAAGCATCTCCTCCCATGGCTTACATTATTCAAGCCATGGGAGGGGATGCTTCTTTATGGCTATACTCATAGTCTACACATATGAGAAGTAGATAAATTCATTTAGCGTCAAACTAAAATAATGTATGTTAGTGATGAAAATTGTTGGAAACAATTGTTTGAAGAAAATTGCTACTCAAATTATGTATTGTCTCTGATGTCACACAATGTCATAGTCCACAACATTCAGTACCTATCGAGCTCAGTTGGTCTACCTGGAAGTAAAATTAGTGCTTACCGAGTTCACTCAGTTATCAAAGAAAAATCAGCATGTACCGAGTTCACTCGGTTATCAAAGAAAATTCAGTGTTTACCGAGTTCAGTCGGTTGTCAAAGAAAAGTTAGCATTTACCGAGTTTAGTTGGTTATTGAAGAAGAAGGATTATCAGTGTTTACCGAGTTCCCTCGGTCTCTGAAAGATTGTAGAAAGTTATGGTCACCGAGCACTGTCGGCCCTTGAAGGATTTTTGCAAATAAAGTTTGCTTAATTTAGCCAACTGTTATACTAAGTAATGTTGATTTGACAAATCTAAAATCATATAAATAAAAGGTCAAATGTGAAAAATAGAAGACAGAAATATAGAAGAAGATATATAGAAGAAAGATAGGAAAGGTGTGTGCGAAATTGTGAAGGATGATCAGATATCCTTGAGGAGCAGCAGAGATATATTCGATCAGGAAGGATCACACTTATGCAGAATAGAGATCTGTAATCAGCAAGGTAGTTGCACTATTATACAGGTCATTTTCATTGTTACCTTTTTATCATTGTAACAGTGAATTCTAAATCTCTTAACCGAGTTGGTTTAACAACCATATTGTAAATCCTCTAACAAGGTGACAATTCCATTGAATTTTTCTCAAGACCTCTTACCAGGCCACTCCTAGCAGGGTGATTAAATCCTCTAACAAGGTCACACCTAACAGTGTGTTTTGTAACCTTTTACCGGGTTGGCTTCTAACCGAGCATCACTTTAGAAAAGTGAAAATCAGTATCTAGATACATTGGTGGTTTTTCCCATATTGGGCTTCCACGTTAAATCTTGTGTCTCTTATGTTCTTAATAGTTATCTTAATCATATACAAGTGGTGATGAATATCTAAAAGATAATTTTACTAATACTTTCTGCATCTACAAAGTTACTGCAATCTATTTACCGAGTGTTAAACAGATAATATTCATTAAGATATCCTAAGGGATTTGGAAAGAAATAATTGTTAAATGTTTTATGGTTGACTGATTCACCCCCCCCCCCCCCCCCTCTCAATCACTTCATCCATATTCCATCAATTGGTATTAGAGCTTTTGGTGCTTGCAGGAAGGGTTTCAAGGACCTAAGCTAAAGATCAGGATGTCTTACAAGAGGGAAATTCCAAAGCTCAACAGAGATAACTTTTCATCATGGCAAGGTCTCATGCGACTTCATCTAGCTTCCATTGGTGATTCAGGATGCAAATACATTGATGAAGAATACACAGTTCCTACTGGCGCATCAACTGTTGAAGACATTGCAGAGAAAAAGAATCATAACACCATGATGATAGACATTGCATCAGCTCTCAGCTATGAAGAATTTGATGAAATTAAAGAATGCACTACTACATATGAAATGTGGATCAATCTGAAGAAAATATATGGTGGTGATGCAAATGTGAAAAGAGCCAAAGCAGAAAGCCTAAGAGGATAGTTTGACAAGATGAATATGAAAGAAGATGAAAACATTGCAAAATATGTTGAAAGGATCAAAGCAAGTGTTAGTGCAATTAGAGCTTTTGGAGGAACAATCTCTAATGAAACTATTATAAGCAAGGTACTCAGAACATTACTCCCTATCTATGCAATAAGAGTATCAGCTATTCAAGAAAGAAGATGTGAAACAAACCACAATATAACTTTGGATGCTTTAGTTGGAAGATTGACAGCCTTTGAATTAGACAACTATGACAACTATGTTCCAAATTCCAAAAATATTGAGTCAGCATTTGAGGCCAAGGTTTCACTAAGGAAGAACAAGAAAATTAAAGAAGTTCAGTCAGAAAGTGAAGAAGTATCAGAAGAAAGTTCTGATAGTGATCTTGAAATTGTAAAAGCATTACTTGCAAATAAGTACTCTAAAGGGAAAGGTAAATATAAAGGTAAAACTCCTTTAATCTGTTTTTCATGTGAAGAAATTGGACATATTGTAGCTAGGTTCCCAAACAAGTAGGTCAAGGAAGAGAAGAGAAGTCACAAGTACTATGGCAAAAAGAATTTCAAATCATTCAAGGATAAAGGTAAGAAAACATGTTTTATAGCTAAAGATTCTGATGATAGTGAAGAAGAAATTGTCTTTATTGCTATAAAAGATGAATTTGATGATGATGAAGATAAGATGACACTTATTTCTCATATAAGCAAAGATGATATATGGATAATAGATAGTGGATGTTCACACCACATGACTGGTGACAAGACAAAATTTGAACACCTAGAAGACTGTGATAGTGGCAATGTAAGATTTGGAAACAATGAACCTTGTTGTATAAAAGGAAAAGGAAGAATCTCATTAACCAAAGAACTCATATGTGATAATGCTTATTGGGTTGAAGGACTAAAGCATAATCTTCTAAGTGTAGCACAGCTAATCAACACTGGTTTCAAGGTTGAATTCATGAATAGTCAAGCAAGACTACTGGATGAAAAAGGAAAACTCATTGGATCAGGCAAACAAACAAAAGGTAACTTATTTTATCTTGATCTCAGTGAATATTCATGTTTTATTGCTCAAATTGAAGAAAGTTGGCTATGGCACAAAAGGTTATATCATGTGAATTTTGATAACATGATAAAAATAAGCAAATTCAAGAAGGTAAGAGGCATTCCTACTTTGAAGAAACCTAATACTGGTCTATGTAAGAATTGTCAGATTGGCAAAATGAGTAAAACTAGTTTTAAGAGTAAAAACTATCAGTCTAAAGAGATTTTGGAAATTGTGCATACTGATTTATGAGGACCTATTGGAATACAAAGCTATACTGGAGATAAATTCTTTATTCTTTTCGTTGATGATTATTCTAGAATGATGACTGTTATGTATTTAAGAGAAAAGTCAGAACCATTTGAAAAGTTCAAATGGTACTTGGCAAGAGTGGAAAAGGAAACAGGGAAAAGATTGAAATGCTTAAGATCAGACAGAGGTGGTGAATTCATCTCCCATGAATTTAACAACTTTTTCATTGAAAGAGGAATCAAAAGACAAGTATCAGCTTCTAGAACTCCTGAGCAGAATGGAATAGCAGAAAGAAGAAATAGATCTATTATGGATTGTGCAAGGACTCTAATGATAGAAAAGAACATCGCTATAAAGTACTGGAAGGAAGCTATCAGCACTGCAGTTCATACCTTGAACCAAGTACAATTGAATAAAGACACATTCAAAACTCCTTATGAATTATGGTATGGCTATAAACCCAATGTAAGTTACATGAAATTATTTGGTAGCAAGTGTTATATCTTAAAAGAATCCAGAAGAAATAAATTTGATGTGAAAAGTGATGAAGGAATATTCCTAGGATATTCTAGTAAAAGTAAGGCATACAAATGTTTGAACTTGTCTACTCACAAAGTCATAGAAAGTATACATATAAAATTTGATGAGTTTGCAGAAAAGACTGAAGAAGAAAGCAAAAGGGAACCTAAGAACTACAGGAAATTCATTTACATTGAACCTGAAACACTGCCAGACACAACTATCAATGAGGAAACTATGTCTACCAAGCCTAGCACAGTAACCGAGTCACAAGAAGAAGTTCAAACCGAGTCACACAAAGAAGTTCAAACCGAGTCATAGTAAGAAATTCAGACCGAGTCTCAACCTGAAGCTACCGAGAAAATATCTATCGAGCCCGAGAAACCCGAAGAAGAGATCCTAGAAGACAACAACATGACACATTCAAAAAGCAAGGAACCTATACTAGCCAAATATGTCAGAAGGCATCATACACCAGATCAAATCATTGGAAACAAATCAGATGGTACTATGACAAGAAGCAAGCTAAAAGGTACATGTCTGCTTACTGATTTTGAACCTAGAAATATCAAAGATGCATTGAAAAATGAAAGTTGGATTGAAGCAATGAATGAAGAATTAGAACAAATACAAAAGAAAAAAACATGGACTCTTGTACCTAGACCTAAAGATAAGAATGTAATTGGAACAAAATGGGTATTCAGGAATAAGCTGAATGAAGATGGTCAAGTATCTAGAAACAAAGCTAGATTGGTATGTAAAGGTTATTCTCAAGAAGAAGGTATAGATTATGGTGAAACTTTTGCTCCTGTTGCAAGATTAGAAGGTGTAAGAACTCTACTTGCTTATGCAGCACATAAAGGATTTAAGGTATATCAGATGGATATAAAATCTGCATTTCTCAATGGAATTCTTGATGAAGAAGTCTACATTGAACAACTTGAAGGTTTTGTTGATCCAGATAAAAAGGACATGGTCTGCAGGTTACACAAAGCATTGTATGGTTTGAAACAAGCTCCTAGAGCATGGTATGAAAGACTCCATAACTATCTAATTTAGATTAATTTCAAAAGAGCAAATGATAACAGCAATCTATATATTAAAGAAGGACCAAATGACAAAATTGTATTGGCAGAAATATTTGTAGATGATACTATATTTATAGGGAATGATGATCAGTGCAAAGAATTTTTAGAGCAAATGAACAAAGAATTTGAAATGTCTATGTTTGGTTTAATAAAATTCTTTGTTGGTCTTCAAATTCAGCAAAGCAAGAATGGTATATACATTACTCAATCTAAATACATTAAGGAAATACTTAAGAAGTTTGGTATGGAAGATTCAAAACTAGTTGGTACACCCATCTGTACTAGACTGAAACTTACCAAAGATGATGATTCAAAAGAAGTAGATCAGACCTTATACCAATCTATGATTGGAAAATTGCAGTATGTAGTACATACAAGACCTAATATTGCCTTAGCAGTCGGTATAGTAGCTAGATTCTCAGTAAAACCTAAGGAAAACCATATGATGGCAATCAAAAGAATCTTAAGGTACTTAAGAGGAACTGAAGAATATGGTTTGTGGTATAAATTTGGAGGCAATCTAGACTTAAAAGTGTTTACTGATGCTGATTGGGCAGGGAACATTGATGATAGAAAAAGTACAAGTGGTGGAGCATTTTTTCTTGGAAAAAGACTGGTATCCTGGACCAGTAAAAAGCAAAATTGCACATCTCAATCCACAGCTGAAGCAAAATATGTTGCTGCTGCAGTAAATTGTTCAAATATTGTTTGGTTTAAATAGTTATTACAAGGTATGAAGGTTGAAATCAAAGAACCAGTTGTTATATTTTGTGACAATACCAGTGCAATAAACATTTCAAAGAATCCAGTAATGCATTCCAAAACCAAGCACATTGCTATTAAATATCACTTTGTCAGAGAATTGGTGCAGGACAAGGAAATCAGATTAGAATATATTCATACAAAAGAGCAGATTGCGGACATTTTCACCAAACCATTACCTAAGGATGCATTTTTGTATCTAAGAGGTAAGTTAGGGGTCATTCCCCTATCTGAGGCTCACTAAATATAGTTTTAGTGATGCATCAACCAGAACATGATTGAAAATCAACATGTTGATGCAACATATTCAAGGAATCATTGCATATGAATCAGTACTTGAGGTACATTAGTTTACACCGGTAATAAGTGAATTGTCTTTGGCATGTGTTGTCAAAGAGGGAGTGTTTGCTATGTCTTTGCTATTACTTCAAGAAATTTTCAATAGTCAGAGGAAGAGTTTTCAAGAAACAGGAATTTTACTGACAGAGGGAGATTTGAATCTAAACCGAGCTAATTCTTTCAAATTTCTTATGCTGTGACATATTGTGTTGCCATCAATGCCAAAGAGGGAGATTTTTGGAAACAATTGTCTGAAGAAAATTGCTACTCAAATTATGTATTGTCTCTGATGTCACACAATGTCATAGTCTGCAACATTCAGTACCTACCGAGCTTAGTCGGTCTGCTTGGCAGTAAAATTAGTGCTTACTGAGTTCACTCGGTTATCAAAGAAAAATCAGCATGTACCGAGTTCACTTGGTTATCAAAGAAAATTTAGTGTTTACCGAGTTCAGTCGGTTGTCAAAGAAAAGTTAGCATTTACCGAGTTCAGTTGGTTATCGAAGAAGAAGGATTATCAGTGTTTACCGAGTTCCCTCGGTCTTTGAAAGATTGTAGAAAGTTATGGTCACCGAGCACTGTCGGCCCTTGAAGGATTTTTGCAAATATAGTTTGCTTAATTCAGTCGACTGTTATACTAAGTAATGTCGATTTGACAAATCTAAAATCATATAAATAAAAGGTCAAATGTGAAAAATAGAAGACAGAAATATAGAAGAAGATATATAGAAGAAAGACAGGAAAGGTGTGTGCAAAATTGTGAAGGATGATCAGATATCCTTGAGGAGCAGCAGAGATATATTCAATCAGGAAGGATCACACTTATGCAAAATAGATTTCTGTAATCAGCAAGGCAGTTGCACTATTATACAGGTCATTTTCATTGTTACCTTTTTATCATTGTAACAGTGAATTCTAAATCTCTTAACCGAGTTGGTTTAACAACCATATTGTAAATCCTCTAACAAGGTGACAATTCCATTGAATTTTTCTCAAGACCTCTTACCAGGCCACTCCTAGCAGGGTGATTAAATCCTCTAACAAGGTCACACCTAACAGTGTGTTTTGTAACCTTTTACCGGGTTGGCTTCTAACCGGGCATCACTTCAGAAAAGTGAAAATCAGTATCTAGATACATTGGTGGTTTTTCCCATATTGGGCTTCCACGTTAAATCTTGTGTCTCTTGTGTTCTTAATAGTTATCTTAATCATATACAAGTGGTGATGAATATCTAAAAGATAATTTTACTAATACTTTCTGCATCTACAAAGTTACTGCAATCTATTTACCGAGTGTTAAACAGATAATATTCATTAAGATATCCTAAGGGATTTGGAAAGAAATAATTTTTAAATGTTTTATGGTTGACTGGTTCAACCCCCCCCCTCTCAGCCACTTCATCCATATTCCATCAGAAAATATCATTTATTAAACTATTTCAAATCCCCACATTTGATGAGCTAATAAAAGGTAAAACATTTTGTTAGTAATATGGACTGAAGAAAGAGACAAACTATGATGGTCTCTTGAGCTCTATTATCTTTAGTCCTAGCTACTGGGTAAGGCCTAGAAGACTTATACCTGTCGATCGTCGAGAATGATCACTGCCTTGCCTTTATGTAAACTACATAGTATCCAATACAAGAGAAGGCAGAAAATATGAATGGATAAAAGAAATGAAAGATATAATAATATTATCTTTTTTTTTACCTTCTCATAATTGATCCTAGTCTCACAAAAGTAATTTTATATGATCACTAGCACATTTCGTGCATGGATGAGAAACAATATCCAAAGTTTCTAGATTCTGAGAAGAGGTATGAGTGGAGGCAAAAGAAGGGATTTTTGTGAAGGTTTTATAGATTTAGGTTACTAAATCATCATCTTTGCACTGGTACTCAATCTAGAAACCCTCATATGTATATAGCCACTCTAACAAATCTCCACATCTAGAAAATATCAACAAAAATCTCTTCTAGCCTCCACTGCATATACATCTTCTCGAAATCTAAAAACTCTCCATCATTGATTCCCATCATTTTTCATCATCCCCATGGACCGAGACCTTAAATTATTGATCTTCTCTTTGTTTCAAGAATAGTTTAGCATTCTCCACTTTAACAGGGCCAACCACATGAAGGTGGAAGCTCATTTGGCCCCTCCTAGGATCCTCTTATGACCCTTTATGATAATTTAAGACATCTAAGATGTATTATTAGGGATCGTAAAGGGTCATAAAGGGTCATAAGGGGTCCTAGGATATAATAGTTGAGAAACATAAATGTAGGCATCATGGTCAAATTTTTTTGGAGACACAACATAATTGAATTCTATACCTAGGCGATGCAACACAACTACTACTCCTCCAGTTTTAAGTGGACACTGCGGGATCCAAAAACCAGAGATAAGGAATAAATTTAGACAATGAAGGAGGAGGGCCATACTAACAAAAATAATATAGAGACCCTATATTATTTTTGTCATTACGACCCTCCTCCATTCTCTAAATTTATTCCTTATCTATGGTTTTTGGATCCCGCAGTGTCCAATTAGAACTGGAGGAGTAGTGGTTGTGTTCCATCATCTGGGTATAGAATTTAATTATGTTGTTTCTCCAAACCATTGTGACCATGATATCTACATTTATTTTTTTTAGCTATTGTGATATCTACATTTATATTGAAAATAAGATTTTCCCACTCTGAATCTAGAATGCAAGTGCAACATAACTAGAATATGCATAGATAGAAAGTGGAGCTGAGAAGACTACAATATGTAGGGCTATAATCAATCCCTTCATAACAAGGAGTACCATCAAAAATATTGACCATTTACAATCATGAACAGTGAACAATCAAATAGCTCATGTTTTTATCATCATTTGTAGTCTCTGTGTATATGAAAAATGAATGAGATATCAAGCTGAAAAAAATAGTAAAAAAAATTCAAATTCAAGGCCTAATTTATCAAGAGAAACAAACATTACAATGAAAGAAAAATTATTAAGACTATAGAAAAATAATTAGGACTATACACTAATACATTTGGGGTGAAATTGCGACGGCAATTTGCAACGGCGGGCAAATGTTATGTCTTTTTGGCTTTTTTTTTTCAATTATACCCCGACAGCGTCACAATTGCGACGTTAATGGGATATAAGAAAAAAAAGAAAAGAAAACATTGGTCATTTCTATAATAGCACCGAGAGGGTTTTTTGCAGCCATTGGACGAGGAGATCTCTGCGGCTAGGCATCTCTGTAGCGAGAGGGTTTTTTGCAGCCATTGGATGAGGAGATCTCTATGGCTAGGCATCTCTGCGGTGAAAGGGATCTACTAGATTGTACATTTAGAATCCAAAAGGCTGAGAAAGGTATGATTTTAAACTTCACTTCCTCCTCATTTTGTGTCGCCCTCTCTTCCCTTTATCATGCACTCAGGTACTTCGAGCGTCACTTCTGTATTGTGCAACCGAAGAATGACATCTTTATCTTTATTTACTTATGCTTCATTCTCTGCTTTGATTACCTTCGTAATGCATGTGGTCCATGCTTAGTTGGGAGCCGGTTTGAATCTACTGCTATAGACTGTGGCTCGCGGCATTCATGCTACTATTGAAACTATTCCATATGTGCAGAGGCACTATTGAGTCCATTTATTATGTCATGCCCTAGCTCATGGTTGCATGAAGTGATGAACTAAGCCAACTCATGGCCAAGCACTAAGGTCAGTGAGCTATGTGTTTTGACAACATAGCCCACGAGCTAGGGATACATCATTGCCATGTTAAAACTCAGCATTCAAATTTGCATCCTTGTTGATTTCTTGAAATTGAACTTTCAAAACCAAAATGGTTAAGTGGATGCGAAAAGTTTGGGGTTAAGAAATGGGAAAAGTTAAGATTTTGGAAAGATTCTCGCAAAAAGTTGGGATTTGGGAATTATTCTCGCCAAAAGTTCATGATTGGGAGTTGAGACTTGCAAAAAGTTAATGTTTCCAATATATTTTTGTGAATAAAATGGAAATGCCTTAGAATTTTAAAATTTTGACATTTCAAAAATCTAGGCAACAAGAATGCATAGGTGGCTCACTATTGGGATGACTCATTGTTAGGTGGCTCATTGTCGAAGGGGCTCATTGCCCAAAATGCAAAAGCCATCTATTATATCTAAGAGGTAGCTTACTATTGGAGTGTAAAATACAAATTTGAACGAGTTACAATTGCATCTGCATATGCATGAAATATAGTTCATGCTAAAGTACAAATTTATTCTATACAATTACTAAATTGTAGATATATTAGTTCACTATACACGTCAATATATCACTATCATATATCATATATCATAAATCACATCAATATCATTGTCGTCTATTATGTTTTGATGCCACTTTCTATATATACACCAGACCTACATTCCACAAGTCAACTTGAAATGAAGATTGAATTGTGTGAGCACATTACCCCCAAAAGTTAGAGATGTCAACAATCTTAAAAAGGATATCTCACGCTATACCAAATAGGACTAGACCAAAAACTTTATTACACCATTATATAGACCACAACTTGTACCTGTAACAACACTGTCAAACCAGAGGATAGGTTGGAGATAAGAGTGTCAGACCAAACAATGACATCAATGACAAATATCAATAGCATAGGCATCATCTTGGCTTCTATTGAAATTGAGGGCCCAAGCGCTGGAAACTTGGTATACTGTGGTAACTTTTACATTCATGTCTTAGAGCTTGCGATCCTTTCATTGTTTCATAATTTATGAGGGGTCCACTATGTTTGATGGTTTAAACTTGATATTATTTCACTGTTATATATTCCCTGTCTACACTTCATTCATTCATTTCTCCACTGTTGAATTTATGAGAGCCCAAGAGCATCCTTGTTGAATAGATGTTTTGATGAATATGTGTTGATATTTTGAGCTAGGGCATCATCTCTGATTTCACTGCTTAATGGATTTCTTCCCATTTTCTCTATATTCAGGCATGCTGAGATAGCATCTATCCTATAACACTTTCATGTGGCCTTATGCTTGCTGATTATGTATCTTGCCTTCAAGGCCCACGAGCTAGGGATATCAACCTAGAATTCTGGTAGCCCATGATCATTGGTCTCGATGATGATACCTAAAGAAGTAGATGATATCATATTTCTACAACTCATAGTTAATATGTTTCTAGATTTTTTATTAGATTGTGTATTAAGTTAATCTATTTATGGAAATCTTTAAAAAAGCCACTGTGACTTTTCATAGATGGTGACTGACAATGATAACATGATTTAGACTATAAGTATACTAACTTCTCATGTATTATGAATATATATGAAATTAAGTGTGACTTTCATACATATTGCAGTCTATATTAATATTACTATTAAATTCTGCTTAAGAATATTATCAGACTTCATAAATAACAATTCTGATCTAATCTCACTCATGGTGATGTTACTAGATGCTTTTGATTCCTTCCCTTTATATCTCTCAATGTGAGAAAGAGGTCACACCTCTTCATCATGTATGTCCTTTGGCAAGAGACACACCATTTCACTATTACCACCCTTGAAAGAATGCAACTCTTCATTATTTATGCCCTTTGAAAGGGACACAACCTTTCACAATCAGATCTGCACTTCTTATTTATCTCAGAAATGCACTTTTTATTTCCAAATTATTCCCCATTCAAATTAGTAAAAATATAAAATTAGTAAAAATATGTACATGTGTTATTGGATGGTCTATAAACATGTATAAATAGTCATGTTTGTCAATAGTTTTATTCATCAAAGATATATTCTATAGTTCTTAGTCAATAAGACTATTTATATCTGTGTCTATTGGCTATCCAATAGAACCTCTAGGTGTTTTTAGTACATTATAACAATGTCATAGAAACAGTAATTCAAGAGATTTTGATGGATATATTAAAAAAAATGTATCATAATTTATCACTATGGTTAATTACTTGCAAATATGAGAAAATGGTTACAATAAGTCTTGACAATTAAAATTTTAATATTAAACAATATTTTTCATAGTAACATTATAGTTTTTTATTAAAGTGGTAACTAACATATTTCGATAATACTTAAAAAACTCTTTTCGGTACATAAAACATCAGCAAGGACACACATAAAAGACAAAAAACATAGAGCATAGATAGAAATAAAAGCTTTAAACTAAGCACATATTAACTCTATTGAGGGTACTACTAGCTTCCAATTCAACTTGGAAGAAGTTTTGTTAAAATTCCTAATGGTCTTGACATTGTTTATCACCACACTTATCATTTTTCTTTATGGTACCTCTAGTTCTTGTGTTAAGACCAACATCCCCCTTAGTAGTCATCATAGAACCAAAACCAATTGCGACATGTATGAAAAATGTGGAAATATAGACGAGGCACATGAACTCTTTGAACAAATTCATCTAAGAAATGTGGTATCATGGAATGCCATGATTGCATGATATGTACAAAATGGATTTTTTGAAAAGGCTTTAGAAACTTTCAAGCAAATACTATTGCTAATGATTTATTGCTGCTCTATTTTGGTATTTGATGATTGTCCATGCTTAAACATTTAATGTCATTATGGTTATATGAATGGATTCTTTGCCTTAGAACACTATCATCTTCAAAATCCTATATGAAATCTATATGACCATTTCATTTCTATGGATGGCATAAAGGTGTCTTACAACAAAGTTTCTGAATTGATGGAGTATGTTGGACCATGTTACGATTACAAAATTTGGATGCGTATTGTTCAATATAAAAAAAGTATGCATAGGTATGCACTCTCGGCAAATTATATACAACAGCAAGACAATAATCAAAGTAAAAGTGTGGCTATATACATTGATGGAAGGCCAAAAGAAACAGGGAATATTGTGGGTTTTATAAATAGTACACAACCTGGGTCAACTATAAAGCAACCCAATTGCATATTTGAGGTGCGCGAGGGAAATCATGTATTCATCTATGTGATAAAATCAATACGTGCAGGGGAAGAGCTGCTTATTGATTACAATTTGAACTGCATAGATACAAACGAGGCTACTATCATGGGGGTGGTACATACTATTAAACCAACTTCTAATCAATGACTCCAACATACCATTTAGTTATTAAATTTTTGGCTAACATTTTTATACTTGATCTTTGACACAGGGGCACAATATGGAGCAACCGCCTGGAGGTGATGGTGATGATATTCCCAGCTTATCTACACATGAGCAAGTAAAACTCATTGTAATTGTGCAAACTAGATAGAAGCAAAGTGTTATTTTTTTAATGTTGTTTTCTTCATTATTTTGGAGTAATTTTGATAATACTAATACAATTGTTGTCAC